>RWGZ01000332.1:20607-388881 GCA_009725065.1 Utricularia reniformis | reverse complement strand
ACCCATTTCCGATTCCTTTAATTGATGATTTACTTGATGAATTGCATGAAACTAAGTACTTTTCTAAGCTAGATTTACGTTCGGGATATTTTCAAGTTAGGATGCATGATAGTGATATTTATAAAACTAGCTTTGCCACGCATTTGGGTCATTAAGAATTTCTTGTTATGCCGTTTGGTCTTGTAAATGCACCATCTACTTTTCAATCGCTTATGAACTCAGTTTTTGCTTCACTATTAAAAAATTTGTCCTTGTTTTTTTTACGATATTTTGGTGTATAGTAAGTCGTGGCAGGACATCTGAACAACATTCATAATACTGCAGGCCAACTCTCTCTATGCAAAAAAATCCAAGTACTCTTTCGGACAGACGTCGATTGAATACTTAGGCCATATTATTTCTCTCAACGGCGTAGCAACAGACCCTTGAAAGATCTCTAATATGATCAATTGGTATGTTCCTAGATCCCTCAAAGAGCTTCGAGGATTCTTGGGTTTGACGGGCTATTATCATAGATTTATCCATCACTATGGCCTATTAAGTCAGCCACTTACACACTTATTGAAAAGGACAGTTTCAAGTGGAATGAATCTGCCACACATGCCTTTAACACACTCAAGATTGACGTCAGCTCTGCTCCGGTCCTCACACTACCTGATTTCTCTAAGCCCTTCGTGCTTGAAACTGATAATTGTGACATTGGAATTGGAGCTATATTAATGCAGACCGATCATCCTATATCCTTTTTCTCCAAGGCCCTGGGAGAAAAATTCCAAGGTTATTACGTATACGAAAAAGAGCTAATTGTCGTGGTACATTCCATCTTGAAGTGGAAGCAATATCCAATGGGAAAAATCTTTTATATTAAGAGTGATCATCAAAGTCTACAGCTTCTCAAAAATCAGAGATTGGGAACTTTATTTCAACAAAAATGGATGGCAAAATTACTAGGATTCAACTTTGAAATCATATACAAATCAGGAAAAGAAAATCTCGCAGCTGATGCTCTATCTCGAGTTGCCTCACTTTACTCGGTTTCAGCAATCCAATAGGAATGGCTCAAGGAAATACAACAATCACAAGCTAGCGGCCCAATCCTTAGCCCCATTCTGAAAGGCAAACTTCTACATTCTGAAGCTTTTCTTGAATATTCACTTCATGGAGAGTTGCTTTCATATCGTGGCCGCCTATGCATCACCAATGAACCTGACATCAAATGTCGTATTTTCTCATCACTACATGCCTCTCCGATAGGGGGCCACACGGGAGTAACACCACTTACCACATGATTAAGTCTCTATTTTTTTGACCAAAAATGAAAGAAGATATAATACAATGGATTCGTTCTTGTGACATCTGCAGCCACATACACTATGACCGAGCTACCTCCCCAGGTCTTCTACAACCACTACCCGTACCTACAAAACAATGGGATAATATTAGTATGGATTTCATCGAAGGGTTGTCCACTTCTTCACAAAAGAACTCCATATTGGTTATAGTTGGCAGATTCACAAAGTACTATCACTTTATCCTATTAACGCATCCATATTCTGCTGAAATCATAGCCACAACATTTATTGATACCATATACAAACTGCACATCCTTCCATCCAATATAATCTCTGACCGAGATGCTATATTTACAAGCAACTTTTGACTGAGCTATTCCGCCAAATTGGAATTCATCTCCGCCTATCCACGACGTACCATCCACAAACCGATGGCCAAACGGAGCATGTAAACCAATGCTTAGAAACATATATACGGGGCATGTGTCTTGATCACCTTCACCAATGGGCAAGATTTCTTCCGTTAGCAGAATTCTGGTACAACATTTCATACAACTCCAGCCTAAAGATGTCTCATTTCCAAGCGTTATATGGTTACTCTCCCACTCTATTACCATGGGGAACTGCCAATTTCACCCCTTCTTCACCCACAGCTGATTTTTATACAGAAAGGCAGGACTTCATCAACTCACTAAGAAATAACTTGCTGCAAGCTCAACAGAGGACCATACACTTTACGGATCGCTACAGAAGTGAACAAACTTTTGACATCGGGATTTGGTTTTCTTGAAACTACAACCCTACAGACAGAATTCCATTTCATTGAGGAAAAATATGAAACTACCAGCCCGTTATTATGGCCCCTATCCGATCATATCCCGCATTGGCAGCACAACTTACAAATTTGATTTACCACCGTCTTCTAAACTTCACCTCATTTTCCATGTGTCACTCCTAAAGAAACATCTCAGCCTATATTGCAATCCACTACCTCATATCCCTAACCTTTCACCCTCTGGGACCCTTATACCACACCCTCAACAAGTCCTTGGCCGACGTGTAACTAACAGATGCAACAAACCGATTACACAGTTGTTAATCCAGGAAGGGCTCTCATCCAACAAACGCTACTTGGGAGGACCTCTCATGGATCCGACGTCGATTTCCACAATTCGATCCTTGGGGTCAAGGGGAGGTAATGTCACGCACCATAATCGCTCACCGTCATTAAACAATGCTCCCTCTTTTGCATGACAAGAAGAGACTCTCCAAGAAACAGTAGCTGAGGACAAGATCGATGAAGAGCACATCGGGCTGATAGAAGAATCTTATGGAGAAGCCCACTGATAGGAATCAAGACGTTTGGCCCACCAAGCCCAATAGGCCCACTTTTGTTATTACCGTTAGAATGCTACCGTTGAACTTTTCACCCCAATTTTTACTCTATAATTGAAATATGACACGCTATGCATTTCCGAGAAAAAGCATTAAGGCTACATCCATTTCAATCAAAATTCATTATACTTACCATATGAACTAGCAATATTAACATTTCTTATAAAACACATATATGTCAAAATATGTATATTTACATAACATAAGTTCTCAACTCACACAACATTCAAAACAACATCATTTCTAGACATCAACATACTTTACATACCTAAACAAAAAAAAACATAACGTAGGGTTTTTCTTCAAAATTCACCTATACGGTGTTTCTCGATCCTAATGACAGCCGATCAACCGATCTAACGCTCTAAAGATCTACCTGAGGGGGTAACGGTCATGAGTCTGAAACAATTAAGAAAACAAATGCACATGATGCCATATAACAATGAAACAATTAATCATAACAAACAATAATTCACATGTGATTAACTGCACTTTTTTTCTTTCGTTGCCAGAAAAGGTCTGGTACCCCTCCAAGACCTGTGGCTTAAGCATCACCACAATCTCAGAGATCAATCTTTCCCCCTGCTTCACCTCAAGAGAAACAAGAAGCGCTATCAACTTATTTCTTTCTTGGATCTACTTTTTCTCATATAGTGAGCACTCACAAGTGTTTACCATGTAACCCCACACTTTTCTTTCTCTTTTATCTACAAGTATGTCTGTTCATTAGCCATATCCATGGTAAAACCATGTTTCCAGAAGTGTGCGTCCACAACATCTCGAATTTTCACATATCACATAATTTCAGCAAGTAAAAACAATGAAAGTGCAGCAGACCTTTCTTCCCACCAGATCAAATTTGAGAGCCGAAATGATATCTTAAAATCATACCAAAATTTTTAGTGAAAGCCAACACATAAGACTACAATATTCAAAAAGAATCATATCATTCGGAGCTCGCAATCGTTCCTGAAAATTCCCCAAATACAACACATGTGCTGCTGCCTCAGATAGGAAACATTTTTTGCGTCACTTCAAAACATTTAGTATAACTTTTTCTCTGTTTCTTTCTTTACGTTGCACTAAATTTTAACAGAAAATAGACTCAAAGAGAAACAAATTCATATAATATTTGTATCCAAAGTCGTTTCCATAAAGTACCAGAAAATTCAATAACACAAGTAAGCACATATATGCTAAAACAATTTGTATTACTTATCTCATACTCAATTATGATGTTTACCTCTAATGTTCTTGATGTTTTTCCTCAAGAAACATGTTCCTAAACCCCTGATACTTCTTCCCCTGATGTGGGACACTTAGTTAGCTCCTAAACACCAAGATTACAGATCAAAACGAATCAAATCACCTTAGATTTCTTCCTATGTTCCTTGCTGTGTTTCTGGTTTGCTGTTCTTCCTTATCCTTTCATATGAAAGACTAATTTGTCTATTTCCACCGCCTCAACCTCTATTTATATGTCTTACACACGTGGTTGTGTATATTTTAATGTTTAAATGGTTAACCAATCATAATTTGTTAACTAAAACTTGATTCTTAAGTGTTAAGTTACATTGTGTTATTGTCTCTTCTTTTCCATGCTTTAGTCACATTTATCTTGCCAAAACTTACTCATTTATGGCTATAATTATGTATCCTAATAAGATTAATTTAATCCACATCATCTCTAATCACCGGTCTAGGTTTCGAAAATTTCAGGTCTCACATTTTCAATTCTGTATTTATACAGAGTAACCCGAATAGGGAATGAGTTTTTGCTAATGAAATTTCAGATTTCCCTACTTGCTCTTCTATCCTCTATCCTATATCCTACTCCCAACTATCTCCTCTCTTCCCTCTCCTTATTCCCCTTCGACGATCTGAGATCGTCACACATGAGGAGACCGAGTTGGAGTCGCTGTGGACAAAGGGGGGCTCAATAGGTAGAGTCATGGTAAGCCTCGAGAAACCTGCTCACCGCAACCTACTTTCCCCAACATGTCAATATGTTCTAGATGTTGATCGACTAGGGGAAACAACTCAAGTGCGTCACACATATCCGCTTTGATGGATTGAAGGGGAGCGATCGGCCTTGTCGTTACTAGGACCGACATGGCTAGGCACCCCCATGACCCCTTCCCTTGGCACCCTGATCCAGAAGAAGCAAGACTCTCAGTCGTGGATGGAGTCCTGTCCACCAGCTTGCAATCCGCTTGGCGGGTGGAGAAGTAGAACAACCGCCTGTCCCAACTATGCTTTTCAGTTATAGAACCCACCTTATGGAAAACAAATAACATCTCAAGTAGGGATGTCATAAAAAGCCAACCCGGTGGACATCCGATCCTACCCTATCCATAAGTGTTAGATTTTTGGTGGGTATATTGAGGGTAAATGTTTAAAAATGATAAATCCGCAGTGAATAGTGTGGATGTAGATTTCTAATCAAACCAAAACTCATACCCATCTAACCCGCCAAATTTAATGTTTTTTATATCTAATATTTTTTTAAATATCTTATATGTAAATATATTTGTATTCATGATATGTAATTATGATTAAGTTTATTATATTTATAAATTATCATACTAAGAATTTCTCTTATCAATTTTATAAAACTATGTTTGTTTAGATGAATACATTTTGGTGGTATTATAATATTTCGTTTATTTTGTAACCAAGTATAATGTAAAAACTATGTTCAAAGTTTAGAAATTGTGTATTTACACATGTTTATGAATGAACATCGACTATAAATTGACGATTTTTCGTCCATTTTTTGGTAATCGATTTCAAAAGATTAAAATGTTATTTATGTAATTTTTAATATATAAATATGGTATTTACACTTTTTTAAAATTTAGATATATTTTTACACCTTTTAAAATTAAATGATAAAATAAAAAAGATATTCATGTTTAAAACATTGACGGATATTAAAATAAAACAACAATTACTTTTAATCTTTTGGATTAAATATAAAATTATAAATATTAGATAATATATTTACAAACTTTTTGAGTTTAAAATTGTTTGATTATAACAATTTTTGAACTATTTTTATCAATTTCAATGTTTAATATTTTTCTTTACATTATTTTAAAGTTGGGATATATTTATAAATATAAGTTATAAATAAAAATAATCTATTTTACAATATTAAATACTTTTTATTTTAAATATTTAAAAAAATTGAAAAAAATATTTATATTTTTTATTATTTGAAATTTTATGTAGGTTGGATTATTCGCATTGGACATATATTAGGAAGGGTATAACATAGATTTGAATATTCAAACCCAATGTAGATTTGTGACATATATAAATTTGAAATATTAAGTGATGAAGCGGGCGTGGATTTGACCAAACCCGACCAAAATCCTATCAATTGACATCCATAATATGAAAGGATGGTCACATTCATTGTTCCGTCAGATAGTGTATGAATGCAACTATATTCGATTAGCTTTAGAGGAATAGAGTGTAAATGTGGTAAGAGATGGCCTGCAGAATTTTCGTCACAAAAGTGTGGATGGGGAAACGCATGTCACTTTTCAAGGAAACGTAACCCATAGGAAGACCTGAAGGTAGGGTGTGCATAATGAGGTAGCATTCTTGGAAACAAAACTTGTTTTTGAGTCCCTATACATCTATGTCAGAGTATGAGAGATGACGAGCTTTTTTGGAGCCCAAATACCTATGATTAAAAGAGAACAACGAATGATGTTTGCAAGAAAATTAGCTAGAACGATGCTGAGAACTAAGAACTATCAGAAAAACATGAAAGATTCAAAATGTGTTAGAAGAAGAAGACAAGCGGAGAAGCCACACATATAGAGGTTTGGGGCCAGTAGATCATGCATCTTCAAGCTGCCGTTTCGGGTTCTACTAGGGATGCAAAAAAACTCAAGCATGTGAATATTCTACCATACCCTACTAGTGAGGTTGAATTTTTTATGAGTATTGGAAGGATAAGAGATTAAAATTGATAAACTCGTTGTAAGGCGAGATGGATATGGACTTATACTCAAACACATACACATCTTACACGTCAAACTTAATTTAATATTTAAATTTTTTTATATTTAATATTTTTGAAATATCTTATATGTCAATATGTTTCTATTCATGATATGTAATTATGATTAAATTTATAAATTATCATAATTTATCTTATCAATTTTATAAAATTATATTTGTTTGGATGAATGCATTTTGGTGTTATCATAATATTTTCTTTTATTTTGTACCCAAGTATAATATAAAAGCGATGTCCAAAGTTTAGAAATTATGTATTTTACAAATTTTTATGAATGATCATTAACTATAAAATGATGATTTTTCAAACAACAATTATTTTTAATCTTTTGCAATAAAAATGCAATTATAAATATTAGAGAATATATTTACAAATTTTTTGAATTTAGAGTTTTTGATTATAACAATTTATGTATTATTTTTATCATTTTCAAAGTTCGATATTTCTTTACATTATTTTAAAAGTTTCGATATGATTATAAATATCAATCATAAATAAAAACAATATATTTTATAATATTTATTTTTTATTTTAATTTTTTTTTAAAAAGTTTAAAAAGTATTATGGGAAAAAGTGAAAAAAATAGTTATATTTCTTATTATTTGAAATTTTACATGGGTTGATTATTCGTCATGAGATGAGTATTCGCAAGGGTATGACAATATTTGAATATTCAAACTCAATGTAGATTTGGTTCAAGCACGGATTTAAAGTTATATGTGGTGGAATGATCATGAATTTAATTAAAGAGGACCTAAACCCTATCCGTTGATATCCATGTATCAGATGCACCTAATGAGTATTGGGAGACAGACGTTAGCCCTTGGCCTATACCCACCTTACATCATACATAGGAGTGCAGTGGGACCTACAAACTAGCACTAAAGTGACCTGCATAATCGTTNAGTATTTAAAAAGTTACAAATGAAATTCAAATACAATAACTTCATCTAAATATTTCTACATCATCAAAATAATCTTATTTATCGAAAAAAACTAACCAAAAGTGTTAACGGTCCACTCTCCAACGTCTTCTACTAAGTCATCAATCTCCGGTTCAACATTCATCATATGTTCTTCTAATTCATGTTTATCAAGTGAAAAATTAGCGAATTGAAGTAATCTCATCGTAGTCATAGACTCGATTCCATCTCCAACTATATCCCACAACTTGCTATCACCCTCAAGATACTCTGGAGACTTACGAGAAGCGAGTCGGAGATTCGTATAAACAAATACCAAGTCTTCGGCACGAGATTGGGCTAACTTATTTCTTTTGAATAATGTATAAACGCATAAGTACTCCAATTTCGTTCACAACATGAAGAAAAAGAAACCTATATATATGAACTTCATTAAACCTTTGAAAAAGTCATATAATAAACATGGACTAATAAATGACAAACATGTCGAAGTAAACGTGTAGCTAACTGTTGTAGGTGTGGAGCTGGTGCCCCATGCATTATCCACCAAGCCAATGGCTCCATCATAACTCTTTCCGCTTTAGAGTCATCTTCGTTAAAATCACCCGAACATGCTAAGAAAGCAGCAAACTCATTATTCACCAATGATCTTATATTATCATTGGAGAAAAGATGCTTCACACACTCTTTCCTAAGAGGATAGACTTCGGGATCCGATTGTGGGGCAAGTAAACTTGGATATCGTTGTTGTCACTCCGGAGTTGCACACCTGAAATAATACAATAATTGTTATAATACAATAATACACACTTGACTAGCAAAGTACATCACTATATATCATAAACAAATATATCATTACTTTGGATTCAATGAATATGCTAGAGCATGCAATGGTGTTATGCATTTCACGCGTCTTTTCTCTAACACATCATGAACAACATCCCAAAAAAAAGATTGTTCTTCCGGTTGTTTTTTCTCATGTGCATAAATTATTGCTTGCACCTTTGCTATTGTCATTCTCCATATCGGATAAACCATATGAAGACTCGGGTTATCAGTGTCAAAAAATCGGATCATACCATAATTAGGATCAGTGAAAGCTATTATGTAATCAATCTCTTTCCAAAATGTTTTTTCTAACAATTTTTCTCTAATTGCTCTCGCCTTATTCATATCGTCATTTCTATAAGAATTTCACTTCTCATCAACAATCATGACTCTTAGAAAACAATCAATTTTTTTGAATCTTTTCATCATAACAATAGCAGAAGTAAAACGAGTGTCCACAATATACAACATCTGTAATTTGGAGAATTGCTTAAAGATAACTAACCTCATTGGATGTTTAACAATGAAATTCTTCACCAAAAGAATTGAATCTACAACATTGTTTATTCAATCACATTGAACATAAGCAAAAACATTTTCTTCTGTGTTTTTTGGATGGTATATATTTTTCATAACCAGATTCACAGTATGCACAACACAAGGTGTCCAAAAGATATGTGAAAAAAAATTAAACAAAAAATATAATGTCAAGTACATAATAATAAAACAAATTTATATTTTTCAAATACGTGATGATACTTTCCTTCTATCATCAAACCTGCGGCTCTACAAGAACTAGCATTATCTGTAATTATCTGCACAACACATTCTACTCCAATCTTTGTAATAGCATCATCCATAAGTTTTGCAATGAATAAAGCATTCTTTACTTTACCTTCACAATTTATTGCTTGCAAAAACATAGGACCATCATCATTCACCGCAATAAAATTAATAAGTGGTCTTCTTTGAGGATCCGACCATCCATCCGACATAAAAATATCCCCTTTAGAAGGCCAAAAACTCATTCTTTTATTCATTGTATATTCAATTCTACGTCTTTCATTTTTTTAAAGTATCACTCGAAGGACATCGTATGAAGGAGGACTATAACCTGTTAAAATAATCATTAAAGAAATAGTACATTAAAATTATCTTAAAAATCTCAAATGCTCTCAAAATATTTAGACGCACCTTCAATTTTACATGCAGCGGCTAACAAATCAAATGTTCTTTTGTAGTGAGGGTTACGTGCAAGATTAAAAAAAATACCCCCAGAATAAAACATTCTTGTAATTTCTGCATCTAGTTCGTCTCTAAAATTTTGTTTGAACATTTCTGTTAGTGTTGGTTGTCCACTACTACACCTCTTTTTGGAATTATCTTCTTTCAAGGAATCCAATAAACTATCATAAGTAGATGAAGAACTCTTACTTAAATAGGACGGGATACCAAATTCTTTGTGTAGTCATTTTGCAACAAAGACATTTCTTCGATATCCTTCTTTGTCACTTTAACACAAGAAGCAATTCTATGTCCGGGTATTTTCAATAGATGAGCTCTAACTCTGGAATAAGAACCACAATATTTGTTATTGCAAAAGTTACAAGTGAAATGTATTGTTCCCCCTTCCTTGTTTTCATCTAATTTTGTCACAAAATGCCATAAAGGAGGCAATGACTTCTTTCTCGAAGATTGGTTTGAATAACTTCCTTGTTGAAATGTTTGATCCACCTCACCACTATCCATCTATTTTTCGAAAAAATAATCAAATAAATAAGAAGAACTCTAAATGAACTTATACTACATATGCAACATGAGATATATAAGACAAGATTTCTATCAATTAGGTATAAAAAAACAGCAANTTGGTGCTGGGAGACTGTCGGGAAGCACGTCACTATCATTTGTCGGAGTTCCAGTCGCCATGCCTTTGATTATCCTATCCCTGGTAGAAAACTCGAATGGGATTAGAGAATCGTTCCCACGGACGGCGCCAAACTGTTATGGTCCCTTTTTAGGGGGTACCAACAGTCGTCCGGTTTGTTTAGCAAACGAACTCGGTTCTGATTTGTTTTAGATGTGGAAGACGATTAAAAGCTGGAAATAAGTAAATGCACAGCGATGTATAGTGGAAACCCCAGGAATGGGGTGAAAACCACTTGACTAAGAGCTGATTATGCTCTTAGCCTGTTCACTAATCGAATAATTCATAATCAATACAGCATAGGCTTAATGAAAATGACAAGAAAATGAAAGCAGTAAGAACTCCGGCAGGGTAACGGCCTGTTCTTACGCGTCCAAAGGGTCCTGCTATTTCTGTCGTCTTACCCTGTATTTATAGAGTTTATAGCGTGTGTAAATCACGCTCTATAACCGCCTCTGACAGGTTTGTTAGAGGTTGTTATCGCGGGATGTAAAACGAGGTTGGGAACGAGGCGTGGTCTGCGTGATCGGGCCCGAAGCGTGGTAAACGTGGGAAGGCCCGAAGCGTGGAAAACGTGAGCTTGTAACCGTTCGGATCGAACTCCGGAGCCAGCTGGCAGAAAACGCTTTATTCCGTTATGGTTATCTTCGGTCCTCTCATTGAACATCGGGCCGCTCTGCTTAAGTGTGTAAATGGGCTGTTGGAATTCGTTTTCACTATATGAATCGGCCCAACGGTTGCTGGGCTTTACCCATCACAAGGTACCCGATCCTAAAGTTCTCATCAGATAGCTAACCTCATTGGATGTTTAACAATGAAATTCTTCACTTAAAGAATTGAATCTACAACCTTGTTTATCCAACCACATTGAGCATAAGCAAAAACATTTTCTTCTGTGTTTTTTGGATGTCATATATTTTTCATAACGAGATTCACAGTATGCACAACACAAGGTGGCTAAAAGATCTGTGAAAAAAAGATTAAACAAAAAATATAATGTCAAGTACATAATAATTAAACAAATTTATATTTTTCAAATACCTGAGGATACTTTCCTTCTATCATCAAACCTGCGGCTCTACAAGAACTAGCATTATCTGTAATTATCTGCACAACACATTCTACTCCAATCTTCGTAATAGCATCATCCATAAGTTTTGCAATGAATAAAACATTCTTTACTTTACCTTCACAATTTATTGCTTGCAAAAACATAGGACCATCATCATTCATCGCAATAAAATTAATAAGTGGTCTTCTTTGAGGATCCGACCATCCATCCGACACTAAACTAACCCCTTTAGAAGGCCAAAAACTCATTCTTTTATTCATTGTATGCTCAATTCTACGTCTTTCATTTTTTAAAAGTATCACTCAAAGGGCATCGTAGGAAGGAGGACTATAACCTGTTAAAATAATCATTAAAGAAATAGTAAATTAAAATGATCTTAAAAATCTCAAATGCTCTCAAAATATTTAGACGCACCTTCAATTTTACATGCAACGACTAACAAAGCAAATGTTCTTTTGTAGTGAGGGTTACGTGCAAGATTAAAAGGAATACCCCCAGAATAAAACAATCTTGCAATTTCTGCATCTAGTTCGTCTCTAAAATTTTGTTTGAACATTTCTGTTAGTGTTGGTTGTCCACTACTACACCTCTTTTTGGAATTATCTTCTTTCATGGAATCCAATAAACTATCATAAGTAGATGAAGAACTCTTACTTAAAATAGGACGGGATATCAAATTCTTTGTGTAGTCATTTTGCAACAAAGACATTTCTTCGATATTCTTCTTTGTCACTTTAACACAAGAAGCAATTCAATGTCCGGGTATTTTCAATAGATTAGCTCTAACCCTGGAATAAGAACCAAAATATTTGTTATTGCAAAAGTTACAAGTGAAATGTATTGTTCCCCTTCCTTGTTTTCATCTAATTTTGTCATAAAACGCCATAAAGGAGGCAATGACTTCTTTCTCGAAGATTGGTTTGAAGAACTTCCTTATTGAAACATTTGATCCACCTCACCACTATCCATCTATTTTTCGAAAAAATAATCAAATAAATAAGAAGAACTCTAAATGAACTTATACTACATATGCAACATGAGATATATAAGACAAGATTTCTATCAATTAGGTATAAAAAAACAGCAATGAATTGCTTTCACAAAATGCAATTGAAATGTAAAAACATAACTTGGGTTAAACGCAAAACAAAATAAACTAACTTTACTAGAAAAAATATATTGTTTCCACAACAATATTTCAATTGAGTTTTACAGTTAAAAAATTAGCAAAAAGATGTCTTTGATTCACAGTTCAGAGACAATAATATAGCTATTCTTACCCAAATTTGTAGACAAATGAATTTTTTGTTGGGAACTACAAACTAACCTTCAATGCTTACATTGGATTCGTATTCCTCCTGTTACCGTGCCTCCTAACTTGACTTTTTTTGTTAAAAAATATACGCTTCTTGACCGCTTCGATTCACGCTTCGCGCTTCTGAAGTTGGGGCGAAGACTGTGGGACGTGTCGAAGCTTCACAGACATCATACACACCTTAAATTGAGTTTCGTCCTCGAAAGATGTGTGAAATAAGAATTTAAAACATCATACCCACCTTAAATTGAGTTTCGTCCTCGAAACTCCTATTTTACACTTATCATGTTTTAAATTCTTATTTCACACATCTATAAATATTTGGGTCATTACATAAACTCTTCGATATCCAACTCAGACATAGTTGGGTATCTCATTTTACTAGGAGCCATGGCTATTACCTTAATGAAAAACGGTAGGAAAGAGTTTAAACGTAGGCAAGAACGAAGACGCAAAAAGCTTGATTTTGGCGATTTTTCCTTCGCGAAATGACGAGGATGAACAGTATCTAAAACCCCGATTTAAATAGTAATTTTCCGACCAAATGTAAGCTGCCACATAGGATCACCATAGGCGGTTGCAGTCTGTACGCACTCATCATACCTATTGGGTAATAGAATACGAAAGGATGAAGGTATGGACTTTAATATTTAAATAAAAGTGACACAAAAATGAATGTTATGGTATTTTGAATTCAAATCCACATATCAATTTGACTAAGTGAAGGATCGGTCCCTTGGACGCTCATTGCGAGCAGACTCGGTCCTATATTCTCTCGAACGTATATAACATTGCGTGGTCGGCCTTGCGTCTCCTCTGCGATGGCAACCAAGCCCGAGGGGCTAGTGATGAGAATCATAGGACCATGTACCTTGCAATGAGTAAGGTCCAATAACGATTGGGCCGACCCAAGTAATAAAAAGCGAACTCACGCGGCCCATAATCCTCAGCTTAGCATATTTGAGATAAATTTGCCCGATGTTCCCAATGGGACCAAAGATGGACTTGGAAAAATAGAATGGAGTTTGACAAATGACACCATGGTTCGGTCCAAACGGTTACAGCCCACGCGTCCCACACTTCGGGCATCCACACGTTTACCATGCTTCGGGCTAAATCACGCAGGCCACGCTTCGGTCCCGGCCACGTTTTACATCGTGCGACAACAACCTTCAACAAACTTGTCAAATGCAGTTACAGGGCGTGGATCACACACGCCTTCAACTCTATAAATACGGAGCTTGACGACAGAATTAGTAGGACATTTTGGACGCGTAAGAACAGACCGTTACTCTGCCGGAATTCTTATCGCTTTCTCATACCTCGTCATCTTCATAAACCTTTGATGTATTTTGTAATGAACTATTTGATTAGTAAATCGATTAAGAGCTTTTATTGCTCTTAGTCAAGTGGTTTTTTTCCCAATTTCCCAGGGTTTTCCACTCTAAATTGTCTTGCATGTTTCTTCATTTGCCTTATTTAATCGTTTCCTCGCCACAAACAAATTAAAACCGAGTTCGTTTCTTAACTAACCGAACGACTGTTGATACCCCTTAAAAAGGGATCATAACACAATGAAAACAAGTTCTTGTTTCTTTTCTCTCATGATTTCTTTTATAATTTTTTCTATCTTGAGATTTCTTATATGCTGATTTTTCCTGAGATTTTTCTCTCTTCTGATTTTGAAATCTTTAACTTGATTTTCCTCTATTTTCTGTGGTATATGCTATTGTTTCTTTGCAATAATCATTTTGTAATCTCTTCATCTCAACTCTTCATTTATTAGTTGTTCCTTTGATATATTCTAACTTGTATCCTTCTTTAAGTACAATCCCATGTAGTAACATCACATGTGGTTGCCAAGAGTGATTTAAAGAGTACAATAATAACATACATACGAGTTTTTCTTCCAATTTCAAATTTGCTTTAGACATGAGACTTGTTAATTCTAACCATTTTCCTATGTGGTCAGGCATTAACATGCCATCTTTATACCTCATTCCCATTAATCGATGAAGGAGTGAACCTTGATTTTGGGCTGATTTGGATTCAAAGGTTCGTTCCAGTTTCTTCCATAATACTTTAGCATCTGTTTCTGAACTAACATGATGATATTGAGATGAGTCAATCCACTGCCTAATAAACCCGAGGGTTTGTTTGTACAATTTTTTCCAAACTTCATATGTATGTTTAGTAGGCTTTTGATCTCCAAATTTAACTGGATCATAAAACATTATGCAATTTAAGGAGTTTTGTGCAAAATAAGGTCGATTTTGAAGGAAGCATGGTTTTTGGGGTGATTCGATTTTGGGAAAGTCGAGCGTTGAATATAGCGTTGACTCGTGTTTCCGAAAAGCGATTCAATAATTTTTGAAATTATTCTAATAATCGAATTTCGTAAAATCGATTAGAATTAATTAGCCGCTCGACTTTGCGAAAGTTGATTATCGGGACGGTCGACTTTCCCAAAGTCGAACGCAATCGATTAAGCGTTACGCGACTCGCCTTTTCTCTTCTTCTCTTCTCTTTTCTTCCTCCGCTGCCGCTGCCGCTGTCCGCCTTCCGTGCGCTATTTCGTTGCCTTGGAGCTTGCTTTCCAGTCGATTATTTGTAGGTTTAGCCCTCGGTAATGTTTGGTTTCGAATATTTACCGTTTAGTTTATGTTTTCGGTTTGTACGTATGTTTTCGGATTTTTGATTTCGTTTGTTGATATTGAATTGTGTTTTAATTATGTATATGATTTTAGTTGAAATTGTGTTGTGCTTGTAATTATGTTATGTGTTATGGAATTGTGATTGAAATGTATATTTGATTTGTATTGTATAATTATGTTTATGGAATTGTTATTTAATTTTGTATTTTATTTTAATTTAAAACTATTAGTGTAGGTTTGTGTGTATAGAGATTATTATATTGTTTAAGGAATTGTGATTTCATGATTGTGTATTTGATTGTAGTTGAAATTGATGAATTTAGTATATGTTTGTGTTTATAGGTGTGATTGTGTTGAGTATGGAATTATGATTTGGTTGTGTATTTGTGTTTATAGACATGTATTTAGTTTATGGAATTGTGATTTAATTGTGTATTTAAATTTTGTTGAAAGTGATGGATTTTAATAAATGTTGTATTTATAGATATGATTATGTTCTTTATGGAATCATGATTTAATTGTGTATTTCATTTTAGTTGAAAGTAAAGATTTTGTGTATGTTTGTGTTTATAGGCATGTATTTAGTTTATGGAAATGTGATTTAATTGTGTATTTAAATTTGGTTGAAAGTGATGGATTTTAATGAATGTTGTGTTTATATATATGATTATGTTATTTATGGAATCGTGATTTAATTGCTTATCTAATTTTAATTGAAAATGATGTATTTAGTGTATGTTTGTGGTTATAGGTATGATTATGTTGTTAACGGAATTGTGAATCGTGTGAATTAATACATTCGTTTTTTGTTTATGAATTTATACAGACAATATATGGCACGTAGAACACAACAGCCGATTGATCAAAGCGTCTTAAATCTACAGGACAGACATATCTCTTGGAAATTGCTTCAGGGGGACGCTAGTGCTAAGAAAATAAATTTCAAGCATTGGGAGAAGGCTCTAAAAAATTTAAGAATCACCGAGAATGTTGCCCGTGTTCTTGATATGTGGGGATTTTACGGTGCCTTCAAAAGCAATCGGTTGCAATTGGATCAATATCTTTTGAGTGCTTTAGCAGAACGATGGAGACCAGAGACACATACATTCTTCTTCGCATGCGGAGAAGTAAGTATTTGTTTTTACTCATGTGATCTTATTTGATATTTACGATATGTTTGAATTGCAGGCTACTGTCACTTTACAAGACGTGTCTTTGATATGGGGTCTACCGATTGATGGGAATCCAATTGTTAGGCGAAGAACAGTTCGAACGGATAGAGAGTGGTTTTAGTTCTTTTTGGAGCGTTTCGGCTGGGTTGCAGACAAGGATGATATTAATGGCCGGTGTTTCTATTTGGGGTCGTTAGGTGATCATATTATAGCTGCAGCTAGTTCAGTCACAATGGTTTCCCCCGATGACGAAGTCTTAAGGTACAAATCATATATCTTTAATTTGTTATGCACTATGTTAATTCAATACTATATACCAGGTTAGCTAGGGCGATTGCCGCCATTGTAGTTTGCGGTGTTCTTTTCCCAGACACACACGGGGATCAGGCGAGGTTGGTATTTCTGGATTTATTTGCGGATGATGAAGAAATGAAGAGGTTTAGGTGGGGGTCAGCCGTTCTAGCATGCTTGTATAGAAATTTGTGCGATGCTGCTATGGGACGTCGGTCTGTTGGTGGTCCGGTGCGTCTGCTGATGGTAAATACTTTATTTAAATATTAGTTCAAGATTATAACATTTTTTACTTAAACAGATTTGGGCATATAGCCGGTTGCCCACTATATGTCCTGAGTTAGGAGACCATTTTCACGAGGATAACTATGATCCCGCATGTCGGATGACATTTGGTTGGAGGTATGTATATATTTATCTATTTACTTTAAGTTAATTTACAATATAATTAATGGTGGTTATAACAGTTATGTTAGGCGGATGGTTCGCACTGGAGTTGCTAACCATCAGTTGAATATTTGTCGGGATTCGTTGGATTTAGTTCGTCGATCAGGGGTATATGTACATTTTAATTTTTTTTTCATGTTTATGTGTGTATTTCATTACATATTTTGTCATTTTTAGTTCATTTGGAGGCCTTACACACCAGTTCATTTTGCGAACGTTAGTGAAGCCTCTGAATCTCTTTGGAGGTACTCGGGGCCGATGTTTTTCTTTGGTATAGTTGAGCCTCATAACATTGAGCGGGTTCCGAGACAATTAGGTCTTCCAATCTGCATACCACCATCGGTTGAACAAAATTACGATGAGGGCCACGTGCATTGGGTGGAAACTGGGCAAAACTGGGAAGTTTTGCATGCCGATATCTTGGGTTTGTGGGATTCGAGGTTAGAACATCTATATGAGCCAGGTAATGATTGTATTGACGAAGAAGCTTATTACACTTGGTACCACAATATCGCTGTACTAGTACTCGGAAACACGAGCCCTAGAGAGCAGGGTTGGCATGGGGGTGTGGCACAACCCATTATGTACGAGGTAATTTCAAAATTACGTTGTAGCTTTCTTATAAATTATATAATTATATTTGTTTGATTGGTGTACAGGCAGAACATCTACGGAGTATGTCTCAGGTTGTTGTTCAACAACCACATGCGGTTGCCCAACAGATGACTGATGACTCCAACGCTTTGTACGGTTATTTATATGGGGGAGTTCCTAGTCAGAGCACTCATACGGACCCACCTAGAGTGTCTAGCAGTCAATTCGACGCTGGTGGCCCATCAGTTCGACCTTCAGGTCCCACATCGGATCAAATTTCTATGCTATGGACATGGTATGAGTCTATGCACCGTACTCCGGAGCCTAACAATCAGACATGCGTATCCCAGTTTGGATCGTCATCGCGACCTGTTCCGGACTTTACAGGTACTCGGCTGTGACATTTGTTAGTGAATATATGCTTAGCTGAATTGATTATGGAATTGTACTAGTTGAGTGTATTTGATTTTAGTTGAAATGATTGATTTAGTATATGTTGCTATTACAATGTTCCAGGTATTCCGCCTATCGGTCCGACATTGAATTCTATGACGACCCCCGTGGGATCCATTGACCGTGAACCCATTACACGCTTGGTAGATGAGAATGAAGAAGAGACCCCCGAAGAGCCACAGCGAAATCAACGACGTAAGCGGAATCGTGTACCAAGGCGGTGTGGTACAGGTGGACATATGGGTGATAATTGATTTGATATTTACCCATTTATTTTGAGTTTAATGTAGTACTTATTATTATATCGATTTTAATCCATAAAAACAAATCACCCAAAATGTCTAAAAGTGACAAATTGAACTAAAACAAGAAATATACTAATTGCCCTGCGTGTCCATTTCGTTGGGAATACGAGTTGTGCGACGACGACCACCATTGCCTGATGTCTTCAAAAGTCTTCGATCTGAATGAAGGCGCCACTCTGGGACAGGCCACTCGCTCTCTGGGCCTAACGGTATCAACTCTAGATCCATGTACTGAGCACGAAGGATTTCCAAAGTCGGTCGGCCTATAATGAGTTGAGTTCCAGCAATATGACTCATCTTGGCACATCGTAGAGCATGACCACATGGTAAAAGATGAACTATCCACCGACCACACGAGCAAGTCTGTCGTACCAAGTCAACAGTTCTGCGAGAACGGAGACCCTTCCCCCTTTTAACACGTTGCACCTCACCGACTTGTCGATCAGAATCCCAATACCTCATCTGATACGAATTTGCTTTCAACATTTGTTTCTCGTACCACTTTTGAGTCGCCTCGCTGAATACCTACATCATAACATTATAGTTAGGTAAATATGACAATGTGATAGTAACACCAAATGTACCTCCATGTTTTTTGTCATATTTGAAAGCTCCTTACGACGCGTAATAAACATGTTCTGTGTGCGATAAAATGTGGAATCCACAATACTAGATATCGGATAACGTCGAACATCTTTCATTAACCCATTCACACATTCAACCTGATTTGTTGTCAATATGCCATGTCGTTTCCCCTCATCGAATGCAAGTGCCCACTTGTGTCTATTCCTTTCTACTTCTGGTCTAGTTAACCACGAATATGCCCTTCTGTCTTTAGCCCTTATCGTCTGCATCAAATCCCACCATTTTGATTCTAGGGGAGTCGCTCCAGCCCTATAAGCTAGTTTTCGAACCTCCTTATTCTTGATTTTTGTATTCAGATTAGATGTAAAATGCCGTAGACACCATCTGTGGTCTAACCGCCCCGAGAGAAAGGCATCCATCGATTCAACTGCTCCTGTTATGCCAGCATGTCTATCTGATACGATGCATGCGCTATTCCCCCGAATAACGTGTCTATCCAATTGCTCAATGAACCAAGTGTACGATTGTACACTCTCCTTGTCAACAAGAGCATAGGCAAGGGTAATAACATGACCACCAACATCTCTACAAACTGCAATCAATAGTTTGTGATCATACCTATACGTAAAGTCATATGTTAAAGATAGTCATGTAACTTTTAAAACCCTAAATAATATGCAAAGTACGTACCGTGCGTAAAGATGTGTAGCGTCTATGGAAATAACAGGGACACAATGGTTATACGCTTCTGCACATGGTTTGAAAGCCCAGAAAACGTACCATATAATTTTATCGAGAGGTCCAGTGTCAGTGTCAAAACATTGCCATTCAACCGCAGTACCAGGATTCTTCCATTGTATAGCAGCTAAATGTGTAGGTAATCTTTCTACCGATGACTCCCAAGACCCATGCACTAATTCGAAAGCACGTTGCACCCCATGCCATGCCTTATCGTAAGTAATTGAATATGTGTACCTCTCTTGCATTTCGTTTATAGCATCTGACACTTTCAAAACTACATAAAACACGAAATTTAAAAAATGTATTAATAACAAATATGATTATTGTAAAATATAAATAAAAAAAATTAAATTTTTTCATACCTCCTTTAGTCCATATGTATTGTACCATATCCCGACCTATAAAATTCAAGGTCATATTGCGATGTCTAGTAGATACATTACCCGGACCACATGAATGTGGCCTAGAACCTTTTGAAAATTGCCACACATGATCCTTCGCATCACATCTGGCGCGAATGTGAAATCGACATCCAACTTGACCTTTCAAAAAACACTCTAACGCCCAACAAGATGGTGTGCTTTCAATAACTTTAAACTGGTATTGTTTGACTATATGAAAATGACAAACAGCATACTGAACTTCCGCTTTATCTTCAAATCCCATTCCTAACTCCAGCTCGGGATTCATCGTATTATACGATGAGTACACACGTCTCGGTTGGGCAAATGAAAAATCATCTGCAATCACTGGATCTCCCATACGGTATGTACTCGATCTAATATCAGGAGAAACTCCAGATAAACGCACGAGCCAATCTGGAAGCCTGAAAAACTGTGTGAGTAAAAGATTCCTCTCCCACATTCACTTGCGAAACTGGTGGTTCTGGTTCCGATTCAATTTCAGAAGCATCTGAATCATGTTCTTCATTTCCAATGTCGACTTCTTCTTCATTAAGATAACCTGCATTATATAGTAAGATAAAAATATCCAATTTGGTAAAAATATACACTAAACAAACATGGTTGACCTTGACTCATCAATAAATCCATAAACGAAGACGATTCTCCTTGAGAAAATCCACTAAACGAATCCATCTCTAATCGAACAAAATTTTTATCAATTATTATCTATTTAAATAATGAATTAAACTTTATAGAAATTAAATGTACTAACATTATATAATAACATTATGAAATTAAATAATAACATAAATAAATCCATAAACGAAGACGATTCTCCTTGAGAAAATCCACTAAACGAATCCATCTCTAATCGAACAAAATTTTTATCAATTATTATCTATTTAAATAATGAATTAAACTTTATAGAAATTAAATGTACTAACATTATATAATAACATTATGAAATTAAATAATAACATAAATTAATCCATAAGATATATAAATATAATAATAACAACAAATTAAAATCCTAAATATAAAACATTAAAATTAAATAAAAAAAAAACTTACAAAATTATGGATGATTTGAATGAATTGGTAGTGGTGTGAAAATAATAGGGGAGAAGAGTTATATTTATAGAGGGAAAAAGACGGTCAATTTTGGCAAAGTAGAACGTCAATCGATTTTGCCAAAGTCGACCGCCCTTTCAATCAACTTTGGCAAAAGCGATTGAGTTCGAAATTAAACGCTCAACTTTCGGAAAAGCGATTGATACCTTTTTTCCCTGATCGACTTTCCCAAAATCGAATCACCCCAAAAACCATGTCTCCTTCAAAATCGACCCTATTTTGCACAATACCCCGGTGGTTATGATTATGGTGCTGGAAAGAAGAGGCAGGTGCAACGAAGAAAAACTCCGGTGGAAGTCCATAATTAGCATGCCTTGATGAAGAAGAAGAGAACCACATTCCGGCTGTGCTGCTAGCGGCGATAGCCACAGCATTGAATCCTAAAGAAAGTTCCCCCGTTGAATCTGAAGTAGAAGACGCAACCCAATCAGCAAAGGCACCGGGATCTGAAGTCAATCGCCACCTAGTAGCCACAGCTGCAAATTTCTTCGTTTTCTTCTTCTACCACACAATAAAAGATCTCTTAAACAGAAACCTGATAAAAAGAGATAGAAATTCCATAAATGTCTCTCTCAACAAACATAACAGTAGCAGTAGGAAGCTAGAGTTTTTTTGTGTTTCCAAATGTTGAATAATCTAAAGAGTGGGGAGTTTTGCGCAAAATACCATCAATTCCTAACCGCTGCGGAAATTTACCACCATTCGCGTTAGGCAATCGCGAATTGCATTTTTTGCGTAATTCGTGATTGCCTAACGCGACTCGTGTTTGGCAAAATAAAATTAAAAAAAAAATCAATTTTTTTTTACTCGCGATAGCCTAAATCGACCGCCAAAAGGAGGTCGATTTAGGCTATCGCGAATTGAGGCTTGCGAAACAGCCTCAACCCTTCTTTCTTAATCGCGTTTTGGTAAATTGACTCGCGTTAGCCTAACGCGACCGTCTTTCTGCTCGCGTTAGGCTAACGCGAATTGAACCTTATTAATCTGTTTCCCCTTTCTTTCTTTCTTTTCCTGCGCGCAAAACCTAATTTCTTCTCCGA
Organism: Utricularia reniformis; assembly: GCA_009725065.1. NCBI lineage: Eukaryota > Viridiplantae > Streptophyta > Magnoliopsida > Lamiales > Lentibulariaceae > Utricularia > Utricularia reniformis. The sequence continues at coordinate 366,276 of RWGZ01000332.1, read as the reverse complement.
ATCACGAATCGTAAGCCCCAAACGTGAATTCCTCCCGACAAACGTTTTCCGGTTACTCCCGCACGGACATTCGACCAAACAACTCCAGAGTTTTCGATTTAACGCCTCCTACTGTCGAAGGTATGCATATTGGCCATATTTCGGGTTTTTGTTTAGAGCAAAGTTTTTATTTTGTTACGATAATTTGTTATGATTCGATTATTAGTTATGATAGTATTTGCGATAATTTGATTATTTGTTATGATATTGGTTGTTGTGTTTTCTTCAGCTATAATTTTAGTTGGGGTGAATTGACTAATTACGATAATAGTTGTTACAATTGGATTAATTACGACGATATTAGTTGTTCAAAATATGATTTTTTCTATAGTAGTTGCGGTGATTTCATTACTTGTTAATATTTGTTGCGGTGAGTTGATTATGTATGATTTTTGTTTTGACGAATTGATTAGTTTGATGTTTATTGTGAAAATATGATTTTTTTCGATAGTAGTTGCGGTGATTTAATTACATATTGATATTTGTTGTGATGATTTGATTATATATGATTTTTGTATAGTTTTAAAATGACACACCATACCCAACAACCCATCGATTCGAGTGTGTTGACCATTCAAGAGAGACATTTAAGTCATCGCGTTTTAAGCGGTGATAAAACGCTCCGGCACTTAATATTCAAGCATTGGGATGGAACCTTAAGAGATTTACAAGTTACACGTAATGTTGCCCAAGTTTTAGATCGATGGGGCTTTTACGGTGTATTTAAGACATGCAAACTACAATTGGACCAACATTTATTGACTGCGTTCATTGAGCGATGGCGGCCAGAAACGCATACTTTTTTCCTACCTTCTGGTGAAGTAAGTTTCATGTTTGTTTTGTATACCGTTCACAATTAATGAATTTGGTATATTACTTATACGACTTTGCAGGCGGCTGTTACCCTACAAGACGTTTCTGTCATTTGGGGGCTGCCCATCGATGTTACTCCCATTGTCAGTCGTAGACGGGTTAGGACATATTCTGAATGGTTAGGGTTCATGANCTAACGAAAAGAGACAAATATGGATGTTTATAATCAAATAATGTTATTTAAAGGACGTCGAGAGAATTTTGGACGTGATATTGATTTAGTAAGATAACAATATAAGTTATCTTACTTAGAACATAATATGATGTAATTATGCTTATTTATAATTTTTAAAGAGTTCTTAAATTGTAAATTAAATAATTAAAAAGATTATAAAAAAATAAACGAGTTGAACCGGTTCTCAACCGGTCTGAACCGGTTTGGACCGAACCGGAGGGATGACCGGTTCGTATTTTCGGTCCGGTTTTAGAGCATAGCCCCATACCCACTTAAAATCCAACCCTCACGGGTATGGTAGGGTAGGATATCCAGCGGGTTGAGTTTTTTTTCCATCCCTATATTTAGTCGCTAAATTTAAGATTTTGGAATGTTCCATCATTCAAGTTGCAATATTTAACAAATAAGATCTCCAAAGTGATAAATGGGTTCCCAAAATTTGATTTTTTCCGAGAATCTCATTTTACAAAATTGAAAACGTTGGGGATCTCGCTTTAAAAGTAACTTTATCTGTACACTATCTTGTATTCTAAATTTTGCGTAATGATTCTGCCAAAACGTACAAAGTATTGAAATCAATTATATTATTTCATATTTTGAAGACCACAAATATAAAACTTCATAAATCAAAATAGTTAAAATGATAAAACTAATATATTTTAATAAAAAATAAAAATTTTGGTAACCGGGACAGTATATCGTCCACAATACCGCCAGTACCGAATATATCGATATAAAATAAAACCTAATTTTAAAACGATATATCTGATATATTAGTAAAGATCGATATGATACATATATAACGAGAAAACCATAGAACAATAAACGAAAACAAAGCAATAAAAATCTAGGAAGTTACATCCCACTCATACATCTTCTCAGGAAAAGTTTTCGTCTTATCAGTTAAATAATAAATACCATCTGGTTTCGCAATCCAATGATGCTTCACATCTGCATCGTTAAACTTGCTCTCATTATAAGCTTCAAAGCTCACTTCTTTCTTCCCACACCAAAAATGGCAGAAATACAAAGTATTCTTAATAAAATTAGGACAGAAAGTCCATTTAAATATTCCACCTTTATTCAGGTTATGAAACCCGAAATCTGTTTCTTTTGATTGACAATGAATTCTCAGAATCGGGTCATTAATCGCCATATCGCTACTTATTATTACTGTTTGATCGTAAGCGGAGAAGCATACTCTCGCGGCGTCAACTTCTTCGTGAACGGCGGCGAGAAGAATGAGCCATAGAAGAAGAATTGAGGGTTTTATCATTTTGTTCATGGGTTTTTGTTACAGGAGGAGTTGCGTTTATATAGAGAATAGATAATTTAATATTATTAGCCATATTAGATATGAGAATCTCTTTTAATTTAGTTTCCTTTTGACAAATTTGATTTTAAAATTTTATGATAGTAGCAATTGTGATATCTTAAACATATAATAAAAGTTTCCCATATTTTGTAATTTTTTGGTAAAATCAATATTAAAAGTTTATTTTGTATGATATAATTGATTCTAAAGTTTTCAATTTTGGTAATTGAGATTTTCGGCTAAAAGCAAATATGTGGACAGAGTGTTACTCTATGATTTGATTTGTTAAATGTTTCAAATTTAGAGGATCAAATTTGTTAATAGTTACAAATTATGAAGACAAATCTATCAAAACTCGTAAAGTTTTGAGACTGAATGTGACATTTCTCCTACAAAATATATAATGTAATCTTTTTATCGTCTTTTTTTAATGGAAATAATAATTTGATTCCTTAAATTTTGTTGAATGGATTTGTAAAAATGTATAAATTTGTATTTTATAATATTTTGGTTTTGTAAATTTAATTGTAATAATTTAATATTGATTGATTCTCCTTTCATCTATTTTAGTATTTTTTGTTTAAATACTAATTTTATTTATTTATTTGAAAATTAGAATAAGTAGATTTCATTGCATTTGGATTCATCCAAAAAACGAGCAAATACAATCATACACCAGTGGAACACATGCCGAGCACAAACCGTTCGAATCACATAACAAGTTAGCAATTCTAATTGCAAACCAAACTTAACATGGGTACTTTTATGTTCGAGTTCAGTTCAAAATGTATAAAATTTTGTTCAAGATCAAAGATTCAAGGCATTAGAGATTCAATGTTTGCTCGTGTTCAAGTTCAAGTTCGGGTGAGTTCAACTTTGAGGTGCCAATTATTGGATGCCACTAAATATACCAAAATTGGTAAAACATAAATATTTTATTTCATACTTAGGAATACTAGCTATATGGTAATAACTAGAGTGTAAGTAATTATATATTGTATTTTGTTACTTTGTTTATAATTATCATTTTTTTATTACTGTATTTAGATTTATTTGACCTAAATTAATATCTAATATTTAAAATATGAATTATAAATATTTTGAATAAAAAAGCTAGCAGTGACTTTGGGGCAATGTTCTCAAATATAAATCATTAATTGACTCGGAATTTTCATCGAATCATCAAATTATTGAGATTGTTTGGTTTAGTTTTCAAAATCACGGTAAGGTATGATGACCATACCGTGCTCTGAGATAACCGTGATAATTATAATCGGATTTTAGAATACTGTTTGCAAAAACTACGATGATCTTATTGTTATTTTAATAAAATGTATATTTTAACATTTATATTAATATTGTAATATATAAATATAAGTCAAATAAATACTAAAACTTTCATATATATACAATAAAATAATATATATATATAATTTATATTAATTTATTTTACAATTATGTACTAAAACATAAATTATAATTGTATTAAACAATTTATAAATACATAGTGATTTTAATCAAAGTGTATTAAAATTTTTCACTAATTATGAGTGGTGGTAGCGTCCACGAGTCGACATCAGCTTTACGAGTGTTTCATGAATTTTATAACTTCAAGAAAAAACCAAAAAACGCAGATCCGTCGTACCAACTTGAAAAAAATGTGTAATATTTGTGAAATGAGAACAAAATTGGTTAGAGTATGGTTTTAAAAGAATTAATAAACTTTGAATGACAATTTTGAAATTTACCCAACCGCGGTAGGTTTGTCATACATGTCAAGGTATGATTAGTGTAATTGTCTAGATTGTTTGGTAGTTTAAAATAAAATCACGGTGTGGTCACTGCACCGCAGCGACCATCGTACCATTGTCCCATGTTTTTATACCGGTGGCACCGGGTATCTGGGTTGGAACCCGGGTTTTTCGGGGTCGACTCGGAAATTTTTTTTTTTTTTATACCGGCCATACCGCTCCGGACCGGTATAAAAACATTGTCATTGTCTTATCGTTTATTATTTTAAATCTTATATTATATGGATTTGGTCTATATTTACAAATAATTGACCAGAGACTTATTACAAATAGAAAAATCCACATTTTTCTCAATTAAAATCATCCATTCTCATATTTATATTTATGCTAGCCAAGAAACATGATTTGTTGATACCGTGATTTATCTAATAACTGCTAAAGTAAGATTTCAAGACCGTTTAAAAAGTCATACCCAATGAAGATCCAAATGATCCAACCTTGTGGATTCTTAATCGGGCCTTAGTCGGGTTTAGAAAGTATATATATTTAGATGGATCGGGTCGTGAATTCAACCATAATAGACAAAACCCAACCCATGAACATCCGTAGTCTAAATGATGTCTATTGTATTATCATGCATAGTAATAAATATAAATAATTAGAAACAGAGAATTAATTAATTTAATAAAAATGTAAAACATGTCAATTATTTTTATCAATTATGTAAAATTAGGTTCATTTGAATGTATGAACTTCAATGTTTATACTGAAGCGCAATCTAATAAAGTCCAACATAATATAGTATACACACATCATCATTTATGAGAATGTAGAAAACTGTGCAAAATCAAGTGATTTTGTAAAGATGTTCACAATTTTGTCATTTGATAGCACAAAGTTTATGCATATGGTTTTATTTTCAACTAGGTCTTTTACAAAATAATGTTTAATTTCAATATGTTTACTCTTAGAATGATATATTGGGTTTTTTGCAAGATTAATTGCACTAATATTATCACAAAACACATGTACAATTCCTATATTTATATTGTAATAGGATAATTGTGCATTCGTCCATAAAATTTGTGTGCAACTATTTGACAATGCCACATACTCAGCCTCGATTGAGGACAAAGACAGTGTATTATGTTTTTTTACAAAACCAGGATACTAAGCATGCACCTAAAAAATGACATGACTCACTAATGCTTTTCCTATCTAACTTACACCCGTCGTAATCAGCATCGGAAAATACATAAACAGTAAGATTATTAAATTTTGGGTAAAAAATGCAATGTTTATTGTTCCTAGTAGGTATCTAAAAATTCTTTTTACATCTTTTAAATGAGACAATTTAGAATCGGATTGAAATCTAGCACACATGTAAACACTAAACATTATATTGAGTCTAGAATAAGTCACATAAAGTAGAAATCTTATTATGCTCCTATATTATGTTTCACTCACGGATTCCTTATTCTCATTTAGACTTAGATCTAAGTTTGTTTTCATTGTTTTCATAAATTTTGCATTTACAATGTCATATTTTTTCAAGAGTTCTTTTATATACTTTGATTGACAAATAAATGTTCTATTGTTTAGTTGTTTAATTTGCATACATAAGTAAAAACATAGTTCACCAAGTTACTCATTTCAAATTCGGTTGACATCAATTCACAAAATTCAGCATTTAATTTCATTGCTACCATATATGATATCATTGACATATACTTTTACAAGAATTAAATCTGATTATACACATTTTATGAACAAAGTTTATCTAACTCCCTTTCCTATAAACACAAGACACAAAAAAATTATTTATTCTATCATACCAATCTCTAGGAGCTTGTTTTAAATCACATAGAGCTTTGTTTAATTTGAAAACAAAATCGGGTTTTGATAGGTCAACAAAACCCACTGGTTGTTTCACATAAACAATTTCAGTAATAACCCAATTCAAAAAAGACTTATTTACCATCCATTTAGTACAAATTAAAGCCTTTAAAAACAGAAAAAGCAATCATCATGCAAATAGATTTCTCCATAATCTAATCCTTCTTATTAAGAATACCCTTGGACTACTAACCTAACTTTATTCTCATATTTATCTAACTTGTTTTTAAAAATCCATTTTGTTCCTATTAGATTATGATTTTTTATTAGAGTGACTAATTCCCAAACCCTATTTTTTCTAAACTGTCATAGTTTAGTTTGTATTGCATCTTTTGAATCATTTAATGCATCACTTACATTTTTAGGTTCACTAAAGGATATAAAAGTATTTAACTTACAAAAAGCATTAAATGAACTCCTTGATCTTATCTGATCCTTTTCATTTCCTAAAATATTTTGTTTATCTAGACACTTAGGCTTATTGGGAATGTAGGATGGTTTGCTAGAGTATTCGGGTTCTATTTCATGTGACTCTAATGGTGGATCTAAGTTTTCTAATGTGTTATCTTGGGTAGGATTTGAGGCTCGATAAGTATTTCATCTTCATTTTCAGATCCTGATTCTAGTGTGTTTAGGTTTACTACGGGTGTTTCAAATTATACGGGTAGTTCAATGGTATTTCGAAAAAAATTACATTAATAGATTCAATCACATTTTTTATATCCCTAAAATACACTTTAAATGTTTTTTTAATTGAAGAGTATTCTACAAATACACCCTCTTTACTCTTACTGTCAAATTTTCTTAAATGTTCCTTATTTTTATTATGAACAAATCATTTGCATCCAAAAATATGGAACTAATCTACTTTTGTGGTTTTATTAAAAAACAGCTCATACAGAGTTCTTTTAAGAATTTCCCTAATTGTTACTCTATTTACCACATAGAAAACTATGTTACCACATTCTACCCAAAGTGTTTTGAGAGATTTATGTTCAATTAACATAGATCTAGTCATTTCTTGTAATGTTTTAATTTTTATTTCCACTATTCTATTTTGTTCTTGTGTCCTAGGGCTAGTGAAATTCTGTTATATGACTAATTCTAAACATTCTAATTTGTTAAATTAACCACTATTATTACTCCTAAGATATTTTATTTTCAAATCCATTTTATTTTCTATGAATCTTTTAAAGTTTTGGTATATCAGAAAAGTTTCGGATTTTTTTTTTAAAAAGAAAACATATGTATATATTGAATAGTTATCTACTATTACAAAACACCAACATATTCCACTTAGATTACCATGTTTTATTTCACCAAAAAATTCCATATGTAATCATTCTAATATCCTATTTGAAGTAATCGTGTTCAAAGGTTTAAAAATGGCCCTAATTTGTTTGGTTCTTACACACACTTCACACTCATGTTTATTTTTAGTTATCTTGTTGTAATTTCATGTATAAGATTCAATCTTACTAATTTTTCTATTAATCTTAAGCTAGCATTTCCTAATTTTCTATATCATTCAATATCAGATTCAACAGATGTAATTAAACATACTTGCACATTTTCAGACTTTTCTAACACAAAAATAGTCTTAATCCTAGGTGCTCGAAAATTTACAGAATCATGCTTAATACACAACATGCATCTTTGCTGAATGAAACAATAAAATCATTATCACATAATTGACTAACAATAAGTAAATTATGCTTTAGATTATCAACTAACAATATATCTTTTATCTCAATATTACCATAAATGAAAGAACCAATGCCTAAAATTGTACCTTTAGAGTTGTCATCGTAGGTAACTTTACCGTCTATAGTTCTCTAAATTTTAGATAACATATTCATGTTTCCTATTATATGCCTTGAACACCCACGGTCAACAATCCACACCTACAACCGTGTATTAAAATGCAATAACATAATTTAATAACATACCACATACATCACTTAGTTACAAAGGAAAATATACATATAAATAACAATTTTTAGTTTAATTTAAACCTTTGGAATCCATTTCTATTTTATATTGCAAATTTTAACATATTGGGTGATGTACAATAATCTAAACAGTTTCTCTACTGAAATTTTAGATCTATACTTTAATCTTAAATTAGGGGTCAACAAAACATCTACTGAATTGTTTTGTGTTAAGTTTCTCTCAACAAAACAGGTAGCATTCGTCGATGGAAAATAATGGCATCGGTGAACAATGGCGAAGATAGGCGGTGGGTTTTGGCATTGGTAGGTTTAAAAATTGAGGTCGATTTGGTAGACAGAAATAAATCTAAGTTATTTTTGTTATTTGAAATTGCTATTATAACTTATTAAAAAAAATGGATGCTATTTCAAATTAATCGTTTCTACTAGCCTTGGAAAGAAATTCTTGTGAATTGTGTCATTTAGTTTTCTAGATCTACTATGATAATGGTAGTCATATCATTTGTTATTCCGTCCATACCAGAAAATATATGTCGTGGTCGATATACTAATATCATATTGGACCTTATGAGTTATTGGATCGAATTTTCAAATAAATCCTGAAACTTGCCTCAATTGTAAAAAATGATTAATATATAAAATTTATGACATCATTTAAAAAGTAGAGAGTGCATATTATTTAGAATCTTAAAAACAATCTTACATTGAATAATAAGTGTACAAATATAAACACTTCATTTTTTAAATTATATAAATTTTTAAATATATAATATATATGAGTATAATAACAATATAGTGGGTTTGTTTTGTACCACGATTAAAAGTGTGGTGAGGTGCGGTGAAATGGTCTAATCGTGATTTTTTTAATGCACGCAAAACACAAGTTTAATTGCGATGTGATGATTGTTAAAAAATTGCGATATCATCACAGCTGTTAAAATCAGCTGTGACTTCATTGTTATTTTGGAAAAAACTCATTCACCCTTACTTCTATTAATTATAATATAATTATATTTATTATTATTATTATATATAATGATATATTAATATTTTTACATAAATCACGATCATAATAACACAATTTTATCAAACATACTTAAAAATTCACGATCATCATAGCTCACTACAACTCACCATATCTTATCACACCGTAATTTTAAAAAACAAAATCGAACAAATTCAATATATGGATAAATAATAAGGACCCATATGGCTTTCTATTACATGCATGTCTACCGCATTTGTTATGGGCTCATTAGATACCATGTGGGCCGACCATTTTATGCTCATTTCTTCTTCTAATAAAACCCTAATCTCTCTCGGCTAAACCTAAACGGCGACTCCGATGGGCAAATGTTTAAGGTTCTGGAATTTTTACTGTTAGTGTGTGTGTTTTCTTGGTAGAATGTGTAATGCTTTCTTAGCTGATGATCATTTGGAGTTTCTGTAGTTTTTGTCAGATGGATTCTTCTTCGCGGAGCTTAAGGATGTGTTAACCTTCGAATTAGCTCAGGTGTTTGTCATTTGAAAGTTCGAAACTTTTCTTATGTTCAGGATTTTTTTAAGTAGAAGTTCGATTTTTTATTGTCTTTTCCTATTTCATTATTATGTAATTTTATTGGGGGTTTTGATGGTCTAATTCTGTAGGGGAGAAATGGAGGAGGATCAGGGAACTTAACTCTATCGTACGAAGAGGTTCAAGACTCAAGTTTCCCTATAACAGTGTGAATTTGTACGCTGAAAAAGCTACCAACAGGCGTCTCTGCGCCATTCCCAGGCAGAGTCACTTACATATAAACTTCTGTGTAGTCTTGCAATTAGACGGTATTCAGTTCACTTAATAAAATTTCCTTGCGAATTTAATTCGAAATCCATGTCATTTTTGTTTTATAATGTATAACCATGTCACCCAAAAAGCAATTTTGGCATTTCAATACCATTATTGTGTCGGATGGTGACTATATTAATTAAATTATCATGTTATTGGTGTTGAACTTTGCTAGTTTTGATATCGTGACATGAAGAAGTGACAAGTATTTTTTGTTAATGAAGTATTATAGTGTAGTTTATCATGTCATCCTAAAAGCATTCTGGCGTTTCAATACCATTATTGTGTCGGATGATGACGAGATTAATTTAATTTGCATGTTATTGTTGTTGAGCTTTGCTAGTTTTGATAGCCTAACATGAAGAAGTGACATGTTTTTGGTAATTAAGTATTATAGAGTATGAAAATCGCTTTTTTGCTTTTTATGGGGTATGACCATGTCATCCTGAAAGCAATTTTGGTTCTTCGATACCTTTTATTGTGTTGGGTGATGACTAGATTAATTTACTCGTCTTTTATTGGTGTTGAAATGTGCTAGTTTTGATACCTAACATGAAGAAGTCACAAATTTTTTTGTCATTAAGTATTCGTGGATTGTAGTAAGGGAAGGAGAAAAGAATATTGGGGAGGTAGAAACAGAATGAAGCAGAACGAGAGAAGAGCAATGTTTTCATTCTTGTCCTAACTAATATATCTATCAGGATCAAATATTATTATATTTTAATTTTTTAAAAAATAATATTTAATTAGTTTTTTTTAGTATTAGATCCCAAAAAAGCGCAAATTAATAAATATAAATATTAATTAATTAGGAAATCAATTCAAATATTGTGTATCGGGTGGTATGAAAAGAAATACCGATCAAATCTTTGATGAAAACATTGGAAAGAGGAATAGAGAATGGAGAGAAGAGAGTTTAGAGTAGTAAGTGTAAATAATTTATATTTTGGTAGAACAAAAAATAAATTGGTTATAACCTCATTCTTTTGATTAAATTGTGATTTAAATGTTTATGACATGAATTCATGTTTTTATGATTTGCATGTTCATTCCTTTTTCGAACAACTTATTTTGTATATACAACATGTATTCGTGAGGTTAGTCTTTATTTCGTTTGATTACACTTGAATTTATCGAAATAACAATGTGATGGCTTTTTCATCCTAATAATATTGGTTAAAAATTCATTTATTTTTTAAGTGCGGTACGTGTTTTAAACCCGCGGCCGTGTTATAATAAAGTTGCGCCCGCGTTCTAGACCTGCCCGGCTGTGTTATTTGAACGTGGGCACTGTAGCTCGTAGACAAAAACACAATGGAACGAGTTGCAACATCTTCGATGCATATGTTTTTCTCATATTTCTCCCAGATTCATCACCCAATGCATTTGTAGCATCTTCAAGATGTAAAATTCTTGGATCCTTGAGAATTGTCATTGCTTCTCTTTTTTGCCCTCTAGAAAGTTGATTTCTATGTTCACCAACCATGGTATACAAAGAATCTTGAGTCTTCTTACTAGAGATGAATTTGCAACAGGGTGGAGGGAATTGTAATTCATACATGGGGAAGTTTATTGATAAATTTTGCAGTGTTTGATAGTTCAGCCCAGCTCTGATTAGCTCTAATTTCCTCTGTAATTGTACCATCATTTCCATATGAAATACTAATAGTGAAAAGCACGGGTTCTTAGTTTGCAAGACTGATTTTAGATCTAATCTACTTAAGCTGAAACTCTGTAAGATTCAACCCATCAATCCTTCTTGAGAATCATCAATCGTTTTATTTCCCTATTCAAAGCTACAGTGCCCGCGTTCACAGAACGTGGCCGCAGAACTAGAATGCGGCCGCAATTTTGAAACGCACATCGCACTAAAAAAATAAATGGATTTTTAACTTGCATTATTTTGACGAAAAAACTTAAATATGATGATAGATTTGATAGTGTTATGATAAATTATGGAAAGTAATTTATGTATTAAAAATAGTGATGAGAACTTTATGACCATGTACCCTGCAATAGATGAGATCCAATAACGATTGGGTTGATCCATGTGATAAAAGCGAACTTGTGCAGCCCAGTAGTATACTTAAGATAAGATGGCCCGATGTTCCGCGGTGGTACCGGAGATAACATTGGCAAAATAAAACGGTTTCTGACAGCTGGCTCCATGGTTCAGTCCAAACGGTTACAAACCCACGTGTTCCACTCTTCGGACCTCCACACGTTTACCACGCCTCGGGCCAGATCACGCAGACCACGCTTCGGTCTCGGCCACGTTTTACATCGCGCGACAACAACCTCTAACAAACCTGTCAGAGGTAGTTACAGTGTGTGAATTACACACACCCTCAACTCTATAAATACAGAGCACAACGATGGAGAAATGATGACTTTTTGGACGCATAAGAACAGGCCGTTACCCTGCAGAGTTCTTACTACTTTCTTATACCTTGTTATCTCTTAAAGCCTTCGCTATATTCTGTAATGAATTATCCGATTAGTGAACAGGCTAAGAGCTTATCTCGCTCTTAGTCAAGTGGTTTTCTTCCTATTTCCTGGGGTTTCCACTATAAATTGCCTTGCCACGCTGTTATTTACGTTTTTAAATTGTCTTCCAATAAAAAACAAATCATAACCGAGTTCGTTTCTTAACGAATCGGACGACAGTTGGTACCCCTAAAAAGGGACCATAACAGTTTGGCGCCGTCCGTGGGGACGATTTTCTAATCCCATTTGAGGTTTCTACCAGGGATATGATAATCAAAGGCATGGCAACTGGAACTTCGACGAATGATAGTGACGTGCTTCCCGATAGTCTCCCAGCACCAACATTCACTTTACAGGATTTGGAAGCTGTCGTCAGGAAGGTGGTACTGGAAATTACGTCGGAGAGAAGTGGGACAGAACCACTGGCTGTTTCAAGCCCTGTTCCAAGAAGTAGAGGGTACGAGAGCGACCCTGATGAACGTAGCACTGATGATGAGGAAATCATCAGTTGCAGCGTAACGACGAGGAGGTCGAGATATCGATCCACTCCTCCTCCCCCGGCCAGGTCTCCAACTCCCGCTCTTAGGAATGACCAGGAGCAGATGCAGCGACGAATCGACGAGCTCACTAAGGAGTTGGAGAGTATGGGTGCGCTGAAGGATTGTGAACCTAATGTGGGGCGCAATCCTAGTTTATTCAACAGGGCCATGAAGCCCCCAATCACGCGAAATAAGGATTATGACTAGTGGCATAATATGCATGCGGTCCAGGCGTCATCCCAACTATCTGAAGGCATGTCCGCCGCCTTGGGAGATTTGATGCCCCCCTTTTCCGAAGAGATCTGGGCGGCAGTCCCAGATCGGCATTATCGCAACCCCGAGGGGTTGCCGACGTTTCGCGGTGACGGTGATCCGATCGATCATGTTGCTGATTTTGAGTTACGCATGGGAACGGTTCGGGCCTCAGATTCGCTGAAGTGCCGCATCTTCACGTCAGGATTACAAGGCGACGCCCGAACTTGGTTCAAAAATTTGCCGGCCCGATCCATGCAGTCGTATGGCGGATTTATTTTGGTTTTCTCCGAGAAGTTCGCTCCAAATGTAGGACCGCCTCGAAGCAGGAATGAACTATATCAGCTGAAATAAATCCCAGCCAAAATGAGTCTTCGGTCCTTCATGGAGAAATTCAATAGGACTGCCCGAGGCATCAAGCTTGAGCTACGTGACAAAATTGATATTCTACAGCAGGTCTTAGGACAGTGCTGCCTTTTGGCCAGTTTAGTGAAGAGCTCGCCATCCACCTTGGGATAACTTCTTCAGAAAATCAACAAGCATATTAAGGTGGATGTAGCGCTGGGGCTAGGCTATCGGAAACCTAGCGGGAATTCTGAAACCGCAAGTGATCATAGGGTTTCCTACCCTAAGAAGCAGTCGCGAGAAGTAGCGGCTGTAGTTGAGAAAGACGTCCCCCCGAAGAAGAAGGACGATCGGGTGTATTGCGAACTACATCATAACCGCGATCATCCAACTTTGAAGTGCCCACTGTTGAAAGAGACAGTAGCGGCAATGAATAAAGAAAGACCGGACTGGAATGGTCAGAAGGGCAAGCGAACTAAATCCGCCCAAAAGGGCCATCAGAGTGACGATCGTCACAGGTCGTGGGGAAGGGATAATCGGGGACAACCCCGAAATTTTAATGATCGGACGGAGGACCAACGATCTCCTCCTCGAGAACAAGACAGAGGCCAACACGGTCGAGAGAACCGTGGTCAGGGCCGAAGACGAAGATGGCGGGGCCGTGGCGGCAGAAGCCCGCAAAACGAGGGTGGAAGACAGGAGCAGGTCGCTCCTCCACCCACTGAAACGGGTGCCCCACCTCCTCAAAACGAGGCGGCACCTAGGGAAGTAGCCGGAGATATTTATGTTATCTCCGGTGGTTTAACAATAAATGAATCGGTCCGGGACCGAGAAAGGACAGCGCGCGGAGACTCCGCTGAGAGCTCCGAATCTGTGGCGCTGGTTAAATACGATCCAGGTGAGCGATCCCCTCCCTTCGGGGAGGACATCACTTTCACTATGGCCGATCGGGAAGGGGTTATCGATCCCTATGAGGATCCCCTTACCATTACTGGTATCATTGGGAACCGTCGGGATCGAAAAAGAACAGCTCGCAGAGACTCCGCTAAGAGCTCCGAATATGTGGCGCTGGTTAAATACGATCCAGCTGAGCGGTCCCCTCCCTTCGGGGAGGACATCACTTTCACTATGGCCGATCTGGAAGGGATTATCGATCCATGCGATGATCTCCATTCCATTAGTGGAATCATTGGGAACCGTCGTGTCCACAGGATCTTAGTGGACACCGCGACTTCCTGCAATTTGATAAAGCACGAAGTCACTGAAATGTTGGGAGCTGCTCCTCATGACCTCCCGATCGTAATATAACTCTCTGGTCATTAGACCAGAGAAACGTCATTCTATGTGGGAAGATTCTATTCCGAGTTACCCTTGGAGAACCGTCCAGGGACCGATCGGAGGATTTGAAATTCATTGTCGTTAAAGTCAACTTGGCTTACAACGCCATTATCGGACGGACCGGCGTCAGTAAGTTTGAGGCGGTCCCTTCTATTTATCATGTGATGCTCAAATTTCCCTCCATTCATGGAGTTATTTCTGTAAAGGGGATAAAAAAGTAGCTAGACAATGCTACATGAGTTCGTGCCGAATTTTGACACCTATAAAGAAGGCCCGGGTGGATTTGCTGGACGAACCACCGCACCCGAGGCAAGCAATGGAACCCGTGGTGTTCAAATTGATTAATCTGGTTGAGGATGACTCAACCAAAACTACTCGCATCGGGGTGCACTTAGCCCCTGCTTTTGAAAAGGAGCTGATCCACATGCTGAGAAGCCATGTGGATATATTCGCCTGGACCCCGGACGATGTTCCGTGGATTGACCGATCCGATAGTGAACATCAGATCAACACCGAGTCTAGAACGAAGCTTGTTAGGTAGAAGAGGAGACGTTACTCTCCTGAGAAAATCGAAATCATCCAGGCTGAGGTGAATAAATTGTTGCGGTCAGGGTTTAGCAGAGAGATCCATTATACTGAATGGGTTGCAAACCCGGTTGTGGTCTCTAAGCCAGATTGGAAATGGCAGATGTGCATCGATTTCACCGTTGTTAACAAAAGCTGTGAATCGGATCCCTTCCCTCTGCCGCACATTGACCGACTGGTAGATGCTGTGTCTGGCAGCACAATGATGAGTACCATGGATGCTTACTCCGGGTACCATCATATCTTTCTGGTTGAGGAAGATCAGAAGAAGTCATCATTCATGACCGAAGATGGCGTTTATTGTTATGTAGTTATGCCGTTTGGTCTGAAGAACGCTGGAGCAACATATCAAAGGTTGGTCAACAAAGTCTTTAGAGATCTGATCGGTCATATGATGTAAGTATATGTTGATGACATGATTGTTAAATCTATGAATGATGAAGATCATATTTCTTATTTGTCTCGTTGTTTCGAAGTATGCCGCAAATATAAGTTCAAACTAAATCCAAACAAATGCTGCTTCGGGATACGAGGTGGAAATTTTTTAGGATATTACGTTTCAGAAAAATGCATAGAAGTTAACCCTGAGAAAGTGCAGGTTATCATTGATATGCAACCTCCAAGAAACAAAAGAGAATTTCAGAGGCTTACTGGCCGGCTCGCTGCGCTAAGCAGATTTATTTCAAAATCCACAGATCGGGCTCTGCCTTTTTTCAGAGTGCTAAGAAAAGCAAGTCATCTAGACTGGACCGAAGAATGCGATCGGGCCTTTTCTAAGCTAAAGACTTATCTAAGCACTCCCCCGGTGATGGTGAGTTCAACTTCTGATGAACCTTTGGGGTTGTATCTTGCTGTATCAGAAGTTGCCGTCAGCGCAGCTTTGGTGACCATCCGAGATGACNGATCATCTCGAGATCCAACAATCTCCTTTCGCCGTTCATATGCTCATTGTATTGAGATATTCGGGGCGATCGGATGACAATCTCCACCGGGCTGACTGCTTCGGACCCATATACTAATGAGAAGGGTGATTCTTGGGTTGTTGAGCGAGGTGTAGTTCGGTATGCCCATAGGACCTCATAGATATGTTCAAGTCATTTCCCTCCAAAATCTTCTAACTTGGTCTTCAATTCTTTCAGGATAACCTTGTTAGATACATCCTTAAGTCTATTAGTTTGGGGATGAGCCACTGATGAGAAATGTTGGGCGATGTCGAACTTGGTGCAAAAATCTCGTACGCTTTTTCCACAGAACTGGGTCCCATTGTCTGATATGAGTATTCGGGGCACTTCGATGCGGCTCACAATATTTCTACATAAGAAGTGTTTTACAACTTTCTCCGAGATGACGGCCACTGCTTCTGCTTCAATCCACTTCGAGTAATATTCAACTGCCACAATACAAAATTTCCTTTGCATTATTGACCGAGGATATCAATCCCCCATCTGTCAAACGGACAAGGCAATGGGGTCACCAATAAGGAAGCCCTAGGCAGCTATGGGATCGGAGCATGATATTGACATATGGCACAACGTTTGGTGTACTTCTTGGCATCTCCAAGCAACGTCGGCCAAAAATATCCGGCATTGACGACGCGATGATATAAAGATCGAGCCCCTGAGTGATTGCCGCATATCCCTTCATAACATAAATCATGATGGCTTCAGCCTCAATAGGGGATAGGCAACGTAACAGTGGGCTCTCAAAACTCTTTTTAAACAATCATCCGTCAATTAGGACAAATCTCTTAGCCCGAACTTCTATTTTTCTGGCTTCTGATTTATCTTCAGGAATATAGCTGTTTGTTAGATACTTAATAAAGGGGTCCATCCAATTGGGTTCCCCAGGAGATTCAGTAACGCTAATATTCAAGCCATGGAGTTCGTGGCATAGAGCCCCAATTTCTTCAACTGACTTTTCGGTCACTGATATCTCGACTGAAGGTCGGTACTGGATATAGACCGAAATACTGCTCGGTCCTATGTCAGGAATGCCCGCGGCCAACCTGGCAAATGCATCAGCAACCTTATTCTGTTCCCGTGGCACGTGGTCAAGAGAAAATTCACTGAATTTTTTGGATAATTCCATGACTTTGGCGCAATATAATTTCATCATCGGATCATGAATTTCAAATCTCCATGCGAACTGTTCCACTACTAACTTTGAATCTGAAAACATTCGCACTCTGCTAACTCCCATCTTTTGTGCCAGGGTCATTCCCGATAATACAACTTCATATTCTACCACATTATTTGTTCCAACAAAGGTAAATTTAACTGCGAAATTAATAAGATAACCTTGTAGCGTTGTGAGGCTAATGCCCGCCCCTCTTCCTCCGAAGTTCGACCCATCTACATGGACAGTCCAACGATCGTCCTCATGGTTTAGATATATGGCTGATCGGGTCATTTCAACCACAAAATCAGCGTGAACCTATGCCTTGATCGCCCTTCGGGGCAAGAATTCCAGATACATAGCACTGAGTTTAATAGACCATTTCGCAAATCTCTCATTCAGATCCGATTGCTTTAGAACCACTTTCAGGGGCTCGTCGGTGTAAACATAAACCGTTCGGCCTTTGAAATAATGCTTCAGCTTTGATACAGCCTTCTTCAAAGCCAACATGAACTTTTCCAATGTAGTATATCTAGTTTCAGCAGACACCAAAGAATGACTCACATAATAAACATGTCTGTCAACCTCATTTCAGATGGTTACTAGAGCTGCACTGACGGCAACTTCTGATACCGCTAGATATAGGCCCAAAGGTTCATCACAAGTTGGGCTCACCATCACCGGGGGAGTGCTTAAATAAGTATTCAGATCCGAGAAGGCCCGATCACACTTTTCGGTCCAGTCTAAATGACTTGCTTTCTTAGCACTCTGAAAAAAGGCGATCCCGGTCTGTGGATCTAGAAATAAATCTGCTTAGCGCAGCAAGTCGGCGAGTAAGCCTATGAAATTCTCTCTTATTTCTTGGAGGTTGCATATCAATAATAGCCTGCACTTTCTCAGGGTTAACCTCTATGTCCTTTTCTGAAACGTAATATCCTAAAAATTTTCTACTTCGGATCCCGAAGCAACATTTGTTTGGATTTAGTTTGAACTTATATATGCGGCATACTTCGAAATAGCGAGACAAATAAGAGATATGGTCTTCATCATTCATGGACTTAACAATTATATCATCAACATACACTTCCATCATATGGTCTATCATATCTCTAAAGATTTTGTTGACCAACCTTTGGTATGTTGCTCCAGCGTTTTTCAAGCCGAAAGACATAACTAAATAGCAATAAACGCAATCTTTGGTCATGAATGACGACTTTTTCTTATCTTCCTCAGCCAGTAAGATTTGATGATACCCGGAGTAAGCGTCCATAGTACTCATCATTGTGTTGTCAGACACAACATCAACCAATCGGTCAATATGTGGTAGTGGGAACGGATCTGACTCGCAGCTTTTATTGACATAAGTGAAGTCAATACACATCTGCCATTTTCCATCTGCCTTGGAGACCACTACTGGGTTTACAACCCACTCAGTGTAGTGGATCTCTCTGATATATCCCGACCGTAGCAGTTTGTTCACTTCAGCCCGGATAATAACGTCTCCTTTTCTGCCTAACTGGCTTTGTACCAGGCTCAGTGTTGATCCGATGCTACTATCGGATCGGTCAATCCCCGGAACATCGTCCGGGGTCCAGGCGAATATATCCACATGACTTTTCAGCAAGTGGATCAGCTATTCTTCAAAAGCAGGAGTTAAGCGTGCCCCGATGCGAGTAGTTTTGGTTGAGTGATCCTCAACCAGATTAATAAGTTTGAACCCAACGGCTTCCATGGCTTGTCTCAGGTGCGGCGGCTCTTCAAGCAAATTCACCCGAGCCCTCTTAACGGGTGCCAAAGTTCGGCACGGGCTCATGTAGCATTGTCTAGCTACTTTCTGATCCCCATTTACAGAAATAACTCCGTGTGCGGAGGGGAATTTGAACACGATATGATAAGTAGAAGGGACCGCCTCGAACTTACTGAGGCCGGTCCGTCTGATGATAGCATTGTAAGCCAAGTCGACTTCAACGACAATGAATTCCAAGAACTCCGATCGGTCCCTGGATGGGTCTCATAGGGTGATTGGGAATAGAATTTTCCCGCATAGAATCACACTCCTCTGGTCGAATGCCCAAAAAGTTATATTAGCGATCGGGAGGTCGTGAGCAGCAGCTCCCAGCATCTCAGGAACTTCGCGCTTCATCAAATTGCACGAAGCCCCGGTGTCCACCAAAAGTCTGTGGACCCGACCATTTCTGATTATTACAGTGATGGTGAGCGGATCATCGCATGGATCGATATTCCCTTCTCGGTTGGCCATAGTGAAAGTGATATCCTCCCCGAAGGGAGCGGTCCGTTCAACTGGATCATACTTAACCAGCGCCACAGATTCAGAGCTCTCAACGGAGTCTCCGCGCGCTCTTCTCTTTAGGTCTCGGACCGATTCATTGATTCTCAGACCACCGGAGATAACATAAATATCTCCGGCTACTTCCCTGGGTGCCGCCTCGTTTTGAGGAGGTTGGACACTCGTTTCGGTAGGTGGAGGAGCGGGCTGCTCCTGTCTTCCACCATGTTTTTCGGGGCTCTGCCGCCACGGCTCCGCCACCTCCTTCTTTGACCCTGGCCACGGTTCTCTCGACCGTACTGGCCTCTATCTTGCTCTGGCGGAGGAGACCTTCGGTCTTCCATCCGATCATTATAATTTCGGGGTTGTCCCCGATTATCCCTTCCCCGCGGCCTGTGACAATCGTCACCCTGATGGCCCCTTCGGGGAGATTCAGCTCGCTTGCCCTTCTGATCGTTCCTATCGGGCTTTTCTTTATTCATTGCCGCTACTGTCTCTTTCAACAGCGGGCATTTCAAGGTCGGGTGATCGCGGTAGTGATGTAGCTCGCAATACACACGATTGTCCTCCTTCTTCGGGGGGACATTCTTCTCAGTTACATACGCTACTTCTCGCCGCTGCTTTTTAGGGTAGGAAAACCTATGATCACCTGAGGGTTCAGATTTCCCACTAGGCTTTCGATAGCCCAATAATAGCGTTTCGTCCACCTTGATATACTTATTGATTTTCTAAAGAAGCTTTCATAAGGTGGATGGTGGGCTCTTCACCAAACTGGCCGAAAGACTGCAAGGTCCCAAGACTTGCTGCATAATATCAATCTTATCCATGAGCTCCAGCTTGATGTCCCGAGCGGTCCTATTGAATTTTTCCATGAAGGACCGAAGACTCATTTTCGTCGGGATATACTTCAGCTGATATAGTTCCTGCCAGCTTCGGGGCGGTCATACATTTGGAGTAAACTGCTCAGAGAAAGCCAAAATAAATCCGCCATACGACTGTATGGATTGGGCATCGCCTTGTAGTCCTGCCGCGAAGATGCGACACTTCAGTGAATATGAGGTGCGAACCGCTCCCAAGCGTAACTCAAAATCAGCAACGTGATCAATTCGATCTCCGTCGCTGCGACACGTCGGTAACCCCTCGGGGTTGCGGTAATGTCGATCTGGGACTGCCGCCTAGATCTCTTCGGAAAAAGGGAGCATCAAATCTCCCAAGGCGGCGGATACGCCTTCAGATTGCTGGGATGACGTCTGGACCGCATGTAGATTATGCCACCAGTCGTCATCTTTATTCCGCCTGATCGGGGCTTTCATGCCCCTGTTGAATAAATCAGGGTTGCGCCCTAGATCGGGACTGCAATCCCTCATTGCGCGCATGCTCTCGAACTCCCTGGTGAGCTCGTCAATACGTCTTTTCATATGCTCTTGATCATTTTCAGAAGCGGGAGTTGAAGGTCTAACTGGGGGAGGAGGGGTAGACCAATATCTCGGCCTCCTCATTGTTACACCGCGCCTGATGATTTCCTCATCATCAGTGCTACGCTCGTCAGGGTCGCTCTCGTACCCTCTAATTCTTGGAACATGGCTTGAAATAGCCGGTGGTTCTGTTCCACTTCTCTCCGACGTGATCTCCAGTACTTCCTTCCTAACAACAGCTTCCATATCCTGTAAAGTGAATGTTGGGGCTGGGAGACTCTTGGGAAACATGTCACTGTCGTTCGTCGAAGTTCCAGTTGCCATGCCTTTGATTATCCTATCCCTGGTAGAGACGTCAAATGGGATTAGAGAACCATCCCAACGGGCGACGCCAAACTGTTATGGTCCCCTTTTAGGGATACCAACAGTCGTTCGGTTCGTCAAGATACGAACTCGGTTTTAATTTGTTTATGGTGGGGAGATGATTAGAATAAGTAAATGAAGAAATGGGCAAGACAATTTAGAATGGAAAACCCTGGGAAATAGGGAGAAAACCACTTGACTAAGTGCAAGAGAAGCTATTAGTCGATTCACTAATCAAGCAATCCATTACATAAATACAGAAGAGGTTTAAGAAGATGACGAGGTATAAGAAAGCAGTAAGAACTCCGGCACAGTAACAACCTGTTCTTCCGCGTCCAAAAGATCCTCCTAATTCCGTCGTCAATCTCTGTATTTATATAGTTGAAGGTATGTGCAACCCACGCCCCGTAACTACCTCTGACATGTTTGTTGAAGGTTGTTGTCGTGCGATATAAAACATGGCCGGGACCGAAGCGTAGCCTGCGTTATCTGGCCCGAGGCGTGGTAAACGTGTGGAAGCCCGAAGTGTGGAATGCCTGGGCTGTAACCGTTTGGACCGAACCGTGGGCCACATGTCAAACGCCGTTCTATTTTCTCAAGTCTATCTTCGGTCCCATCGCGGAACATCGGGCCAGTTTATCTCAAATGTACTACGCTGGGGATTTTGGGCCGCGCAAGTTCGCTTTTATTACCTGGGTCGGCCTAATCGTTATTGGGTCTTACCCAATGCAGGGTACCCGGTCCTAGGATTCTCATCAATAATGATATTTTATGTATTAATCAAATTATGTATCACCCTTTAGATTTAGTCAATAATAAATTATTAATCGAAATTTTATCTGATTGTCACAAAATATGATATGCAATAAGGTTACAAACGAGATGATGATCTAACTCTGCATTGTCTAAACCTTAATTTCTCAATAAACATACATTGAAATAAAAGAAATCTTTTCGTCTAAGCCATAATGTTTTCATAAACTTACATGTAAGAAATTGTGTTACGATTGTTTCCACTTAGACATAAATGTTGTGTTGGATATGTGATGCAAAAGTTGGATTTATCAATGTTTCATACTGGTTCAGAATTCCGTACCGGTCCGTGGCGGTACGATCGGAATACCTTCGGTATACCAATCGGTACCATATTTTCTTTTTAAAAAAATAATATTTAATTAATTTTTTAGGCCATAATATGTAAAAACTGGAAATCAATCCTAATACTCTATGCCCGACGGTACCATAAAAATATCGGTGAAGCCTGGTATTTGACGTACCGGACATTATATCGGCGGTATACCATCCGGTATAAAAACATTGGGATTTATGATGGATGGTATACCGTCCGGTATGAAAACATTGAGATTTATGATGAATCTCTCATATCTTACGTAGAGTGTGCCTTCAAACTTCAAATGCCAAAAGTTGTATAAAAAATATAATTAAGGACATTTTAGTTATTTCAAAAACTAGAATTAGAAGTTGAAATTAAAAATAAGATTTATATTTGATGAGAACTCTAGGACCGGGTACCCTGTAATGGGTGAGGCCCGATAACAGTTGGGCCGACTTAATAATCAAAACGAATTCTCACAGCCCATTTACACCTTTAGGAAGAGCGGCCCGATGTTCAACATAGAGGACCGAAGATAACCTTAGTAAATAAAAGCGTTATCTGCCAGCTGGCTCCGGGGTTCGGTCCGAACAGTTACAAAACGGTTACAGGCTCACGCGTTCCACGCTTCGGGCCCTGTCACGTTTATCACGCTTCGGGCCCGATCACGCAGACCACGCATCGGTCCCAACCTTGTTTTACATCCTGCGATAACAACCTCTAACAAACTTGTCAAAGGCGGTTACAGGACGTGGATTACACTCGCCGGCAACTCTATAAATACAGGGCAAGACGAAGGAAAAGACATGACCCTTTGGACGCGGAAGAAGGCTGTTACTCTGCCGAATTCTTACCGCTTTCTTTGTCTCGTCATTTTCATTAGCCTATCTTGTATGAACTTTGATTTATTTTCTATAGTGAGCAGGCTAAGAGCATAATCAGCTCTTAGTCGAGTGGTTTTCACCCCAGTTCACGGGGTTTCCATTATATATTTTGGTTTATTTATTTTTATGTATTTATTTTGGTTTTTAGCTTTTGATCGTCTTCCACATTTTAAAGAAATCAGAACCGAGTACGTTTGTTGAACGAACCGGACGACTGTTGGTACCCCCTAAAAAGGGACCATAAAAGTTTGGCGCCGTCCGTGGGGACGATTTTTTCTAATCCCGTTTGAGTTTTCTACCTGGGATAGGATAATCAAAGGCATGACAACTATAACTCCGACAAATGATAGTGACGTGCTTCGCGACAGTCTTCCAGCACCAACATTCACATTACAGGATTTGGAGGTTATCGTAAGGAAGGTGGTACTGGAAATTACGACGGAGAAAAGTGGAACAGAACCACCGGCTATCTAAAGCCCTGTTCCCAGAAACAGAGGGTATGAAAGTGATCCCGACGAACGCAGCACTGATGAGGAAGAAACCTTCAGGCGTGGCGTCAACACGAGGAGGCCTAGATATCGATCTACTCCTCCCCCTCCGGCCAGAGCTCTAACTCCCGCTCCTGGAAATGACCAGGAGCAGATGCATCGACGAATAGATGAGCTCACCAGGGAGTTGGAGAGTATGCGTGCGTTGAAGGATTGCGAACCGAATCTGGGACGCAATCCTGGCTTATTTGACAGGGCCATGGAGGCTCCTATCAGGCGAAGTAAGAATGACGATTGGTGGCATAATTTACATGCAGTTCAGACGTCATCCCAGCAATCTGAAGGCGTATGTGCCGCCTTGGGAGATTTGATGCTCCCTTTTTCAGAAGAAATCTGGGCAGCGGTCCCAGATCGACATTATCGCAACCCCGAGGGGTTGCCGACATTCCGAGGCGATGGTGATCCTATTGATCACGTCGCTGATTTTGAGTTACGTATGGGAACAGTTCGGGCCTCGGATTCACTGAAGTGCCGCATCTTCGCGGTAGGATTGCAAGGCGATGCCCGAACCTGGTTCAAAAATCTGTCGGCCCGATCCATACAGTCGTATGGCGGATTTATTTTGGCTTTTTCTGAGCAATTCGCTCCAAATGTAGGACCGCCCCGAAGCAAATAGGAACTATACCAGCTAAAATATATTCCGGCGAAAATGAGTCTTCGGTCCTTTATGGAGAAATTCAACAGGACCGCCCGAGACATCAAGCTCGAGCTTCGGGATAAAATTGATATTCTACAGCAGGTCTTAGGACCGTGCGGCCTTTCGGCCAGTTTGGTGAAGAGCCCACCATCTACCTTGGGGAAACTGCTTCAGAAAATCAACAAATATATTAAGGTAGATGAAGCGCTGGGGCTGGGTTATCGGAAGCCTAGCGGGAATTCTGAGCCGCAGGTGATCATCGGGTTTCCTACCCGAAGAAACAGTCGCGAGAAGTAGCGGNAGAACCCCGATTTAAATATTAATCTCCCAACCAATGGTGTGCTGCCACGTAACACTGTCCACAACTGTGACAGTACGGACTGTACTCATCACGCCTTTTGAACTTTCGAATATGAAGAGGCGCGGGCTAAGATATTAATATTTAAAGAATATCAAGGGTAAAAAGATAATTTAATCCGATGTTAGTAAATTTTAAAACATAATCTGCCCCTGCTCTAAGGCAAAGATCGGTCCCCTGGACTCTCACTATCTACAGGTACGGTCCCCAGTTCTCATGAATGTATAAACATCATGTGATCGGCCTTGTATCACCTCTGCGATTGGCAATCAAGCCCGAGGGGCTAGTGATGAGAACTCTAGGACCGGGTACCCTGTAATGGGTGAGGCCCGATAACAGTTGGGCCGACTTAATAATCAAAACAAATTCTCACAGCCCATTTACACCTTTAGGAAGAGCGGCCCGATGTTCAACACATAGGACCGAAGATAACCTTAGTAAATAAAAGCATTATCTGCCAACTGGCTCCGGGGTTCGGTCCGAACAGTTACAAAACGGTTACAGGCTCACGCTTTCCACGCTTCGGGCCCTGTCACGTTTATCACGCTTCGGGCCCGATCACGCAGACCACGCATCGGTCCCAACCTCGTTTTACATCATGCGATAACAACCTCTAACAAACTTGTCAGAGGCGGTTACAGGATGTGGATTACACTCGCCGGCAACTCTATAAATACATGGCAAGACGAAGGAAAAGACAGGACCCTTTGGACGCCGAAGAACAGGCTGTTACTCTGCCGAATTCTTACCGTTTTCTTTGTCTCGTCATTTTCATTAGCCTATCTTGTATGAACTTTGATTTATTTTCTTTAGTGAGCAGGCTAAGAGCATAATCAGCTCTTAGTCGAGTGGTTTTCACCCCAGTTCACGGGGTTTCTACTATATATTGCCGTGTATTTATTTTGGTTTTTAGCTTTTGATCGTCTTCCACATTTTAAAGAAATCAGAACCGAGTACGTTTGTTGAACGAACCGGACGACTGTTGGTACCCCCTAAAAAGGACTATAACAATATTGTTTTTTACTTGGAGTTATAAAATTGAGAAGTATAAATTTATTTATACAAAAGTATAATGAAAAAATAATATGTTGTGCAACTTCTTTAATTTCTATTTCGTGTAATGAATAAACAGAAACATAAATTGTACAGAACATAGTTTTAATGTACCTAATTATTAATAGCTATCCCATTATGCTCGAAGTTGGCTTATATTGTTCCACATCTTTCACTCATTGTCGATTTTTTTATTGGTTAGTTTGTGTTTACATGTTTGCACAGTATAGTGCTTGTGACCAATGTTTTAAATTTTCAGTATACCGGTAGGATTGGGCACGGGTCCGGCCCAACGGGTTGCGGGTCGAACCCATTGAACCCGTAC
Source organism: Utricularia reniformis (assembly GCA_009725065.1). Taxonomy (NCBI): domain Eukaryota; kingdom Viridiplantae; phylum Streptophyta; class Magnoliopsida; order Lamiales; family Lentibulariaceae; genus Utricularia; species Utricularia reniformis. The sequence continues at coordinate 339,802 of RWGZ01000332.1, read as the reverse complement.
TGGTTGGCCCAAAGGGTTGAGAATTTTTATTGACCCGTCAATGGGTTGACCCAACGGGTTGAAAGTGCAATCCAACCCGTCAACGGATTGAAATAACCTAAACCCTAATATTAAAAAACCTTCATTTTTTAAAAGAATTAAAAATTGGCCCACTTCAACCCGTACGGGTTGACCCGTAGGGGTTGACAGGTTGAAATTCGCGGCCCAACCCGTACAATGATATTTAGTGGGACAACCCACTGGTTGACTCGTTTATACGAGTTGGGCTGGCCCATGCCTACCCCTATATACCAGACTGATATACCGGAAATTTCGGGCGTACCGGCTTAGGTCGGTATTTTGGCAAAATACCGGTCGATACAAGTATTTTGCAGGTCGGGACGGGTAGTTTGCGGGTCGGATCGGGTTTGTTTTAATAAAATAAAATATAAATATTTTATAATTTAATTCATTTTAATATTACGGTACGGATCTGGTACATCTCCGATATATACGATACATATAGTGTACATCGATCCAATGAGTTTGTCCGGTATACCGGTCGGTACCGATTTTGAAAACATTGCTTGTGGCTCGAATCTATTTATATATATCATATCATTACCTGTAATTAGAATTTATATGTTGATCTCATTAGTATAAAGTTCTTTTAGTAATGTTATCAGATTCTCTATTTTTACAGAAATTTACGAATCAGATTCTCTAGGATTGACGATTTTGTTCCGATTTTCAAATCGAGTATTGAGAGAAGAAAAAATTGAAAAAAAATCTAAAATCAATCAAGAAATCTAAAGTATTATGTTATAAATTTTCTAAGTTATGTAATTTTTATATACTTTAATTATTTTATTAATTTTAAATTTTAACCAACTTTATTTTTTATTTTGATGAGAAATTATTTATTCTATCTTATATTTATAATTTGATAATTATTAAAATATATTTGATAAATAAATATGATTATTTTTACTTATAAAAAAACTATAAATTATATAACTAAAATAATTATAAAATTAACGAATTTTCTCGGATTCTCTAAAAAATTGCGCACTACGAATCGCGAATTGTGTCGTGTTACAAATCATGTCACATATCGTGTTAACATTGCTTTTTAACAATGTTTTTCTTATCGGTCCGAAATTTCGTACCGGCATACCGCCCAATAAAAAAATTATTTTTTTTTTTTTTTTCCGGGTCGACCCGAAAAAACCCAAGTTCCGACCAGGATACCCGATATTTTGCGTACCGACTGGTATAAAAACATGGCTTTTTAGTTATGGGTGAACATGAGTTGAGTCAACTCATATAAACGTGTCAATTGTGTGTCGGCCCATGAAAATAAGTATATGGTTTAGACCACAAAAATTAACCCATCAATCAGTATAGGCCAACGAGTCGATTTATGCCAAATTTTATTTTTATTTAAATATTATATTTTGAGAAAATTGCATTATTGGACCATAATGTGTAAAATAGTGTAAATACGATGTTCCAATATTTGTAAATTGAATGAGAAGCCCCTGAATTTTCAAAATCGTTCAAGAATGACCCTCCAATGAATAATAGCGGTTTTCGTCTTTTTTTGTATGTTATTTTTAAAATTTTCAAAGTTTGAAGACATAGTCATTACATCTTTTTAAAGTCAATGGGTCAAATACAAACTATGAATACGTTTAAAATAATGACTATTGTGGTCTAAAAAACCAAGATATCAACTGTCGACAGGTTCGCAATAAGTCAAACATGTTCTTAGTTGTTTAAAATGAGGGAAACGATGACAAACACAAAATATGCAAATAACATAGCGATTTAACGTGGAAAACCCTTAGAGAAAGTGGAAAAAACCACCGGACCAAGAGGTTGAAATGCTCAATCAATAGATTAATAAAACAATTCCTGATTACAAACATAAGAGGGTTTAAGAAAATGATTAAGGCTGAAATACAATGTGCAAAGGAAAAAGCAAAGGAAATACATGGATGAAATACAATGCTTATCCAAAAGGTTCTTAGCCGTCCAAACGGTCTTTAGCCTTGCAAAGGGTAGTGGCCATCCAAAAAGTTCTAAGGGGTCCTATTGAATAAGCCTTGTATTTATAGATGAGAATCGTGCGTGGAAAACGTTTTGTAACCGTATCTGACAACGTTGTTTTCCCTTGATAGAAATGTTGACAGACCCAATGCACAGAAAACGTGAGTATGCCCGCATTAATGCATGAATTATGATAACGGGTCAGCTCAAAATGAGCCGGGTATGCAAAATCATGGTAAGATGTCGATCGATATATTGTCTTAGCTAAATCTGATCGGGATTCGCCTCGATGCCAAGCCAGGCATTCGTTACAACCAATCGGGGTCATCAACATCCGATCGGTAATAGACGAGAAAGATCGACACTATTGGTGGTTAATGTCAACAATGGTTGCGCCATCAATCTCGGGCGGCGCCGCCTGACTTTTTGGCAACAAAAGTTGTATAAATCAACTCGTGGGCAGCTGATGAGACAATGGAAAGATTACGATTAGATTTAATATTTTTAAATTATATCATCGCCTCTATAAAAGGGCAGAAGACAGTGAGGAAGTACAAGCTCTTCCATCTGCCTGCTATACTCATCTCTCATAGTAGAAATCATCCTAGGTTTGTGCCCCGTGGGTTTTCCTCCTGATTCTCGGGTTTTCCACATATGATTCTATGTTTTTCTCACTACGACAACTGGTTACCAGTGGTTCTCACTCACTAAAACTCAAAATAATAAAGAGTAGATTTTTACTCTTAACATTTGGCGCCGTCCATGGGAACCGATCTGATAAACCTATTGAGAAGCTTTACCTGCTAGTTTTCTCCTTTTATGAATTATGGAACACCGAGAATCTGTGGAGGCTATGGAAGCTCACCAGCAGGAATCCCATAACAGCATTGCTGAAAGAGATGTGATCACCATCGACCCGCAATCCCTACGAAAAATTGTGGAAGAAATTATTGGGGACCTTCGCCAATCAATCTTAGCCTCAGGACATAAATCTGTTGCCCAGCGGCACACTCAGAATCCTCCAGACGATAACCCAATTGGAGCAGGCACAGAGGACGACCGCCATGAAAACCAAATTACGAGAACGAAATTCTCGGTCGAGAACCTCAGAATGAACTGCCACGATTGGCTGTCGATCCTGAACATGCCCGCTTTGAGCAGTTGGTAGCGGAGCTGGACGCAATAAGAAGGCAACGACCGGGGCTGGATACCGATCATCTACCAGATTTCTTCCAGGATGCAATGGATCAACCCATCAAGAGAGATGTCGGAAAGGATTTTCTACTAGATTTGGAGGATGCTTATCAGAATCTCCGTATAGATAATGGAGTTTCGACATTATTTCAACTGCGTCTGCATCCATTTTCGGAGCATATCATGAAAGCTGTACCCGAACGTTCGTTCCGAGCGCCAGATCGAATGCCGACGTTCAGTGGCTCAGGGGACCCCCTAGATCATTTGTTAGATCTTGAACTACGAATGGGATGGTCCGGGCTAGTGACGCTATCGATGTAAGATATTTGCAGCCACTCTTCAGAAAGATGCTAAATCATGGTTCAAAAATCTTGATTCGCGATCATAACGTTCTTTTGAAGATTTCGCCATACTATTCACACATCAATTCGCTCCCAATGTCGGTCCTCCAAGGAGCAAGGCAGAACTCTATGCTTTAAGGTACATTCCCCGGAAAACAACTTTGAGACAATTCATTGAGAAATTTTATCATGTGGCTAGAGTGATCAAAATGGATCCCAAGGAGAAGAGGAATATACTGCAACAGGTGCTTGGACCGTGTGGACTTTCCACCAGCCTCATCAAGAATCAATCCACCTCACTAGATCAACTTACTCAAAATATCAACAAGTACATAAAGGTTGAATAGACTATGGTTGCTCTTCATGGAAAAAAGAAACCTACATTTGCAAAGTCTGTGGAAAAGAAAATACATCCTTCAAATAAGAGATGGAGGGAAATGAATTCGTGTCAAACCCGGAGCACATATACTGTGAATCGAAGGGTATACTGTGAATTACACAAATTTACTGATCACTCAACAACCGAATGTAATGTTTTGGGAAATCGCATCAAAGAACTTGTGAAAGAAGGAATTAAGGAATACAAGAGGGGCAAGACCCCTAAAAAAGAAGCGGAACAGAGGAGAGGTGATAGAGATGACGATCGTCGCTATGCTCCTTGGCAAAGGAATGACGAACAAAAAATGATCGACCTCGGTAGAACTACCAAGGTCAGTGGAGGAACAGCCGTCGTGGCGACCGTGGTGGATGTTGATAGAATGATCGCCGAAAAAACGGATATGAAAACGATCGACGGGATAACCGATGATCCCCTATTCCAAAAGTTCTCCCACCACCTCCGGCAAACCCACCACCTGAAAGAACTAATCTGGAGAATGTCAATTCTATGGATAACAACTTCATCTACCCTGAAATATTTGTGATTTCTCGTGGCGATCGTTGGGATGTTTCTCAGAAGGAGAGGAGGCTCGGAAATTATTGAACTCATCACATGTCATGTCGATCAATTGGGCTCGGAAACTACCGACGACTGATATTACATTTGATAAAAATGACAAGGAAGATATTTCTGAACCCCAAAATGATCCTATCATCATAACTGCTGTCATTGTCAATCGAATGGTACATCAGATTTTGGTCGACCAAGAGACTTCTTGAAATATCATTTCTAAGTTAGTGATCGACTCAATGGGTTTAAGTGCAGCCGGCCTGCCACCCGTAGCAATGACAATATGGTCCTTTGACAAGCGGTCGTTCACCCCTGGGAAAGATAGTCTTACCGACCATGATTGGTAGTGGAGAAAAATCCCGATATGAAATGTTGGAGTATGTGACCATGGAAATCGACATGGCATACAATGTAATTTTGGACGACCGAGGCTCAACGCATTTGAAGCCGTGCCTTCGACAGTCAATTTGAAGCTCAAATTTTCGACCGTAGCTGGGATAATAATTGTAATTGTCGATCAAGCTACTGCTCATTCATGTTATGTTTCTGTTTGCCGATCCAGAGTCCATGCTATTGAGGACTTTAGAGATCCAAGAAGACCACTCGAATTGGCTTTGAACCCGGCTGGTTTTAAAGTTGTGGAACTTGTTCCTGGAGATTCGGAGAAGACCACTCAAATCGGTTTGGACCTTGCTCCAGCGTTTGAGAATGATTTGATTAAATTGTTACAAAATAATGTGAAAGTTTTTGCTTGGAGTCCAAAGGATCTACGTAGGATAGATAGAGCGGTGATGGAGCATCACATTAATACTTATCCCGACGCGCAACCATTAACACAAAAATTGCGTCGTTTTTCACCAAAGATTGTAGAAATTATTGGGCAGGAAATAGTGAAATTGGTGGCCGCCGGGTACGTGAAGGAAATCAAATATTCCGAATGGGTGGCCATCTTGTGGTAGTGCCAAAAGCTGGAGGCAAATGACGAATGTGTTTTGACTACAAGAGGCTAAATAAATTCTGTGAGTCATACCCATACCCCATTCCACACATTGACAGGCTGGTCTATGTTGTTGCCGGGAGGACATTGATGAGTATCATGGATTCTTACTCTGGATATCGCCAAATTTTTCTGGATAAAGCGGATCATAAAAAATCTTCATTTTTTACGCCAAGTGGTGTATTTTGCTATACTGCAATTCCGTTCGGATTGAAGAACGCTGGGACTACTTACCAGCGTTTAGTTAATTTAATATTCAAAGATTTGATAGGAAACAAAATGGAAGTGTATGTGTTTTGAAGTCTGTCAAAAATACTATCTAAAGCTCAACCCCTCCAAATGTTGCTTTGGCATTCGTAGTGGAAAGTTTTTGCGACATTATGTATCTGAAAGAGGGATAGAAGCCAACCCTGAAAAGATGAAAGCCATCATCGACATGACCCCCACCCAGAAAAAAAAAGGAATTCCAGAGCCTAACTAGTCGCCTGGCCGCTTTGAAACGATTTATTTCTAGGTCTGCTGATCGAGCTTTGCCATTTTTCAAAGTCCTTCAGCAAGGTAATAAACTGGACTGGGACGAGGAGTGTGAGCGGGCGTTCGACGACTTGANATAAAGGTTGAATAGACTATGGCTGCTCTTCATGGAAAAAAGAAACCTACATTTGCAAAGTCTGTGGAAAAGAAAATACATCCTTCAAATAAGAGATGGAGGGAAATGAATTCGTGTCAAACCCAGAGCACAGATACTGTGAATCGAAGGGTATACTGTGAATTACACAAATTTACTGATCACTCAACAACCGAATGTAATGTTTTGGGAAATCGCATCAAAGAACTTGTGAAAGAAGGAATTAAGGAATACAAGAGGGGCAAGACCCCTAAAAAAGAAGCGGAACAGAGGAGAGGTGATAGAGATGACGATCGTCGCTATGCTCCTCGGCAAAGGAATGACGAACAGAATGATCGACCTCAGTAGAACTACCAAGGTCAGCGGAGGAACAGCCGTCGTGGCGACCGTGGTGGATGACGATAGAATGATCGCCGAAACAACGGATATGAAAATGATCGACGGGATAACCGACGATCCCCTATTCCAGAAGTTCTCCCACCACCTCCGGCAAACCCACCACCTGAAAGAACTAATCCGGAAAATGTCAATTCTATGGATAACAACTTGATCTACCTAGAAATATTTGTGATTTCTCGTGGCGATCGTTGGGATGTTTCTCAGAAGGAGAGGAGGCTCGGAAATTATTGAACTCATCACATGTCATGTCGATCAATTGGGCTCGGAAACTACCGAAGACTGATATTACATTTGATAAAAATGACAAGGAAGATATTTCTGAACCCCAAAATGATCCTATCATCATAACTGCTGTCATTGCCAATCGAATGGTACATCAGATTTTGGTCGACCAAGAGAGTTCTTGAAATATCATTTCTAAGTTAGTGATCGACTCAATGGTTTATGTGCAACCGGCCTGCAACCCGTAGCAATGACAATATGGTCCTTTGACCAGCGGTCGTTCACCCCTGGGAAAGATAGTCTTACCGACCATGATTTGTAGTGGAGAAAAATCCGATATGAAATATTGGAGTATGTGACCATGGACATCGACATAACATACAATGTAATTCTGGACGGCCGAGGCTCAACGCATTTGAAGCCGTGCCTTCGACAGTCAATTTGAAGCTCAAATTTTCGACTACAGCTGGGAAAGTAATTGTAATTGTCGATCAAGCTACTGCTCATTCATGTTATGTTTCTGTTTGCCGATCTAGAGTCCATGCAATTGAGGACTTTAGAGATTCAAGAAGACCACTAGAATTGGCTTTGAACCCGGCTGGTTTTAAAGTTGTGGAACTTGTTCCTGGAGATTCGGAGAAGACCACTCGAATCGGTTTGGACCTTGCTCCAGCGTTTGAGAATGATTTGATTAAATTGTTACAAAATAATGTGAAAGTTTTTGCTTGGAGTCCAAAGGATCTACTTGGGATAGATAGAGCGGTGATGGAACATCACATTAATACTTATCCCGACGTGCGACCATTAAGACAAAAATTGCTTCGTTTTTCACCAAAGATTGTAGAAATTATTGGGCAGGAAACAGTAAAATTGGTTACCGCCGGGTACGTGAAGGAAATCAAATATTCCGAATGGGTGGCCATCTTGTGGTAGTGCCGAAAGCTGGAGGCAAATGGCGAATGTGTGTTGACTACAAGAGGCTAAATAAATTCTGTGAGTCATACCCATACTCCATTCCACACATTGACAGGCTGGTCTATGTTGTTGTCGGGAAGACATTGATGAGTATCATGGATTCTTACTATGGATATCACCAAATTTTTCTGACTAAAGCGGATCATAAAAAATCTTCATTTTTACGCCATGTGGTGTATTTTGCTATACTGCAATTCCGTTCGGATTGAAGAACGCTGGGACTACTTACCAGCGTTTAGTTAATTTAATATTCAAAGATTTGATAGGAAACGAAATGGAAGTGTATGTGTTTTGAAGTCTGTCAAAAATACTATCTAAAGCTCAACCCCTTCAAATGTTGCTTTGGCATTCGTAGTGGAAAGTTTTTGCGACATTATGTATCTGAAAGAGGGATAGAAGCCAACCCTGAAAAGATGAAAGTCATCATCGACATGACCCCGCCCAGAAAAAAAAAGGAATTCCAGAGCCTAACTAGTCGCCTGGCCGCTTTGAAACGATTTATTTCTAGGTCTGCCGATCGAGCTTTGCCATTTTTTAAAGTCATTCAGCAAGGTAATAAACTGGACTGGGACGAGGAGTGTGAGCGGGCGTTCGATGACTTGAAGAAGTATTTATCAAGCCCGCCTTTGTTAGTGAACCCGACGAACGACGAGCCTTTGGGCCTTTATTTTGCGATTTCGATGGACGCATCCAGCTCTGATTTGGTGACGATCGGTGATGGAGTGCACAGACCTGCGTATTATGTGAGTTACACTCTGCATAAACTAGGTACACAAAAATTGAAAAGTTTGCCTTGTCTTGTCTTGGCCGTCTTATTCAAGTTTTTACCGACCAACCTTTGGAAGCTATTTTATCTAAATCAGATACAACTACGAGATTGTCTAAATAGGCTATTCAGCTTAGTGCGATGAATTTGGAGTTTGTGCACCGAAGAGCAATCAAAGCGCAAGTTTTGGCAGATTTTGTGGTGGAAATGACAAGGGACACTGTGGTCATTGAGCAAGAAGACGACGTCTGGGACGTGTTTCTTGATGGGTGTACACAAGGAGGGGCCGGTGTTGGAATTTGTTTTGTCACTTCTCGGGAAGAACATATAAATGCAACAATAAAACTTTCTTTCCCGTATTCTAACAATGTTGCATACTATGAAGCATTGCTTGCGGGAGTATGCCTTGCTTTGGAAATTGGAGTAATGCATATCCGTGGGTTTACAGATTCAAAGTTGGTTGCTGAGCAGTTTGCCAGAGGCTTTGAGACCCACGAGCCTGCAATGCAACAATATAGGGAAGAAGTTAAGATTGTAAAATCTTTAAAGTCTTTTTTGTTGTCACATGTGCCCATGGAGGAAAATCGGGAAGCCGATACGTTGGCACGCTTGGCTACAAGTTTTCCTGGTTTGCAAGATGGAACCATCCAAGTTTTTATGCATACGAAACCAGCGATCGAGTTGCAACTTTCACCACAATCGGTTAATCCTAGGAGTGTCGAATGGCAAATAATAGGGAATGTCAATGAATAACCTACATCGGCATGGATGCAATCACTTATAAATTTATTGACGAACGGCGAACTCCCCAATGAGAGAGTAGAATGGCGATCGCTGCTTTGCTGAGCGAACTAGGGAGAGGGGTCGACATTGTACCGACCGCCATCATCTCGTCAATATGAGTACTGAGGAGCGTCCCTATAGCCACTAGGACGGTCGGATGCTTCATAGCTTCGCTGCTGACCAGTAGTGGAAAAGTGATATTTTCCCCATGTTGTTCCTTTGGAATTCCACAAACCATGAGGGAAAACTTTGACTCCTAGTTGACGAAATTGCTTCAGAGGGTGATGGAACCTCGTTCGTCATTTCGGTTTGGACCGTGGGAGGAAGCGGAATGTCGTTCATTGGGGTTTTTTCTGACCTTACTGGAGAGACTCCCTTTGATAGTCGATCAGTTGGACTTGTTCGGCCTACATGAATTCATTGAACAATGAGCGTCGTTCAACAATCCAACCTACAATCCTATAACAACTCTCGAGAGTTAGATCCTCAAAAAATAGATTTACCCTTTCGACGAGGGGTTACATTTGAACAGTGACGATCGCCAAAGGGAGTGCAGTTGTCCCTTCGACAATGTCGGCCGACCGTGATGCTTCTCCCACCTCAGAAACATCCTTTCTGCAGCAATCTGTGCTAAGGAAGGCGGCAGTGATGATGGTGATGGAGACCTCTTTTTTTATAAAGAGACCTGCATGCGAGAAAAAGATAGGATAAAGACACAACTAAAAGGGAAGTATATGACGATCGGAGGATAGTTACCTTCGCCTTTTTTGTGTTCTTCTGGGGCAGCTTCTCATCAATCATCTCTTGTTTTCTGTTCAATTTTACACCATAAGAGAGTTTTGAGGAAGAAGCTGAAACATGAAACAACGTTAATATTGGAAAATCAAATTGACAAGTAAGAACTTACGTTCTGAAGATGGCGATGGAGGTTGAGCCCAAAATCAACCGACGCGATCGCACATCAATCGACCTGTTATATGCAAACGGATAAGGTTATCATATGCACTTAACACTTTCCAGCTAAGACGATCATACTTTTCTAGAAAGTTGTCCATCAAGGTCGGTAGGTTCTTCAGTCGATCGGCAGAAATTGTTGTTTCTTCGTCGTTGATCATGAGTTTTCCTGTGGCGGCCGACACTTGGAGAGGAAATTCAAGGTTGTTATCTTGAATTCCAACCCAGACAAAAGTACTGTACTAGTCGCGTTGCGAATCTGGTCTTTCGACAAGGTCGTTGTTCTTAGTTCTGCAGGTAAAATACCACAGCTTGCGTTGGACAAAGACATGAGTCCCCGACCGCCACATCACCTTGTAGATCGCCAAAAAATTGATGACGGTTGGGGTGATTTTTGCGGCGTCCCAATAGTGGATAAAAGCGACGATTACCAGGTTGTTGCTTAGCATAAGTGCAAATTTGAGCCCATTCTTCATAGCAGAGATCGTCACTAGCACATCATTGCTCAGTGACGATCAACTAGTAGCGGGCCATGGTTTAGACCCAGGTTCCCTTGCTTCCAATTGATACTCTTCGGGGATGCCATATTTATCGTGAAAGGAGTCAAGATTCAGTGAAGGTGCCATTTGCAAATGAAACTCATCATCAAAAATCAAAGTGTCACTCGAAAACATATAAAACTACCGGAAAACTTGAGAAAATTGCAGAGACTTGCCGGAAAATGACGAAGAATGTGGAAAAAGTGTGAAAAATGGGTAAATCAAGATAAATATTTTACACAAATGTAAAAAGCCAAACCTCAGTGGATCGTAAATGAGTTGAGGGAGTAGAAAGTGGTCGCCAGAGTTGGTTATGAAGTCATCGGAAATCGCCTAGATTGCTTGAGAGTAAGTTTCGGAGAGCGCGATCGAAAATGACGATTGGGTTAGGTTTTGTTTTGACACAGCTTAGGATCGTGCCACATGGATGGTTCAGATCGCGACCCTATGAATTCTGCACAGTTTCCTAAGTCAGGGATTTGACACATTGGGCAAAGTGAGCAGAATTTGAAAAAACACGTGTCGATCGTAGGGCTCTCTATTGATAGATGAATGCACATAAATCATGGCGAAGTCAAATTCCCTCGATGTTCGACAACAACGATCGCCTGAAGTAGAGAGCTTAATGTTAATGCGTGAATTATGATAACGAGTCAGATCAAAATGAGTTGGGTATGCAGAATCGTGGTAAGATGTCGATCGTTATATTGTCTCAGCTAAATCCGATCGACATCCACCTCGATGGCAAGCCAGGTGTTCGTTACAACCGATCGGGGTCATCAACATTCGATCGGTAATAGACGAGAACGATCGACACTGTTGGTGGTTAATGTCAACAATGGTTGCACCACCAATCTCGGGTGACGCCGCACAGCTTTTAGGCAAAAAAAGTTGTATAAATCAGCTCGAGGGCGGCTGATGAGACAAAGGAAAGATTACGATTAGATTTAGTATTTTTAAATTGTATCATCGCCTCTATAAAAAGGGCAGAAGACAGTGAAGAAGGACAAATTCTTCCCTCTACCTGCTATACTCATCTCTCATAGTAGAAATCTTCTTGGATTTGATGCCCCGTGGGTTTTCCTCTCGGTTCTGGGGTTTCCCACGTATAATTCTCTGTTTTTCTCACTATGATAACCGGGTTACCAGTGATTCTCACTCACTAAAACTCAAAATAATAAAGAGTAGATTTATACTCTTAACAACCCGAGGCTTAATGTAACTGTTTGGACTGATCCAGGAGATCAGTTACCGAAGCGCTAAGTCTTGTCTAACTCTAACCTTTGGTCATGCAAACGGTTTGTATCAAAGGCTACATTAACCTTTCTGTCCCCATTTAACCTTGGTCTTGCAAAGGCACATAAAATGGGTCTTTGGGCTTGTTATCTTGAATGGGCCAAACTTAGGATCTTGGGTCGCGCAAGTTCGTATCTTGTCACATGGGCTGGCCCAAATCACTATGAGCCTCCCCCGGTTCGGGGTACCAGGTCCCGATGTTCTCATGACTTGCCCCTCAGGCTTTTTCGCAATCATAGATGTGATATAAGGCCGATCATTAGACGAATGATATGTCGGGCATTTACCCCGATCATATATGAAGGGCACCGTTCCCAAGCCAATGTGACAAGAGTCCTTAGGATCGATCCTCGGGCCCAATAAGAAGCTTTGACTCATCCTCCGGATGTTTCCCCTAAGATCACTTAAGAGCTTTAAATATTTCTCTACGTATAAGATCGGGTCTCCATCTACTGGTTTCCTTCAAAAAATTGGGAATTGGAATTTAACTGGGCTTGAGATATAAGATATCCGTTAAAGGCGTGAGTGATTCTTAATCTGTCCCTATGTCGATGATTATATACAGTGGCATAGCCCTGGTTCTTTACGAGTTCCTCATCAAGATTCGGCCGAGCCCCGGTTCTATAGAAGTCCCAAGTCAGGCTTCGGTCGAGCCCCGGGCCCTAGGTAAGTCCCAAGACGGGCTAGACGTGTTCTTTGACTGCTCAGGTGTGGTGGCTCTTCCAGTAAATCCACCCGAGCTCATGTAGTAATGTCTTGCTACAGTTTGATCCCCTTTCACAGATATAATTCCATTCGCGGAGGGGAGTTTGAGCATCATATGATAAGTAGAATGTACCGCCTCAAACTTACTGGGCCTGGTCCTTCCGTTAATGACGTTATAAGCCAAATCAACTTCTACAACAATGAATTCCAAGGTCTTCTTTCTATCCTTGAATTGATCTCTCAAAGTGATCGGGAATAAAATCTTTCCGCATGGGATGACGCTCCTCTAGTCGATTGCCGAGAGGGTTATATTATCAATGGGGAGGTCGTGACCAGGAGCACCCAATATTTTAGCTACTTTGCGCTTCATTAGATTACACGAAGCTCCGGTATCCACTAAGATCCTGTGAACCCAGCGATTGGCAATAATTCAGGTGATGATGAGGGGATCATCACACGGATCAGTGACACCTTCCCGATTAGCATCGGTGAAGGTAATGGTGTCCTCGTAAGAGGAGGATGCTCGGTAGCGTCGTACTTAATCAGCGCCACGGATTCATAACTCTCTTCAGAATTCCCGTGCGCTATTTTCTTTCTGTGCCGAACAGATTCATTAATCCGAATTCCACAGGGGATAACATAAATATCTCCGGATACCGCAGGTTCTTGGGGAGCGGCCTCATTTTGCGGAGGTTGTGGCTCTACAGCGACTGGGGGAGAAGGAGAATTATCTTGTCTCCCTCCTTCATTTTGCGGGTTTCGACCACCCCGACCCTGGAAACATCTTCTTCGGCCCTGCCCACATTTTTCTCCACCGTGCGGACCCCTTTCATATTCTTGCGAAGGGGACCTCCGGTCCTCCGCTCGATCGTTATAATTTCGGGCTGCCCCCAATTATCTCTAACTTGTGGCCTATGACGATCGTCACCTTGACGGCCCCTACGGGGAGATCAGGTCGTTTGCCCTTAGGATCACTCTGATGTGGCTTCTCTTTTGTCATCGCCGCTACTGTGTCCTGCAATAGCGGATATTTCAGCGTCAGGTGATCGTGGTTATGATGCAACTCACAATAAACCCGCTTATCTTTCCTCTTCGGGGGAGCATTCTTCTCGGTCACAGCCCCTACTTTTCGGAGCTGTCTCTTAGGGTACGTAGCTCTATGATCACCTGCGGGCTCAGAATTCCCGCCAGACTTCATGTAGTTCGGTCTCAATGTTTTATCCACCTTAATATACTTATTGATTTTTTGTAGATGTTTTCCTAGGGTGGATGGGGGACTCTTCACCAGACTGGCCGAAAGGCCACATGGTCCTAGGACTTATTGCAGAATGTCGATCTTATTATCTCTGAGCTCTAGCTTGATACCCCGGGCGGTTTTATTAAACTTCTCCATGAGGGTCCGCAGACTCATCTTTGTCGGGATATATTTCAGCTGATATAGTTCATGCCTGTTTCGAGGCGGTCTTACATTCGGCGCAAACTGCTCAAAGAAATCCAAGATAAATCCTCCATACGACCGTATGGATCGGGCTGGTAGATTTTTAAACCATGTTCGGGCATTTCCTTGTAAACCTGCCTCGAAGATGCGATACTTTAGTGAGTCTAAAGCCCGAACTGTTCCCATCCTTAATTCGAAATCCGCGACGTGATCGATGGGATCTCCGTCGCCTCGAAACGTTGGCAACCCATCGGGGTTGCGATAATGTCAATCTGGGACTACCGTCAAGATCTCTTCAGAAAAAGAGAGCATAAAATCTCTCAAAGTGGCAAAGACACCACCAGATTGCTGGGACGATGTTTGAGCAACATGCAAATTATGCCACCAATCATTGTTCTTACTCCGCTTGATCGGGGCCTCCATGGTCTTCTAGAATAGTCTGGGATTCCGCCTAAGATTGGGCTTGAAATCTCTCTGAGTGCTTAGTGTTTCCAACTCCCTTGTGAGCTCATTAATACGCTCATGCATGTGTTCCTGACTAGTCCCAGGAACGGGGGTAGGAGCTCTGACTTGAGGAGGTGAGGTAGATAGCTATCTACGCCTCCACATGATTACTCTGCGCTTAATAATCTCATCTCCCTCGGAGCTACGCATTACAGGGTCACTTTCATACCCCCTGTTTGTGGGAACAGGGCTAGTAACAGCTGGTGGTTCTGTTCCACTTCTCTTTGACGTAATCTCCAGTACCACCTTCCGAATAACAGCCTCTAGGTCCTACAAAGATAAAGTAGGGGCTGGAAGGTTGCTAGGAAGCACGTCACTATCATTTGTAGAGTTTCCTGTCGACATGTCTTTGCTTGTCCTTCCCAAGGAGAGACCTCGAATGGGAATTAGAAAATCGTCCCCACGGACGGTGTCAAACTGTTGTGGTCAAGAGACCAGGAGTATCAACAGTCGTCCGATTCGCATTAAAACGAACTCGGTTTTAATTTGTTTAGATTTGGGGGACAACGTGAAATGAAAAGCAGCAAGGCACACAACGATTTTTCGTGGAAAACCAATTGAAAATGGGAAAAAACCACCTAACAAGAGCTAGAGATGCTCTTAGTCGATATATTAATCAAACAGTTCATGATACAAACATATAAAGCTTATGAAAATGACTTAAGGCAATAAGAAAACGCTAGAAGATAAATGGGCAGAGTAACAGCCAATTTCACGCATCCAAAAGGTCATGTTGAGCCTTGTATTTATAGAGGGGAAACGTGCGTGGAATGCACTCCGTAACCACCTCTGAGAAAGTTGTTTTCCCATGCTGGAAAACGTGGCTATGCCCGGAGTGCAGACAACGCGAGCAAGCCCGAAGCGCAGGACACATATATGTGCCCGAAACCAACTGTAACCGTATTGACCGATTCGAAAGATCGGTCCTCGAGTCTCTGAGTTACATCTAACTCCAACTTCGATCATGAAACATAAATGGGCCTTCGGGCTGGTCATTTCAAACTGGCCGAGTTAAGGACTTTGGACCGCGTTGGTTCGTTTGTTGTTGTCTGGGTTGGTCTAATACGTTTGGGCCTTATCTAATTCGGGGTATCGGGTCCTGGAGCCCTCATCATATCTAGTACGTCATCATGGAAATTTTGTTTATAAATTTTAGTGATTATGCCTATTTATCTATTTTGTTTGTTGTCTTAAGTAGATTAGTGATTCGTTGATCAAAAGGTGTTTATATGGGTTTTTTGTTTCAAATGAAATGTTTTTCACGAAGCTCGAGTAGGTCAGGATTTATCCATGTTTCGGGTTTCATTCATGACTTCAAGATATATCATCTTTTATAAGTTTTGATCGATTGCTGCCTTTTTTCATACTTGGTGACTATACCATAACCAGCCCTCTAATTAGTTAAATATTATTGCTCAAGTAAAGATTTACACTTTATTTATATTTTTCTCACTTTATTTATGTTAATGTGATGTAATAGCGATTTATAATTTTCGCATTTACCGTTTATGGCAACATCTCAAAGATGGACAGAGACGAAGTCGAGCTTTTATGTTATGTGTTTTTGAACACTTCTGTGGATCCGATAACAGGCAATTCTCGGAGGATGGAATCATTTTGGAAGGCGGGGACAACTTATTATTGCGAAGCAATCATCTTGGGTGGGAAAACATCAAGAATTCATGATTGAAGTTTAAGGAAGAAATGGTGCATGATTAGCAAGGATGTTCAAGCATTTTGTGGGAAATATGATAGAGTAAGTCATGTTCATCCAAGTGGCTTTAATAGTTATAATTATGTTGACAAGACTTTGGAGGCATACCATTATGGGGTTGGAAAGTCATTCAATTATGTTAAAGCTTGATGCCGTTTGTGGTTTAGGTATAGCATTTTGAGGTATTGCAGGATCAATCGAAATGAAAGACGGTATACCTATTGGGTTACATATGCAGTTTGTTTGTTCTTCATACTGTGTTACTTAACATCTTTAGTTAATTTAATACATATCATTGATAGTGGAATTTGAAGAACGAGAGGGGGAACACAATGAGTGATGTTGAGGAATTGGATCATCGATTCAATCGTCATATATGCCTTCTAAAATTGAGTTTGATCCATAGGTTGAAGAACACCTCATTGGAAGAAACAAAGCCAAATGACTACACAATGCATGAAGCACCTCTAACCCAATGTCCAAAGAAAAGAAAGAACTTTTGGTGTTGTATGAAAAAAGATTAGCAAAACACACTTCCAAGTTAGGTAGACAAAATGAGCTATTTGTTCAATACAATGCGATTTCATCAGCTCAAGAGATAAAGAAATTGTTTGAGATGGACACTAGCGCTCTTAATGAGGTGCAACTACATTTCTACAATGAAATATTTACGTGAGTAGTACAACTTGAAACAATGAGCCCAGCTCCTCACCTAATCTACCTACCATGAACTTGAGTGACAAAGATGGTTGACTAATTAGTGTGCTTTGTGGCCTTTTTACTTTTTTTAGAATACTCAAATTTATATTGCTATGTGCTTTATCGTTTTGATGCAGAAAAATGTGTTTTATGTTATGGAACTTTGTTTGTGTATGTGAACTTTTAAAATTTTTTATCATAATTTTTGTACTTGTGTCGATCAATAATGCTAAAATAATCAAATCAATGATTGAGTTTGTTTGGAGGCACTCAAATCAGACTAAACAATTTGTCATGCTAGTGTTCCCTCAAAGTTGAGTAAGACATCGAAAACAACGTTTTCTACCAATAATGTTTCATCTACCCTAACTACTTTATCTACGCATCCACCTAATACTTTACATACTTCTAGCCAATTACTCACTTATCTAACTCACACCTAAATTTATTGTTTCATTGATTGTTTTTTCATCCCAACTCTTCATCATCATTTTTTCACTTCAAGATGAATCCTGTTGATATATCTGTGGATATATATCATGGAAGAGGAGCAACCTAGAGAGTCGTCAAATAAAGGAAGAAGGTGTAGGTCCGGAAAACGTCATGTAGTCGAGCATGGTCGGGAGACTGCACACGCTCGACTGGTGGCGGATTACTTAACAGCCAACTCAACATACACCCCTGCTCAATTTCATCGTCGTTTGAGAATGTCCCACACATTATTTGAGTGAATCTGTGCAGTTGTTGTAGCAGTAAATCCTTATTTCAAAGAAAGACTTGATGATAATGGGCATTGCTCGTTATCTAAATTTCAAAAGTGCATGGTAGCTATGCGTATGCTAGCGTATGGTTGTTGTGCTAATGCCTATGACGAATACATTGGTATTGGTGAGACCACTTCTCTTGAATGTCTTAATATTTTGTACCATCGATTTGAACTACGTTCGAAGCTAGGTACATGAAAAGTTCAACCTCCGATGACATTCAACTCTTAATGACATGGGCAGAGGAGCATGAGTTTCTGGAATGCTTGAAAGCATCGATTGCATGCACTAGAGGTGGAAAACTGTCGAGTAGCTTGACATGATCAGTATGCTCTTAGTGATAAAGATTTCCCTACAATAGTTTTAGAGGTTGTTGTTTCTGTGTTTACTTGGATCTGTCATGCTTTCTTCGGAATGCCGGGGGAAAATAATGTCTTGAGCGTTCTGAGTCACTCAACGTTAATGGGTGATTTACATACAGACTAAGCACCAAAAGTTCATTTCTCCATGAATTACTGCATATAATATGGGCTATTACTTGGCTGATGGGATCAATCTGAAATGACCAATGTTCGTGAAATCAATTACTCTCTCTCAAACGAAGAAAGCACGACTATTTGATGTTCAACAAGAGAGTACTCGAAAGGATGTAAAGCGAACTTTCAGAATACTTCAATCTAGATTTGAAATTATTACTAACCCCGATTGTTTATGGGATCAACAAACTCTACAAGATATCATGTACGCATGTATTATATTGCACAATATGATTGTTGAAGATCGATGACATGCTCTTACTCCCGATTCGATATAATTTGAGCAAGAAGATGCTAGTCAACAACTATTTTCTCTACATGAACAAGCTAATACATCATTTCAAATGTAACTTCAACGCTCAATCAAGTCTATAGATGTGAAAGTTAATAATCGTCTTAAGGCTAATTTGATATAACATATTTGGACTCATTCTCTTAGTAATTAATGCATTCTATTTCGTATAAGTATTATTGTTTAAACTAGTGTGTTTATTTAATCAAATGTTTTAATGTCAATATTTATCCAGAAATTAGTTATCTTACTTATATTCATTTTATTTACCTAATGACCTGATATGTTAAAAATAGAAATAAACAAATAAATAAAAGTAAAAATTGTAAGTGTAAGAAAGATGATGTGAAGATAGATAAAACTTTTGTGTAGAAAAAGAATAAAATTTATGGACTGACAAAGTTGAAAATAGCTATTGTATTAAGATTAAGTTTATGGAATTAACTAAACTCAATTACTATAGATGTTTTAGTTTCAACATTATATTTAATTTTTAAAAATCTACTTATTTTATTTGTGATATATTGGATTTCTCTAACTTTTATTCTCTTTCATTTGTAAGATTATATTTAATTATTATTGGTGATTTTAGTATTTGGATTTTCTCTAACTTTTATTTTATATATGAAAAAATTAACCCTACGAGGAAGGCATCTATGATCAATCGTCGTTTTGCCTTCCGGAAGAAGAATCTTCAACTTGGGCCATTGCTTCAATTTGGATTCTTTCTACGAGGAATCAGAGATCTATGTACGCTGCTTATTCTTGGGAGAAACTGATTCAGTGGAAATAGAAGTGAGATTGAAGATTCAGGATAAGATACTCATGGGATCGTATATGAGCGTGTTTCTGTATGGAGCTGGCGGAGTTACTTTTGTCGGAGTGACTTTGCTTGTTATTTTTCATGAGAAGATGATATATGCTCCCGTGCTCCCTGGGTTAAGCAGATCCTACTCTATGACCCCTGCTCGCCTCCGCCTCCCGTATGAAGATGTTTGGTTGACATCTTCTGATGGGGTCCGCATACATTCCTGGTATATCAAGCCTTTTACTGATCACAAAGGTTTGTGCCCTCCTTTTTTCTCATGTTTAGATCTGAAAATTCTATCTTTTTATTGTTCTAAAGGCTCCGACTTGGAGTTTTTAGATGTACTAAATTCTGCTTTGCGTGTGCCATTTTCAGCCCCAACTCTGATCTTCTTCCAGGAAAATGCTGGGAGTATCCGTTCATTATTTATTTATGTTCAAATTCTCAAATAAAATGAACATTTTTGCACTTGGTTATCCCTTAACTGTATAACTAAAGACATATCTCATCGTCTGGATATGGTTTCTACGATGTTGCAGAGACTCCATTGCAATATTTTCATGCTTTCTTATAGAGGGTAGGGAATGAATTCCCTCTGTGTTTTTTCTTTAATGTTATTCGTCTTTCATGAACTACTTTAAATAACTGTTTTTGGTTATTTCTAGTATTCATGACATGTGGCTTCTCCAGCTGATAGGTCTTTCTTCTACTTTGAGTGCTTAGATATGGAGCTAGTGATGGATTTCCTTCTCAACATGGCATTACAAAGGATGCTCAGGTATGACCAAGTTTTATCTCTTCTCAAATGAGAAAAGCTAGAGTTAATACTACCTTAAATTCGTCAAACTTTCTTTTCTCTTACGGATGATACTGATGCGTTTAAGGGTAATATCCCTACTTTTCTCTATGTCTTGTTGCAATTAGGCAGCTCTTGATCATCTCGTTACAAGGACGGATATCAACACTTCAAAAATTGTAGTATTTGGAAGATCACTTGGGGGAGCTGTTGGGGCTACGCTTGCTAAGAACAACCCAGACAAGGTGATCAAGTCCCCTCTAGCTTTATCTTCAAAATGCGGTTGGATGAGTCAATATTTTATGCTGTTTTTACCCCTCTTGGCCTATCTTTTGCAGGATAGCTTTTTGGGTAAAGTTTTCGTTGTTTGTGATGCATTAAATGTGCTTAGATAGCCTCTTTACTTTGTAGGTTGCTGCGGTGATATTGGAAAACACGTTCACATCCATTCTAGACATGGCTGGAATTTTGCTTCCATTTCTCAAATGGTTCATTGGAAAAACTAGCTGTGAAGGCATCAAGATCCTGAATGTATTTGTTCGATCGCAATGGAACACCATTGATGTTATCGGAGAGGTACGATCTTGTTTTCTTTCAAATACCAATTATATCTGATTATGCCTTCTATATGAGCTTAGGTGAAGCAACCAATCCTTCTTCTTTCCGGGCTTCTAGATGAAATGGTTCCGCCTTCGCACATGGAGATGCTATATGCTAAAGCAGCTTCACATAATCCTCGATGTTCACTTGTAGAGTTCCCTAGCGGTATGCATATGGATACATGGTTGGTTAGTGGAGACGGGTATTGGACAACGATTCAGGAGTTTCTTCGAAAATATGTTCATGATAAGGACAATGAATCATCTAAAGATGGTAAGTTTTGCAAGTCCGATTCCGATACACTTCGTCTCTTTAACTTACTCCTTTAGCATTACTATGTGATGTTATTTAACACTTTCAACTAAACCAGTGTCTGAGGCTAGATGATCATCTTGCAAAACCGAAAGCTGGTGGCGTTTTCGAAACATGGCTCATTTAATTGGTACGAAGAATGCACTATTTTCTGTCTTTGTGAACTTTCTTTCTGGTTCAGAAGGTTTTTGATGCTTTTATTTATGTGGTGCATGTGTTATTACACCAACATGTCGTTTGTCACGGCATGCTGGTGTGCAGGATCATATTGTCTTGATATCGAATTTGGAACGTACATTTTTGCTCTTTTTTGGGAAGTTATATATCATTAGACCATAACTCTATTATTTATATGGAGAATCATATCGAATTTGGTCACGCGCAAATTCGATTTCTATAGTTTCATGGTTTTGCTAATTTTGGTTCCTTAAGTTTTATGATTGTGACAATTTTGATTCCCAAAGTACGAAGATGACAAGATCGGTTTGCATACTTTCTAAGTTTGAGTAAAATTCATCACAAGTTTAGCATATTTAGTCCCAAAATTTTTCAATTTTGACAAATGATGTTCTCGATCAAAATCAAATTTCAGATATCGAATTTGTCATTTTAAGGAGTTGTTTTGTCAAATATTACAAACTTAGAAGATTAAATCTGTCAAAACTTTAAAGTTCGAAGATTATGTATGTTATTACAAATTATGAAATCAATTTTGTCAAAACTATAAAAGTTTGAAGAAAGTATCGTTTTCTCATTTCTTACAATAGGCAAAGTTACTCTTTGTTATAGTTGTTTTGATGCTCATATGAACATTTGTTAGGGATATGACAAACCCCTCGAAATATTATCTATTTTGATTAGAGTTGTCGTTTTGCTATCTCGAATATTAATTTTTGTGCAATTCGAGCCAAATTTCAAATATTACATCCCTAATATTATGAGAAGTTGCATGAAATTCAAAATTGTGATTCAAAAATAAAGAACACAAATATAAATTTAATAATTATTACCTTGCTTGCCAAATGAAAATGGGATATTAAAGTATATTCCCGAAAATACCCCCATTGGATCCACGTCATCAAGCAGTTCCTTCTTGTTTCTAATTCTGGCCGGTCTTCTCGGAGTCTGAAATCATATTGAAAACAGGTACAGTGTTTCTGCTCGTACGGAGACGACATGGATGGAGTCGGGAGCAGCCCTCGTACTGTAGAAGAGGTTTTAAGTGATTTTAAAGGAAGGCGTAATGCTTTGATCAAGGCTCTCACTACCGGTTTCGTTACCTTTTTCCTTTTTTTGTTCCTTAATAATTCATACAGTAGGGAGGTTAGTTTTGGCTTCTGTGTACTTTTTGTGGCTCGTGTGTTTGTGACTGTCATCTATCTTTTTGGCTAATTATGGTATTTGATTTTCACTTTTCCAGATGTGGAAGACTTTTTTCAACAGTGTGATCCTGGTGAGTTTGGGTTCACATTTTTTTTCTCTTGTATTCATTTAATTTCTATAGCGATTCTGTTTGATTTTACCTGTTATTGTTTCTGAAAGCTTCTCCTGGTGCAGGCATAACCAATCCCTCTTTGAATTTGTGTTATTCCTTTGACCTAATTCGAGTTATTTCTTTTATTAATTTTGTTCAACAGTAAGTAGATCAGTAACTGGAAGGTTTAATGATATTTTGGAATATAAAATGGTTAATTTGATAGGATTCTTAGTTCAGTATATTGTTCCAGTCTTTGCACAGATTATATTTATCTTTATGTATTAGTCTGTGCTCGTGTTTATCGAATTAATTGATTTTCAGTTACATTTATATTATGATTCATTTCAGTGAAGGAAAATTTGTGTCTTTATGGATTTCCCGGGGAGCATTGGGAAGTAAATCTTCCGGCTGATGAAGTACCCCGGAACTCCCGGAGCCTGCCTTAGGCATAAACTTTGCTAGGGATGGAATGCAAGTAAAGGATTGGTTAACTCTTGTTGCTGTACATAGTGATGCATGGCTATTATCTGTTGCATTTTATTTCGGTGCAAGATTTGGTTTCGATAAATCTGACAGGTTAAATAAATATCTTGTTCTTTGAATCTCAACATTTTACATAATGTGAAAATTGTTCATGTTTATCGGTTTTTGTAACCGGATGCAGGAAGTGTTTGTTCAATATGATAAATGATCTCCCGACAGTGTTTGAAGTCGTTACGGGTGCTGCCAACAAGCAAGCGAATGATAAGTTTAAGTCGAACTCAAAAATGGTACTTGAGTTCATTTTTTTATGTTTCGAAAACTCGATGAAGCTTAAAATCTTTATTTATATATACTGTTAGTCGTCAAAGGGAGATGAATATGAAGGATTTGATGATGAGGAGGAACACGGTGAAACGTTATGTGGAGCGTGTGGTGAAAAATATACATGGGATGAATTTTGGATATGTTGTGACGTTTGCGAGAGATGGTTTCATGGAAACTGTGTTAAGATTACACCAGCAAGAGCTGAGCATATAAAGCAATATAAATGCCCATCTTGCAGTAACAAGAAACCTCACCCTTAACCAGTTAAGTTGTTTATCAAGGTAGCCTGTAAATTGTGTCTCTAAATTATTGCATTGGCTTTCACTCTTGTTTTGTTTTCTTTACTTAATTAGTCAGTTTGTTTAGATCTAGTGATCCTGATCCTGGTGTAGAATTGTTATCATTTTATGATTAAGAAAATGTGTCTTTAAAAGATATGCCTAAAGTTGGGTTTTTTTTAACTTTCAAAACCATTTAATAATTTTTGCCTAAAATGTGAGTTTTTTAACAATTTAGCGTGTCATTTTTGCAGTTTTTAAAGTTGAATTGAATGTTTCGTATCATACCTTGCGGTATATCAAATACTAGACAATACCAATACTTTTTTTGGTACTATCTTGTACCATATTTTACTATTGGATTCCGGATTCAATCCTAAAAAATAAATAAATAATAGTTTTAATTTTTTTAATATATATTTAAAAAAAATTGGTAGCTATACAATAAGGATTGAATAGGATTTCATACCGATATGAAAACATTGGTTGAAAAGGATCTTTACATTTTGAAAGTTAGTCAAATACGCACATGTTTATAACATTAACAAACTTATGATAATCTCGAGTGGTTTTGGATTTTTGAGGGTCAAGAATGAAATGTTTTAAAACCGAACTTTTTGTATCATACTGAGTGATCGATATACCTCGATGTTACTGGTAATATCAGTATTATGGACATATCCATTTTAAAACCATGCACTTATGACATGGTTCTTACAATCTAGGAGGAACAATTCTTACAAATATTATTTACAATTTTTAAAGTTTGAGATATATATCCTTAATATTTTTATAGTTTGTGGATGGAATACAAATATCATTAAATTTTTTTAAATTATCTAAATCGTAGATTTGCATGTCATGAGGAGTAAAGATTCTTCGAATCGTAAAATATAAATTTTAATGTTAAAACATTAGAATGAAAATGTAATAACATGTATGTGTGTAGTTTGGTAACAAACTCTGATCACAAGTCCCCAAAAAATGTGCTAAGAAAACAGAATCAGTACCACAATGAACAATATAATAGAGCATCCCAAAGCCTGCAAAACAAATATGATCATTGTCTGAAAGTAAATTGTCTGACCTGGAAAAACGACTACTCACTGCGATAGCAGAAGCAGCGAGACCTGATCGTTCCCTTGGATCCTTTCGATAATAGTTACCGAAGTACAAAATCGTTGCATAATACCACATCAATGGGCATACAAAGCCTATCAAAAAACTGAGAATGGATTATCACAAACAGCATTAGACTTATCTCGAAAACCAGACATAAAGTAGAGAATGAAACTCGAGTTTTCGTGCTTACGAAAACCACCCGATTCCGCAACCAAAGCAAGGAAGAGGTTTGTCATATAATCCAACTTGTGAGATTTCTTCATCTTTCATTAGAGAGTATTTGTTCTTTCCCTCTGCAGTTGAAAAACACTTATTAAAGTTATATGAAAACAAGCCTTAGTCTGTATTTAACATATCCCGGTAACGCAAGAAGACGATAATCGAGTTCGAGAGCATTTCTGCTCTTTAATAGCATCTGTGAACATCAAGAAATCCCAATTTGTATACCCTCTAACTCATTACTTACATTTTCCTCTAGTTTACAGCCTAATCAAATCAACGAAAAACCGAATGGAAGAGTTCGAAAAGATGAACATTCAATACATGTTGAAATGTTCAGAGTTTTATTTGATCAAGAATATCTTCAGAGTTTCTTTAGCTTCGGCAAATAACTATAAAATGTGTTTACTGTTGAAATTAGAATCAGCCCGAAATTATAACATGAGTGTACACATATATAACGTATAAGTGGAGGAGATCACATTATAAAAAACTTGAACAAGTCAATTACTATGGTACTCATTCCCTCTTATAACCATTCCATATTTCATCACAAATCCAATCTGGGACATTTGATATTTCAACTCACTCTCTCAAGTCAAAATACCTGACAAATTTGGATTTGCAAATTGAAATGAACCGGACTTTCCTGATATTAATTATCATGATTTTTGACCGAGATACCATATTGGAATTATAAAGTATGATCGACATTACGATAGGGGAGCATAAATGAATAGAATTAATGGGAGGAAACCACACATTTTAAAAAAATCTTCTTCGTTCAGACTCCTCTTTCATAATTTCGGCCATAGTCTATAATTCCAACATGGATAGATGAAGCACAATATTTCACTCAATAGAAATGAAAGCTTCTTACTCTGATCCATGGCTATCCAAGATGATGAGATTTGAACAAAAAAGCCCCGCTTCCACAATAACCAACAAGTTACCTGCTTTAACATGATCAAATCGGACATTTCAGCATTGAAAGAAACACAAAATTTAAAGCGATTTGTCTCTCAATTACAAATTTAAAAATCCGGGGATTCAAGGTTTAACTGCAATGATCCTGTTCATAGTTAGTACAAGAATTCATTCTGCCATTTAAGAGTTTAATTATCCAGTACAAATTAATGATAAAAGTTCAACTATCGGAAGAACCCAGAATTGTAGAACACAAATTGATATGAATTTGAGATCAGAAACGCAAAATTAGAAATCGAAAGATCCCATGATTGATGCACTAAATTATATGAAACACATATTATTATCTTACCTTTTGAATAAAAAATCAAGAAGCTTTGAACTTTCGAAACATGAGTAGCTTTACGAGGAGATCAGAGTGGAGAAAGAATTAGGCTATCTATTATGTGTAGGTAGTTTAGGGTTTATGGTTAATTAAAAGTTTGACTTACAATAGAAGCAAATTTCATTTTTCAACATCGCAATTCCCTTTCTCACCCGCTTCTGCAACAAAAGGTAAATGTTAAAATTGAACGCAATTTATTAAGGGTTTATGGTTAATTAAACTGGTTTCAGATTACTGAACGAAAAGACAATTTTTCATATTGTTTTTAATTTGCACAGTGTCTAGGGCTGTGATTACAGTCGCAGAAAGTTTAGATGGATTGGTTTTGATTTAAAATTCTATCGAACATTGGAATGATATGGCTCTGGAGAGGTAACCGTGAATTGGGTATTTACAGAAGCTGCAATAACAACGGATATGGCGATTCATCCATTGGGTTGAAGGCCTATCAAATGTTAAACATGAAATATCTTTGGGTTGTTAGATTTGATAGGCCTTCAAAAATTCATTTGGTTGGACCACAAGCTCAATCTATCTTTATACGTATGTTGTACGGATGTTATTCGGTTTTCTACATCATATTGAAAGAATGGTTTCGATCGCTACTTTTGTTTCGTAGTTCATCTTCTTCATCTTTAAGTTCGTAGGTGGTCTCGTAGCTTGGCTATTTGACTTGACTTAGTTTGGTCAATGGTTTTCTTCCGACACTCGGGTTCCACATAAATTTTCTATGTCATTTTATCATTTCGAAATTTTTGGTTTTGTTCAATCATCGGAAATTAGAATCTAAAAGTGACTAATTCTCAACAAGTGGTATTAGAGCAAAAATGGATGATTCTAGCTTGCCGATAATAAAGTTGAATTCATAAAACTACAACATATGAAAGTGAAGATGGAGGATATGTTGCCTACAGAGATTTGTGGACTATGATTGAGTTAGCAACAAGATCATAGGAATTGACGAACATAGATGTAAATCGATGAATAAGAAAGATGTAGCACACAGTCATTGGTTGACTTGTCAATGATTCATCACATTGAAGAATTGACAGATCCGAAGTAGATGTGGTCAAAACTTCAGAATATTTGTGAATGAAAGAAAGTGCAGAATAAGGTCGTAATAATAAAGAAGTTGGTGACACTTCGGTATGCTGATAGGAATCCGAGGCGGAGCACCTGAACAAGTTTTAGGACTTTATCAATAAGTTGATAAGAGCCGAGTTGAAACTGGACAATGATCTGCAAGCATTGCCACTCCTTGGAACACTACCGACATTTTGGAAACACTAGTGATAAAATTGAGTAATTCTTCACTATTTGTCCTCATCGACGGTAGTGTAAAGCCTCCTAAATGAGGAAGAAAGAAGGAGAGATAATGGATAAGACAACTACAGGATGTTGGTTGCAGTTACCTATCGACAAGGTAGAGGACCAAACCTATCGAGATACCAAAAAAGAAACATGTAACGAGGGCGTGACAAATCGATCGAGGCAAACCTGAATGGTAAAATGAGAGCATGTTATCATTGTGGGATGATTAGTCTAATAAAGAAGAATTGTGTCCCTTACAAACAATCACAAGAGTTACATAATAAAAAAAACAAAGTTGAACAAGTTAATACAATTGGGTCATCCAATGGAGATATAAACTCATTGTTTTATCCGTTGAAGAACTGAATGTAACTCAGGGGCATGGAGAAGTGGATATTTGATTCCGTTGCCTCCTATCGTGCTACACTAAACCGAAACACCTTTAAAACCTACATTGTATGTGACTTCAATATGGTAAAGATGGGGAATTCGAGTGCCTCACCGATCAAAGGGATCGACAGTATTGAAGTAATAAAAAAATTAGGCATGAAACTCGTTCTTCATGAAGTAACGCATATTCCTACCCTTCGATTAAATTTGCTTCCAAGAAATGTGTTTAGCCTCGAAGGATGCACGAGTGTGTGCGGGATTAACTCGTGGAAACATAAGAAAGGCCGATAATAAATGCAAGTGTGATACTCGAGCGCACCCTGTAACGAACAAAACTGTCGACCGTGTCACATTCCATTACCACGGCAGAATCTGAAATCTCTTTGGATTTCTGGCATAGAAGATTTGCTCACCTGGGGCTGATGGACTCAAGTATTTTACGAAGGATGGACTTTTGCCGAGTGTGGGGGAAAATTATGTTTTGAGTCGATGTGAAGATCGTCTAGAAGGAAAGCAACACATGGTTCCTTTCCAGGTTCTATCGATCAAGAAATCACAACCTCTTGTGTTGGTCTATAGAGGCGTATGGAGAGAACTGGATGTAGAGACATTCAGTGGGAAAATATTTTGTTTCTTTTGTAGATGATACTACACAGAAAGCTTGGATATACCCGATTAGAACAAAGGACAAAACATTTGTCAAGTTCAATGAATTTCAACAAATGATTGAGAGGGATATTGGTCTCAAGCTTTCTACTTGAGAAGTGATAATGGTGGTGAGTATAAGTCAAGAAAATTTAACACATATTTCAGAGAAAACAAGATTAGACATAAAACGACAGAGCCCGGTACATCGCAAAATAATGAAATAGTTGAGCTGATAAATCGAACACTGATGGACAAGACTCGATTTATGTTGACCACTGAAAAGTTGACAAAGAAATTTTGGAGGAGACACTCCTAATTGCCTGTTATCTTAAAAATAAATCTCCATCAACATCTATTGAATTCAAGACTCCTCATGGACTTTGGTTCGAGAAGAAACCAAAATATCAATATTTGAGAGTGTTCGGCAGTAAGGTGAAAACCATAATTCCAAAGAAACCAAAATATCAGTATTTGACATGCATTACAAGTCTAGAGTATTTCTGGGATATGGAGAAAACGAATTTGGATCCAAGTTATGGAATTTGAGCAGTAAGAAAGTAATTTGGTCAAGAGACGTGGTGTTGTTCAAGGATGAAAACAATATAGATTTAGGTTCGGAGTCCAAGGAGTAGAACCGATTGAACACAAAGAAATCCAAATAGGTAATACCGATTGTCATTGATGAATCCCGATCGGAGTTACCTACCTATGCCGAACAATAGAATCATGATGCACTGCCAGAGTTGATCGAGAATCAACATTCGATCGGTCCTCTCAGAAAGTATACCGAATGCTGAGTTAAGAAGGACCACTTGAGTCAGATACCCTTCAAACAAATACCCGATCAATGACTACTTATTGATCTCAGAACATAGTGAACCTGAGACATACAAGGAGGCTATGAGTATGAAGGACAACCACAAATGAGTGAAGGCAATGCAGGAGGAGCTTACGTCACTTGAAAATAATTATACGTAGGAGCTTGTAAAGGGACCGATCGGCAAGAAGCCACTGTCGAATAAGTGGGTCTTCATATAGAAGTTGGAAGTCGATGGTAGCTTTTGGTATAAGGCCCAATTAATGGTGAAGGGCTTCGGTCAGAAGAAGGGAATATACTTTGATGAAGTGTTCAATTCATTAGTCAAACTTGTGTCAATTCGAGCGGCATTGACGCTTGTTGCACAATTTGAACTTGAGGTTGAACAAATGTATGTAAAAACAACATTCTTACATGGAAATTTAGAAGATGAGCTGTATATGAAGTAATCTAAGAGGTTGTGAAAAAGGGAGACAAAGGAAAAATATACAAATTGAGGAGGAATCTTTATGGACTCAAACAATCACTAATACAATGGTATATGAAGTTTGAAAACTTCATGAGAGAGAATCAATTTGAGCGGTTGAAGAAAGACCACTGCATAGATTTTAAGACATTCAACAATTTATGTCGATGACATGCTATTGATGAGTCATGATATGAGACTGATTAAGGATATGAAAGCTCATTTATCAAAAACGTTTGAAATGAAGGATCTGGAACCGGTCAACAATGTCTTAGTAATGACAATAGACAGAAACATAGCGACAAGCAAGATTGTCGTCCATCAGTAAAGATATGTTGAACAGTTGACGACAAAATTCAACATGAAGGATACAAAGGAAGTGAATGTGTCATTGGGTGCTCAATTTCAACTGAGTAAAATTCTTGTCCAATCAACAAAGCCAATCAGGAGAAATGTCGACCTTACCATATGCATCCCTTGTCAGTAGCCTAATGTATTTGATGGTTTGTACAAGACCGGATATTGTCCTTGTTGTAGGAGTACTGAGCAGGTATCTGTCGAAGCTTTGGAATGATCACTAGGAAGTAGCTAAGTGGCTTTTTAACTACTTGAAATGAACCAAAGATATTGGCATGAAGTACAAAGTTTTGGAAAATTTGAAGCTTGAACGTTTCAGTGATGCTGATTATGCAGGGGATTGAGATCCAAGAAAATCCATTGTCGGGTTTGTATATGTGATTGGAGGAGCTGCTATCTCTTGGGGAACTCGGTTACAGAAGTGTGTGGCACTATCAACCACGGAAGCCGATTACATGGCAATTAATGAAGTTAGAAAGAATATGATATGGTTAAAGAGACTACTTACTAAAATGAAATTTTATTTGGAACCAATCATATGTGATAGTTCTCTTGAATTGGCGAAGAATCCGACATTCATTCTGTAACTAAGCATGTGGATATTAAGTTCCATTGGATATGAGATGCTATGGAGGAAAAAGTTTTTTCGATAGAGAAGATACGTTCAGAAGATAATTCTATTGATATACTCACGAAGGTGGCAATGATCAAGAAGTTGGTTTTGAATAGATTGGAAAGTACAGACAATAATCTGGAAAGTGTCATTTGGGAGAACAACTCAAGAATTAGAGTTTTTTTAACACTGTATTTTCATTATATATTCAATAATAAATTGACATAGATTGGTTATGGTATTTTTCAAATAGTTGAATTCCACGTAAATTTGATATGCCATTTGACTATTCACAATTTTTGGTTTTGTTAATTATATTTTAAAAGTGACTAATTGTCAACAGATATAATACTAATAGATTATTAAAAGAATCAAATGTAGTTTCACCAGCCGCCACAACAGCCGGAGTGCAACTGGCACAGAAGAATCCATTATTTTTGTTCATTTACGATTCCCTGGAGAATTTCAGCCGTCTTCGTGCCTTTTAGTGAAGATGCTACCAGGTGAGCAAAATAACCAGTCAGTGGAGAAGAAAGAAGCGAAGGGGATTAATAAAGGGTTACTGAACCTGAACCTGAACCTGAAGCTTCCTTCTGAGTTCAAGTACTTTATCTTCACTCCATTTCTATTTGGATGATTATGATTTCCCCGAGTTTATATATGCAGGGCTGAAAAGAAAGAATCAGGAGGGATTAATAAAGAGCTACTGAAACATGATCTGAAGCTTGAAATTCCTTCTGAAAATGGAGTTTCTCTGTCTGATTTCATGTACTTTTTGTATCTTCCAAGTCTTGATCTTGAAAAATTGTGGTTTTCCTTGTATTTTGTTGATTTTGCAGTGTATGCAGAACTGATTCAGGAACATTTATACATGGAGATCTCTTAGTTAACAAAGATGGCGTTCGAGTTATCTCTCACACTGAATCTGAGTCTGTATGACTGTAAATTTCTTTTATCTTCTTTCTCATTTTTCTATATCCAGATAATATTTCATCATTGTCTCTCGTCGAAGTGACGTTGAGATGCTTCATACTTATTTCAATATGTTTGATAGTGCTTGAATTATTTTTGTTGCCTAAGAGAAAGTGAATCACCATGAAGATGCTAGATCAAACCAATTATTTATAGTATCACTTCCCTTATAAACTAGAAGATTTATATTTCGGATAATATTTCAATGTAATTTCTTTCTTCAATGATTCAGTTTCATTTTACTTGTTCCAGACACCATTAATACAACCATCAGACAACGAAATGAGCTTATCCGACTTCGAATTAGTTCGGTTTCTCGGTCAGGGAAGCGGAGGAATTGTGCACTTGGTGCAGCATAAATGGACTGCTCAATTTTTTGCTATCAAGGTAATGATGAATTGCACAATCCCTTAACTTCATTTCTCCGAAAAATGAAACCCGAGTTCTGATTGATGCTGTAACAACTATTTTTTCAGGTTATTAGAATGAATATCGACGAATCGGCTCGTACACGTACAGCACAAGAACTAAAAATCCATCTTTCGTCTCATTGCCCTTATGTTGTAGTTTGCTATCAGTGTTTCTACGATAACGGTGCAATCTCCATTGTCTTAGAGTACATGGATGGAGGATCACTTGCACATTTCTTGAAGAAAGTAAAAAGGATTCCAGAACCATATCTTGCTGCAATATGCAAACAGGTTCGTTTTTCGATTCGATTCAATTCTTGTGCTTGTTATAAGTTCCCGAATGTCGATAATCGGGATAACGCAGGTACTTAAAGGCTTATGGTATCTGCATCACGAAAGACGAGTTCTTCACAGGGACATGAAACCTTCAAATTTACTTATAAACCATAGAGGTCAAGTAAAGATAAGTGACTTTGGTGTTAGCAAACTTTTAACACACTCATCAAGCCTAGCAAATACTTTTGTGGGAACATATAGTTATATGTCCGTAAGTATATCGATCGATTTAATGGTGTATATTTCGTAATATTCATCGATTTTTGTAGCCTGAGAGAATCACTGGTGGCAACTTTTATGGCTACAAAAGTGATATATGGAGCCTTGGATTAGTAATTCTCGAGTGTGCAACCGGATCATTTCCATATTCGAAAGATGTGCAGCTAAATCATTACGAGCTGATGGAGGCAATTGTTTGTCATCCGACACCTTGTGCACCGGAAGATCTGTTTTCCGAAGAGTTGTGCTCTTTCATTTTAGCTTGGTAATTTAACTGCTTTCTGCTTCCGAATCTTTCATTTCTGCTTATTTTGTTGCTTTGCAGTGTGCAGAAGGATCCGAAAGATCGATTGTCGACGAATGAACTTATGGTAATCGAGGGAGTTTTAGTTGAAATAGAGCATATGAAGGTTTTGTTGATGGATTTTTGTTAATGTTGCAGGCTCATCCTTTTATCTCTAAGTATG
Organism: Utricularia reniformis; assembly: GCA_009725065.1. Taxonomy (NCBI): domain Eukaryota; kingdom Viridiplantae; phylum Streptophyta; class Magnoliopsida; order Lamiales; family Lentibulariaceae; genus Utricularia; species Utricularia reniformis. The sequence continues at coordinate 306,339 of RWGZ01000332.1, read as the reverse complement.
ATGATCTTGAAGTTGATCTTGGGCATTATTTTACAAGTGCTGCATCTGCAAAGGCTGTTGTACATTAGTTTGTATTTCTTCAAATTGGGTATATCCGTTTTGTCCAGTATAAATATTAAATATTAAATGATGATACTTATACTTATTAAGGGATATTCTTTTAAAGTTTACTAGTATCAAATATAAATATTTTTAAAATTTCAAGGATCAATTATATAATTAATAAATTTAAAGTACTATTGTGTATATTATTTTTAAAATATAGACATCAATAGCTTATAGTCTATCAACTTTAAGAGATGAACTTGTAATTTATAAATTTACAAATTTTGAGAGTACGACAATGAAATATAGAGGTTATTGCAGATAAACGGCAATCTGTTTGGGAAAATGATTGGAATGAAAGAATAAAAATAAATAAAGCGGGTTAAAAAGACAACTCATGAATGTCGTCCTCCCTTTTCTAATCCTAGCCTTTCAATGCCCTTTATTGCAGAATCATACATTTTCCAACTTGAAGAAGCCCGATTCGAGTCGACACCCAAAGCTCTTTCATCACTAGGACCTCTTCCACTTCCGGCTACTAGATTAGTATGAGAATGAGTAGGAGCATTTGAATCATTTCCGTACTTCAATTTTCCGATTGATCTCCCTTGAAAAGTTGAGCTAGACAGCTGAGAAATGAACAAAATAAGTTGCTCCATATAAATACTCAAAATTCGACAAACCAAAAAACGAGTAACCAAGAGCATAAGTCGACTAACCATGGCTTCTTTGCTATACGAATCATTTCCAGTCGGTATCTTTTGTCTAGATAAGCTTTCGGCATTTACAAGAAGCCCGGAAGCTCTCCTCTTAGAAGCATCGGCCGAAGTTCGAGCCTGTTTTCCTTCATCATCCTCTACAATCAAACATAAACTTAAACGTACATCTCACAACAATCGAAAGAAAAATAACGTAGGAATGATAATGATAAATGGACTTTCTAGTACAAAAAACGGAAGAACTGAAGGTATTAAGGAAAAGTACCTTGTAACCTTTCACTATTTGGGATGACAGGGGGGAGTCCTAAGCTAATCCCAGCATTTTGACGCTAAAATTCACAGCAAAGAACGCATTACATAATCCGAAGGGCAAATGTACAAATTTTGAAAACTAACAGGAGCTCGGGACGAAGGAGTAACCGCCATCTGAGACTGTTGATACTTCAAAATAGTCCAATCAAAGACATAGTCAAACTGAAAGCCTGAGGAAGACAGTTTTCGAAAAATCTTTTCGATTTTATTAACATCTCAATAAGAACATAAAAATAAGCTTCCATAAACAAAAAAATACAGACCCTCACGAATGAAAAGATCACGGAATATTCGCTTCAAATAAGCATAATCTGGTTTGTCCTCAAACCTCAGTAATCGGCAATATTGAAAATACGATGCAAATTCATTGGGATAATCTCGGCATAATGCCTGAATAAAATAAATTCCATCAGTTATATTTAGGCACAGTGAAACAAATACTAAAATCATATCAATAAAAGAATGACCTCAATGGTAGTCGAAACTTTTTTCTCAGTAATTTTCTCATATTTTTGCTTTTTAGTTCCAGCTTTCAAACCCTGCCAAGGAAGGCTGCACCGAATACATTTTAAGTTACAGAAATTAACTCGCTTTATAAACGAAAAAAATGATTAATCACCTTCCTGTTAGAAAGTACATCAACACAAATCCAAGAGATTCTAAATCATCTCGTCTGCTTTGTTCTATAAACCAAATAAATAACAAAAATTATCACAAAAGAAACTAGATAGTAGCAAATATTGAGAACACAAAAAGGTCGAGGCTGCAGATTCTTACCTATACCCAAGTGAGTATTCATACTCGCATATCTTGCTGTTCCTGTCAAGTTTTTGTTTTCCCTGAAGAATGTGTAACAACGATACATTAAGAAATGCGATAGATCAACTAGGCAGGCAAAAAATACAAGGGGAACCAAGAACTTGAGAAAAAAATAATCGTAACTATATCCAGTAAGCAGGCATACAAATTCACTAAATAAGTCATCAAAATGAGTCACGCATAAACTTTGCAGTGCAAGAGGAAGTTCACTGAGAAACAGCATATACAATCCTCTTGTAGGGAGTGAAGGTTAAATATCATTGAGAGTGAACAGAAATACCAGCTTGATAAAATCACAATTCAATGCAATCTATGAGAACTACATGCCAAAAAAGGTAAATTACGCCTTCCCACCTGTACAGAATATGCTGTAGGGTCGCACTATCTCTATATTTCTTTGCCAGGCCAAAATCAATGATATAAACCTGATGTTGATATTGTTATAAAAATGGTATTATGATACCAGTATTAAAACAATGATAGTAAAAAATTACCTGATTAGCACGTCGACCTAAGCCCATCAAAAAATTATCTGGCTTGATATCTCGATGCAAAAATGATTTTGAGTGCAAAAATTCAATACGATTGATCTGAAAGGAAATTGTGCATCCAATAGTTATAAAGGTTTAATAACTAAGGTGATGAATTTAAATTTTTAACATAGAGTTTGAATGGGAAACAATAAAATTATCCTAAATGAATGTACCAATTGATCAGCGAGCATGAGAACAGTCTTAAGGGAGAATTTTCTGTTACAAAAGCCGAATAGATCTTCAAGACTTGGCCCAAGCAAGTCCATAACTAGAGCATTGTAGTCCCCTTCAACCCCAAACCATCTTACATTTGGTATACCAGCTACAATATCAAGAAATGATGCTTGTAAAGTTAGGAATGTCAAGATAATGAAAGAAAAACTGAATTATAAGCAAATAATTACTTCCGCCCTGCAATACTCTATACAACTTTGATTCATACAGCAACTGAGGATGCTTCGTCTTTGCATTTTCCTGAAAAATCATATTAGGAGAACAAAGCACCAATTGTTTCATTAATCACTAATAACTATAAAATGTGGACGTTCCAAAGGTTCACAAAGCACCTAAATTGTGCATCTGTTTGTTAATCTAGCCCAATCATGAGATGCATCAAACGTTTATGCAAGCCCAAAGTTCAATAGAAATCAAAATTCAGGGGAAAATAAAGAGCAAACTTACAAGTTTCACAGCCACCTCTTCGTTAGTATGAATGTTTGTCCCTGACCCAAAAAAGAAATAGAAATTCCCGCACGTCAATCGAGCAAATCCCATACATATCATGAATACAATACAAGAAAACCAATTAAACATGGAAACCCACCAAGATGGATTTCCCCGAACGACCCACTGCCTAGCTTGCGACCCAATCGGTACTTATTTGCCACCATCGGCTCCATCGGAGAAAGGGAAACGGAATTTCTCTAGCTTGATTTTCTCCAAAAGGTCTTGCAGCACTCACGATTCATGGATCACCTTATGAGGGTAATCCAAGTGGAAGATTCCAAGATAATACCAAATATATTAATGTAAAATATGTTAATATATTATTTCAAATATATGTCCATATTTTATGTGAAATATTGCTATGATATTCTCTTATTTTTATTTATTTATTTATCCGATTGTAGTGATGCATAAGATAGGCTTTATCTGCAATCCCTAGTCCATCTCATATTTGGGATGGATTAGGGGTTGTATTCAACCATTGAATTTGTTTAATTCAATTTTTTAAAGTTGTGTTGTGATATCATTTGATGTATGTAAAAAATAATAATATAGAATTGTATATAAAAAATAATAAATATAATTATATTATAATAATTATAAGTATGAGTAAATTAGTTATTTCTTAAATAACGATTATGTTGCATCTAGTTTAAGCATCGATGATGATAATGACTTTTAAGGATAATCGTAATTTTGCTTTTATTTTATATGTGTTAAAAAAATCACGATTTAAAAATTTCACTATATATCACCGTTATTTTGTTTGGGGAACCAAACAAACTCATAATGTCCCATAATTTAACCAGCACAACCATATTGTCTATAGCTAACTAGGTCCCTACACTTGTAGGAAGGCTCTCAATGAATTTTCGAGAGATAATTAAGTCTCTGTAAATGGAAAAGTAGGAGTTTGCCATGAAAAGATGAAGTCCTTGTGTTAACAACAAGATTTGGATATTTAAGCACTACCAAAGGGATATTGGACCTTACTTAACAGATGAGTCTTCCTAGTTAATCTGGAGGTGATGGGTCCAAGCGTTACATGGTAAGACTATTGATCAAATGATACTTGCAGAAGAAAAAAATGACTATTTTGAGGCATTTTCACGGGTCATCAAGATGACAACAATTATGGTGATTTTTTATATATTGGGTGTTGATAATCTCCATTTTTAGTAGATAGATGTAAAAACTGTTTTTCTCCGCTGTGATATGCAGAAAGAGATTTAAATGACACAACCCTACCTCATCGGCAACTTGGAAATGAGGATCTAGTCTGCAAATTGATAAAGGGTTTGTACAGATTGAAACAAGTTCCTCGGCAACGATAATTTAAGTTTGATTCCCTAATGATTGAACCTAAATTCAAAAGATGCAAGACCTAAAAATGATGTTGTATCCGAATTGGCAAAAATACATATATAACTCTTCTATTGTATGTTGATAACATATTGATTGTAGAAGAGATAAATCAAGTCAAACGAGAGTTGTCTGATGTATTCGAAATGAAGAACCTAGGACCGGTCAAATATATCATTGAAATGGGAATCTCGAGAGATTTACATAAGGGTTCACTCACCTTGACCCAAGAAAAAATACACATTAAATTGAAATATCACTATATCAATGATCTATTCAATAGAAATGTGTTTCACTTGATGAAAATCTAATGGACTGAAAATCCGACAGACATGTTGGCGAACAAAGTCACTATAGCAAAGCTAGCTCTATCACTAGAGCGATATAGCTATATGATTTGGTGAGTTGACACTATTTGTAGGAGATGCATTATCGATCTCCAATTGGAGATTGTTAACTATGAAGATTGTTAACTATGAAGATCGGCATTGTTGTCGATCAGATACACTTACAATCGGTATTAATGTCGATCAGACATATTTGGATGACAATAGACATTGTTTTTGATCAGTCACGCTTCGAGGATGATCAGTATTGTTGTCGATCAGCCATGACAATCAAGTACGCAATATCGAAGGTGACAAAAAACAGATTCGAGAATATGAGATGGAGATAATCTGTCGAGGATGTGGGACCGATTGGTCTATCGGTCTAGGACGAAAGTCATTTATAAAAATGAGATAATCAAGGGATCAAGATCACGTTAAATATTTAATCTGAATAAATCGTATTTGACAATGCAAATAAAATATGTGAAGATATTGTATTTAATAATTCCCTACTTATCTCCAACCGTCTCATCAATATAAGGAGACTTTAGGGTTATTTTCGATTTCTAATTAATATATCGATGTTGCATGCGCATATTTCACAAGAATCATATGATTTTGTTAAGTGATACAGTAGAATTAGGAACCAAGAAACCCCACTTTTGGCAATTGGGACAAAATAGGGGATGTGGAGAATGAGATAGAAATCAACTTAATCCACTGTGCAGTGGACCAAAAATCTGAGTCAATATAGCAGAAGAGCAAAGTTAGGGAAAATTATGGCATTGGCGACATCTCATTTTGCAAAAAGAAGCAGGGTTTCAACTTTTTGTAAAAGACAAGTTGCGTCTTTTTAATGCCCTTGTCCTCTTAAGCAACTAAATGCTTCTTACTTAACAATTATTTCTTTGGCTTGTCAATGAGTGCAAACTCTAACAAATCAACTCAATCTTTCTAAACATCTATCCATTACTCTAAGTTTCGTTGAGAAATATATGCGAACAATCATGATAGGTTAATTAGAACCCAATAATAAAATAAAAGAAAATAATGACACAAGATATTTAACGTATAAAACACAATATATGTAAAAAACAACTAAATTCAATATCAAATTAAGAAGAATACAATACATACACGAAAAATGAAAATTGAAATACATATTTATATAGATGAGGTGATTAGAGATTTTTATGGAAACATAATTGATGAGAAAGGCGCGACATGGGTTCATTATGAGTCTCATGATAAACTTTGGCCAAACCTTGATTCTACTGAAGTCCCATAGGTTGTATTGGCCGAGCTTTGGTTCTGCATGTCCCACGTTAGGTCCGAACTTGTATTTCGATATACTGACTCTCATTCATTCTTTTGTAGCAAATTTCATAAGTACAAGAGTTGTTTCCCAAGAATGAAAGCTGTTGAAGGGGATGTCTTAATTCGTAGTGAGTTCTGGGAGAATCGCAACTCATCCTTGGGACTGGGCAAGCGCAGGAGCATCTGACTCGTCAGAGTGATCACTGCAACTTGGGAGCCTTGCGGATAAGTAGCTTCAGTCACCAGTCCAGACTCGTCCTAAATCATCCGACTCCAGGGTCGGTCCATCATTTAATTAGAAACATTTTGTTTTATACTTATTTGCTTTCTGCTTACGTTTAGAGGAATGTATATTTACTGAGTCAAAGTTATTAATCGAAGATTTACAAGAAATACCGCCTTAGATTCATGACGTTCGAAGTTTGGGGGATGTCATCACCATCTAATGTTTCTAGTTTATACGCACCAGATTCCAGTTTCTTCAATATCCGATACGGTCCTTCCCAATTTATGTCCAACTTTCCGACGTTCCTCTGCACCTTTATGCTTCTGAGGACGAGGTCGCCTTCAGAGAATTCTTTTGGGAGAACTCGTTTGTTATGGGCCCGTTCCATAGTTCGCTGATAAGAACACATTCGCGCGTAAATCGCATCTCTCTTTTCCTCGATCATATCGAGATCCAAAAGTCTCATTTCGCCATTCATATGCTCGTTGTATTGAGATATTCGGGGCGATCGGATGTCAACCACCACCGGGCAAACTGCTTCGGACCCATACACTAATGAGAAGGGTGATTCCTGGGTCGTCGAGCGGGGTGTAGTTCAGTACGCCCATAGGACCTCATAGATATGTTCGGGCCATTTCCCTCCAAAATCTTCTAACTTGGTCTTCAATCCTTTCATGATAACCTTGTTAGATACCTCCATAAGTCCATTAGTTTGTGGATGAGCCACTCATGAGAAATGCTGGGCGATGCCCAACTTGATATAGAAATCCCGTACGCTTTTCCCACGGAACTGGGTCCCATTGTTTCATATGAATGCTCGGGGCACCCCGAAGCGTCTCACAATATTTCTCCATAAGAAGTGTTTTACGACCTTCTCGGAGATAACGGCCACTCCTTCTACTTCAATCTAGTTCGAGTAATATTCAACTACCACAATACAGAATTTCCTTTGTCCTATTGACCGAGGAAAAGGTCCGAGGATATTAATTCCCCATCTGTCAAACGGACAAGGCAACGGGGTCACCGATAAGGGAGCCCCATGCAGTTGTGGGACCGGAGCATGATATTGACATATGGCACAACGTTTGGTATACTTCTTGGCATCTTTAAGCAACGTCGGCCAAAAGTATCCGGCTCTGATGATGCGATGATATAAAGATCGAGCCCCTGAGTGAATACCGCATATCCCTTCATGAACATAAATCATGATGGTTTCAGCCTCAATAGGGGATAGGCAACGTAACAGCGGGCCTTCAAAATTCTTTTTAAACAATCTTTCATCAATTAGAATATATCTCTTAGCCCGGACATCTATTTTTCTAGCTTTTGACTTGTCTTCAGGAAGATAACCGTTTGTTAGATAATTAATAGAGGGGTCCATCCAATTGGGTTCCTCAGGAGATTCAGTAGCGCTAATATTCAAACCCTGGAGTTTGTGGCATAGAGACCCAATTTCTTCAAGTGACTGTTCGGTTACTAATATCTCGATCGAAGATCGGTCCTGGATATGGACCGAAATAGTGCTCGATCCCATGTCACGTATGCCCACGGCCAACCTGGAAAGTGCGAACTGTTCCCGTGGCACATGGTCAAGAGAAAACTTACTGAACTTTTTGGATAATTCCAGGACTTTGGCACAATATAATTTAATCATCGGATCATGAGTTTAGAATCTCTCTGCGAACTGTTCCACCACTAACTTTGAGTTTGAAAGCATTCGCACTTTGGTAACTCCCATCTTTCTGGCCAGGGTCATTCCCGATAATACAGCTTCATATTCCACCACGTTATTTGTTCCAGCAAAGGAGAATTTAACTGTAGAATGAATAAGATCACCTTGTAACGTTGTGAGGGTAATGCCCGCCCCTCTTCCTCCGAAGGTTGATCCATCTACATGGGCAGCCCAACGATCATCCTCCTGGTTTAGAAATATGGCTGATTGGGTCATTTCGACCACAAAATCAGCGAGAACCTGAGCCTTGATCGCCATTCGGGGCAAGAATACCAGATACATAGCACTGAGTTTAATAGCCCATTTCGCTAATCTCTCATTTAGATCTGGTTGCTTAAGAACCACTTTCAGAGGCTCGTTAGTGTAAACATAAACTGTTCGGCATTCAAAATAATGCTTTAGCTTAGATACATCATTCTTCAAAGCCAACATGAACTTTCCAATGAAGTATATCTAGTTTCAGCAGATACCAAAGAATGACTCACATAATAAATATGTCTGTGAACGTCATCTTGGATGGTTACCTGAGCTGCACTGACGGCAACTTCTGATACCGCTAGATATAAACCCAAAGGTTCATCACAAGTTGGGCTTACCATCACCGGGGGAGTGCTTAAATAAGTCTTCAGATCCGAGAAGCCCCGATCGCACTCTTCGGTCCAGTCTAGATGACTTGCTTTTCTTAGCACTCTGAAAAAAGACAGAGCCCGATCTGTGGATCTGGAAATAAATCTGTTTAGCGCAGCGAGTCGGCCAGTAAGCCTCTGAAATTCTCTCTTGTTTCTTGGAGGTTGCATATTAATAATAGCATACACTTTCTCAGGGTTAACCTCTATGCCTTTCTCTGAAACGTAATATCCTAAAAAATTTCCATTTCGGATCCCGAAGCAGTATTTGTTTGGATTTAGTTTGAGTTTATATTTGCGGCATACTTCGAAACAATGAGACAAATAAGTAATATTGTGTTCATCATTCATAGACTTGACAATCATATTATCAACATACACTTCCATCATATGGACTATCAAATCTCTAAAGACTTTGTTGACCAACATTTGGTATGCCGCTCCAGCGTTTTTCAGGCCGAATGACATAACCACATAGCAATAGACGACATCTTCGGTCATGAATGATGACTTTTCTGATCTTCCTCAGCAAGGAAGATTTGATGATACCCGGAGTAAGCATTCATGATACTCATCATTGTGCTGCCAGACACAGCATCTACCAATCGGTTAATATGTGATAGTGAGAACGGATCCGACTCGCAGCCTTGTTGACGTCGGTGAAGTCGATACACATTCGCCATTTCCCATCTGCCTTGGAAACCACTACTGGGTTTGCAACCCATTCAGTATAGTTGATCTCTCTGATAAACCCCGACCATAGTAGTTTGTTCACTTCAGCCCGGATAATCTCGATTTTTTCAAGAGAATAACGTCTCCTCTTCTGCCTAACAGGCTTTGTACCAGGCTCAGTGTTGATCCGATGCTCACTATCGGATCGATCAATCCCCGGAACATCATCCGGGGTCCAGGCGAATATATCCACGTGGCTTCTCAGTAAGTGGATTAGCTCTTCTTCAAATGCAGGGGCGAGATGTGCCCCGATGCGAGTAGTTTTGGTTGAGTCATCCTGAACCAAATTAATAAGTTTGAACCCAATGGGTTCCATGGCTTGCCTCGGGTGCGGCGGCTCTTCAAGCAAATCCACCCGGGACCTCTTAACATGTGCCAAAGTTCGGCACGACCTCATGTAGCATTGTCTTGCTAACTTCTGATCCCCTTTACAGAAATGACTTCGTGAGCGGAGGGGAATTTGAGCATCATATGATAAGTAGAAGGGACCGTATCGAACTTATTGAGGCCGGTCCGTCCGATAATGGCGTTGTAAGCCAAGTCAACTTCAACGGCAATGAATTCCAAGATCTCCGATCGGTCCCTAGATGGGTCTCCTAGGGTGATTGGGAATAGAATTTTCCAGCATGGAATAACACTCCTCTGGTTGAATGCCTAGAGAGTTATATTAGCGATCAGAAGATCTTGAGCGGTAGCTCCCAGCATCTCAGCAACTTCGCGCTTCATCAGATTACACGAAGCCCCGGTGTCCACCAAGATCCTATGGACCCGACGGTTTCCAATGATTCCAGTGACAGTAAGGGGGTCATCGCATGGATCGATAATCCCCTCCCGGTCGGCCATAGTGAAAGTAATATCCCCCCGAAGGAAGGGGACCGCTCAGCTGGATCATACTTAACCAGCGCCACAGATTCGGAGCTTTTAGCGGAGCCTCCGTGCGCTGTTCTCTCTATGTCCGGACCGATTCATTGGTCCTCAATCCTCTGAAGATATTATAAATATCTCCGGCTTCGTCTTTGGGTGCCGCCTCGTTTTGAGAAGGTTGGGCACCCATTTTAGCTGGTGGAGGAGCAGGCTGCTCCTGTCTTCCACCCTCATTTTGCGGGGCTCTGTCGCTCCGGCCCCGCCATCTTCTTCTCCGGCGCTGTCCAAGGTTCTCTCGACCGTGCTGGCCTCTATCTTGCTCTGGTGGAAGAGATCTTTGATCCTCCGTCCGATCATTATAATTTTGGAGTTGTATTTGATTATCTCTTTCCCGCGGCCTGTGACCATCGTCACCCTGATGGCCAATTCGAGGAGATTCAGCTTGTTTACCCTTTTGACCATTCCGATCGGGCCTTTATTTATTCATTGCCGCTACTGTCTCTTTCAACAGCTGGCACTTCAAGGTCGGGTGATCGCAGTTGTGATGTAGCTCGCAATACACCCGATTGTCCTCCTGCTTCAAGGGACGTATATCTCAGTTACAGCCGCTACTTCTCGCGGCTGCTTCTTAGTGTAGGAAACCCTATGATCACCTGCGGGTTCAGAATTCCCGCTAGGCTTCCGATATCCTAATCCCAGCGCTTCATCAACTTTAATATACTTATTGATTTTCTGAAGAAGCTTTCCTAAGGTGGATGGCAGGCTTTTCACCAAACTGGCTGAAAGGCCGCACGGTCCCAAGATCCGTTGTAGAATATCAATCTTGTCTCGGAGCTCTAGCTTGATGCCCAGAGCGGTCCTATTGAATTTTTCCATGATGGACCAAAGACTAATTTTAGCTGTGATATATTTCAGCTGATATAGTTCCTACCTATTTCGGGGCGGTCCTGAGCATTCATATCAGATAATGGGACCCAGTTCCGTGGGAAAAGCGTAGTGGATTTCTGTATCAAGTTAGACATCGCCCATCATTTCTCATCAGTGGCTCATCCCCAAACTAATGGACTTACTGAGGTATCTAACAAGGTTATCATGAAAGGATTGAAGACCAAGTTAGAAGATTTTGGAGGGAAATGGCCCGAACATATCTATGAGGTCCTATGGGCGTACCGAACTACATCCTGCTCGACGACCCATGAATCACCCTTCTCATTAGTGTATGGGTACAAAGCAGTTTGCCCGGTGGAGGTTGCCATCCGATCGCCCGGAATAACTCAATACAACGAGCATATGAACAATGAAAGGAGACTATTGGACCTCGAGATGATCGAGGAAAAGAGAGATGCGATTTACGCGCGGATGTCTTCCTATCAGCAAACTATGGAACGAGCCCATAACAAACGAGTCCTCCCAAGAGAATTCTCTGAAGGCGACCTCGTCCTCACAAGCATAAAGGTGCAGAGGAACGTCGGAAAGTTGGACAGAAATTTGGAAGGACCGTATCCGATATTGAAGAAACTGGAATCTGGTGCGTATAAACTAGAAACATTGGATGGTGATGAGATCCCCCGAACTTGGAACGTCATGATTCTAAGGCGGTATTTCTTGTAAATCTTCGATTAATAACTCTGACTCACTAAATATACATTCCTCTAAACGTAAGCAGAAAGAAAATAAATATAAAACAAACTATTTCTAATTAAATGATGGACTAACCCTGGAGTTGGGTTGTAATATCAAGGAAAAAGGTATGATGGAACAAATAGTAGGGAATGTAGCGATAAAGTCTAGACAAGGAATATCGAGGGATACGGGAATGAAAGAACGAAAAAGGAAACGAAAAATGGAAAAGTAAAGCAAAGATAGTAGGAAGGGTCAAAATATAAAGAAGAAGGGGTCAAATGTGAATTAGGGAAGTTAAGATGTCTATAAATAGGGGTGGCAAGGCCAAAAAACGAGTTAATTATCACTTAGCCACGGAAATCCAGAAATTGTCGCGAAAGAGGGAAATTTTCGCGATTTCTGTGCAGGCAATTATTGTCGCGAAAATTCACCTATGCAAAATTGTCGCGAATTTGACATCAAGAGCAAATTGTCGCGAAAACGATTGAAGAACAAAATTATCGCGAAAACGTTTGAAGTGCAAAATTGCCGCGAAAACGGTTGAAATGCAAAATTGTCGCGAAAACTTTTGAGGTGCAAACTTGTCCCAAAAAAGTTTGAAGTGCAAAATTGTCGCGAAAACGTTTGAAGTGCAAAATTGTCGCGAAAGCTTTTGAAGTGCAAAATTGTCGCGGATTTCACTCTAGCACAAATTGTTGCGGAAATACTAAGTTTGAGTGTTTTCGTTGCATCTCAACGTCGGATCGTGGGAGGAAAAGGACACTTAGGGTCTACGGTAATCGCATAGTTAACAATAAGATAATAACGTCGAAAATCGAGTACTAAGACCTGTTACAAAATGCAGGGAAGCACGGGAAGATTATAACAAGCGAAAGCAAACGGTAAGCGGAGTGAACACAATGTAGTAAGGGAAGGTTCAGACTTATGGAACGGGATTGGGTCATTAAGAAAGATAGTAAAAGACACGAATGAATGAGACAAATGTTAATAAGACTCGGGGTGAGGAAGGATGGACCGTCCGACCGATCCCGACATCGTGCCCAGTACACGATTCGCCAAAGGAAGAGCATGCCTGATGAAGGGAACGATAAGTTCCAAAGATAGAAAGATACGTACGAAAAAGGGCAGAACGGATCCGGGTGGAAAACGGGGTAGCGCCTAAGTACCCACCCGGGGAAGGGAAGAATATGGCTCGTCGAGTCATCCAACAGCTAACGGTTGGCTTGGGCGGGACATGTACCGAGCATGTTACTCTCGGCAACAGTAAAGTTAAAGTATGACGGGAATGATAAGGGTAAAAGAAGAAGAAATAAGAAAACGGTCAAAAGAAACGATTTACGCGTGTGTGTATGGTTTATTTACGACATGAAAAGATAAAGTATAGCGTGTGTGAAGTTTCCTTTAATGGTTTGTGACCGCTTTACAGATTTTGTAGGTGACGCGGACGAGATATGAGTAGGGCATGGGAAGTAGGTCGTCGGTTGTCCGGTGATAGTGTCCGGTCTTTTGAGAACACTCTAAATTATGTTGCTAGACTTTCATGTTTCGAACTATGTTTTAAATTTACATTCGAACGTTTCGTTTTATTTTTCCACGTTTTATCAAATCAGCTAGGCCTAAATGAGGGTCGTTACAAAATGGTATCAGAGCATAACATCGCTACCAAACCGGTAGTGGTGCGATCCTAGGTAGAAAGGTCTTGGAAACTCATAGGAGGACAACCGACGATAGGAAGGGATGGGCATAGAATGTAGTATATGACATGAATAGGTATAGACATAACGAAAGCTTGATGTAGGAATGGCTCCTAGAATGAGAGCGAATGGGAACCGAGAGGAGGATAGCAATGCATCGGAGTAGGCACCGGCAACAGAGACTCCCGTCGTGGATTCATCGACGCCCCTCACGTTTAGCCAAGAGAGCCTCAGGGATCTGTTCCAAACTATGGCAAGTTCCCTAGTCATCGCTATGAGACAGGGACAGACGGAGAGGGGAAACTCCGTACAAATGGAACAAGTGTCAAGGCTCGAAAAGGGTAGAATGTACTACAACGAGGCGTTGAAGAAGGCTGGGATGAACAGTTTCACTGGAGATAAGATGGGGGACGCGGAGGCGTGGATTATTCGTTTGGAAGAGAAGTTTGAACTGATAGAAGCCCCAGAGGAACTTAGGGCAGGACTGGCACCGCTATGGTTCGGCGGTAGTACTGCCTGATGGTGGGGAAGCGTGTCGACATCACTATTGAAGGATGGACCCATCTCTTGGGAGAGGTTTAAGAATGCGTTTTTGGATTATTATGTGCCAAAAGGGCTTAAGAAGGACAAGAGGGTCGAGTTCGACAAACTGACTCAAGGGAATCGCCAAGTAATGGAGTATATGCAGGAATTCGTAGAATTGGGCAGGTATGCCCCTGAGATTATGGGAAGTGAACAAGAGAAGATGCACCGTTTTACAGAGGGGCTCAATGAAAGGGTGAAACTGACTATCTATGGCCGCGACGATGAAGAATTTTCAAGTTTAGTGGCAGCAGCAGTCCGTGTGGATGGGGGAATGCGAAGAATGGATAAGGAACGCACCAGGAGCTCCACAAGGAGTGAAGTTCAAGGACAGGGAGAGTGGAAAGGAAAAGTCACTACAGAGAGTTTCGGGTCCGCACAAGGACCCCCGATCAGGCCTGCGTGCGCCAAATGCGGGAAAAACCATTTTGGAGAATGCCGGGCAGGAACCAATAGTTGTTTCAAGTGCTGCCAGGAGGGACACTTTGCCAGAGAAAGCCCAAAGAAGAGAAGGATCGAAACCGGAGTTACCGAAAACAGGGTAATTGAAAGGATCACTGGAAATGCTCGAGTGTTTGCTGTGAACAAGGAACAGGCCTCGGAGGCCGAAGACGTCGTGGAAGGTACACTACTTATTAATGGCTTTACAACTTTCGTATTATTTGATTGTGGGGCGACACATTCGTTTGTGTCGGAGAAGTTAGCGAAACGGTTTGGGATAATGGGATGTAGCGCAAAAATCAAAGTAAAAACACTGGGATCCGAAGCCATGGAGGCAAACAAAATCTATAAGGGATGTGCGGTGGAAGTGGATACGGTGCGAACAGAGGCAGACTTGATTGAGTTAGGGGATATGAGATTCGATGCTATACTAGGAATGGATTGGTTATCTAAGTACGATGCGCAAGTGAAATGTCGAGAATGTACGATCACTTTTAGTACGTTGCAGGAAGGGAAAAGGGACATGATAGGAAAACCGATTATGGGAGAGGATGGAGAATATAGTGATCGGTCGAATTGGCTAGCATTCGTCACCGCCGAAAAGGAAGGGACGCCATTGGAGTCAGTCCCAGTAATTTGTGAATACAGTGACATGTTCCCCGAGCTACCGGGTCAACCCCCTCAGAGAGAAGTGGAAATGGAAATAGAACTGCTCCCCAGAACACAACCAATCTCCAAGGCTCCATACTGAATGACACCAAGGGAGATGCAGGAACTGAAATAACAGATTGAGTCACTATTGGAAAAAGGATTTCTTAGGCCAAGCAACTCCCCTTGGGGAGCACCGGTGTTATTTGTTAGAAATAAAAGCGGCGAGTTAAGACTGTGTTACGACTACCGGGAGTTAAACAAGGTCACGATAAAGAACAAATATCTGTTACCCTGGATCGACGACTTGTTTGATCAGTTACAAGGCGCGAAGGTGTTCTGAAAATTGGACTTGAGGTCAGGGTATCATCAGGTCCGAGTAAGAGAAGGAGACATATCGAAGACAGCCATTCGAATGAGATACGGCCATTACGAATGCACGGTAGTACCATTTCGATTGACTAATGCCCCAGCAATTTTCATGGATTTGATGAATCGGGTATTTCGCCAGTACCTAGACAAGTTCGTAGTGGTGTTCATTGATGATATCCTGTTTACTCTCGCATCCGGGAAGAACACGAGCGACATCTCAGAATAGTATTACAGACTCTGAGACAAGAGAAGTTGTATGCCAAATACAGCAAGTGTGAATTCTGGATGGACATTATAGCTTTTCTAGGACATGTGATATCAGCAAGAGGGGTAACGGTAGATCCAACAAAGATAGAAGCAGTGATGAATTGGCCCAGACCAACAAATGCTCGAGAAGTGAGGAGTTTCTTAGGATTAGCAGGGTACTATCGGAAATTTATCGAGGGGTTCGCAAGGATTGCTAAACCATTGACAAACTTGACTCGAAAAGAAACGCGGTATACGTGGGATGAGAAATGTGAAGCGAGTTTTGAATGTCTCAAAACAAAGTTGACATCTGCACCAATACTGGTATTACCCACACCAGGACACGACTTCACGGTATACAGCGACGCCTCGAAGGAAGAACTCGGGTGTGTACTAATGCATGGAGGAAAAGTCATAGCATACGCATCCCGTCAACTGAAGATACACGAGTTGAACTATCCGACACACGATTTAGAACTAGCCGCTGTGGTGTTCGCACTCAAGATTTGGAGACATTATCTGTATGGTGTGAAGTGCGAGATATTCACCGACCACAAGAGTTTAAAGTATCTATTCACCCAGAGGGAGCTTAACATGAGACAACGGAGATGGTTAGAACTGATAAAAGATTATGACCTAGACATTCAGTACCACCCCGGAAAAGCAAACCAAGTAGCTGATGCACTGAGCAGGAAAACTCATGGCGTATTAGCAAACACATTGGTAAGGGAAATGGAGAGCCTACAATTGGAAGTGGTAGAGTCGACCACAGTCATGTTAGGGACTGTTACCGCGAATCCAGGGATACTGGAGGAGGTGCTAGAAGCCCAGATATCAGACCCCGAGAAACCTGTAACACGAAAAGGGGGAAACGGAACCGATAAATCAGAGGTAAACAGAGGAAGTGATGGACTAATCAAAATGAATGAACGGATATGGGTACCAAACAGGCCAGAGCTAAGGAAGAAGATTATGGGGGAGGCACACAGTTCAGCCTTCTCAGTTCACCCAGGAAGTACTAAGATGTATCGAGACCTAAAAACGCACTGGTGTTGGAATGGAATGAAAAACGAGATTGCGGACTTTGTGGCCAAATGCAAAAATTGCCAACGAGTTAAGGCCGAACACCAACGCCCGGGAGGTGAGCTACAACCCTTAGAGATTCCAGAATGGAAATGGGATAGCATCGGTATGGACTTTGTGGTAGGATTACCCAAAAGCCCATGGAAGAACGATGCGATATGGGTAGTGGTTGACCGTCTAACAAAGGCGGCCCATTTCTTAGCAGTCAAGACAACATACGGAGTAGACAGGCTAGCCAAAATATATGTGGATAATATAGTCAAGTTACATGGAGTTCCATTAAATATTGTGTCAGACAGAGATCAGAGATTCACGTCTAGATTTTGGCAGAGTTTACAGAAATCACTCAGAACCCAGTTAAGGATGAGCACAGCATACCACCCACAGACGGATGGTCAGACCGAGAGAACCAACCAAATTATGGAGGATATGTTACGAGCATGTGTATTGGAGTTTAAGGGAGGTTGGAAGGATTTACTACCTCTGGTGGAATTCGCATACAACAATAGTTTTCAGAGCAGCATTGCCATGGCTCCGTATGAGGCATTGTACGGGAGGAAGTGTCGTACACCACAATGCTGAGATGAGGTGGGAGAGAGAAAGACCTCGGGAACCGAATTGGTAGAAGTCACCGTCGAAAAAGTAGCCGTGGTACGAAAGAACATTAAGACGGCACAACACCAATACAAAAGTTGGGCAGACACGAAAAGGAGACCCTTAGAGTTAAAATTTGGGGATCACGCTTATCTTAAGATATCACCAATGAAGGGAGTGCTAAGGACCACAAGGACAGGGAAGCTGAGTTCTCGGTATATCGGACCATACGAGGTGGAACGAAGAATCGGAAACCTAGTATACCAACTGAAGCTTCCGAAAGAGATGAGAGGGATACACAATGTTTTCCACGTATCCCAACTGAGGAGGAGTGTGACCGGAGGAATCCAAGAATGTGTGCAGGAACCCATAGAGATAACCCCAGAATTGACATACGAGGAAGTTCTAGCGAAAATCCTAGGCAGAGAGGAAAGAAGACTCAGAAACAAACTACTTCCCATGGTGAAAGTACTATGGTCTAATCAGGGAGAAAGGGAAGCTACATGGGAAACGGAACGAGAGATTAGACAGAGAGTGCCAGAGTTAATTGAAGATTGGTACGCACGAGTTTCGGGACGAAACTCAAAATAAGTGGGGAAGGATGTAATAGCCAGGAAAAAGGTATGATGGAACAAATAGTAGGGAATGTAGCGATAAAGTATAGACAAGGAATAACGAGGTATACGGGAATGAAAGAATGAAAAAGGAAACGAAAAATGGAAAAGTAAAGCAAAGATAAAGGAAGGGTCAAAATGTGAATTAGGGAAGTTAAGATGTCTATAAATAGGGGTGGGAAGACAAAAAAACGAGTTAATTATCACATAGCCACGGAAATCCGGAAATTGTCACGAAAGAAGGAAATTGTCGCGATTTCTGTGCAGGCAATTATTGTCGCGAAAATTCACCTGTGCAAAATTGTCGCGAATTTGAAGTCAAGAGCAAATTGTCGCGAAAACGATTGAAGAGCAAAATTCTCGCGAAAACGTTTGAAGTGCAAAATTGTCGCGAAAACGGTTGAAGTGCAAAATTGTCGCGAAAACATTTGAAGTGCAAAATTGTCGCGAGAACGTTTGAAGTGCAAAATTGTCGCGACAACGTTTGAAGTGCAAACTTGTCGCGATAAAGTTTGAAGTTCAAAATTGTCTCGAAAACGTTTGAAGTGCAAAATTGTCGTGAAAACTTTTGAGGTGCAAACTTGTCCCGAAAAAGTTTGAAGTGCAAAATTGTCGCGAAAACGTTTGAAGTGCAAAATTGTCGCGAGAACGTTTGAAGTGCAAAATTGTCGCGGATTTCACTCTAGCACAAATTGTCACGGAAATACTATGTTTGAGTGTTTTCGTTGCGTCTCAACGTCGGATCGTGGGAGGAAAAAGACACGTAGGGTCTACGGTAATCACATAGTTAACAATAAGATAATAACGTCGGAAATGGAGTACTAAGACGTGTTACGAAATGCAGGGAAGCACGGGAAGATTATAGCAAGCGAAAGCAAACGGTAAGCGGAGTGAACACAATGTAGTAAGGGAAAGTTCAGACATAGGGAACGGGATTGGGTCATTAAGAAAGAAAGTAAAAGACACGAATGAATGAGACAAATGTTAATAAGACTCGGGGTGAGGAAGGATGGACAGTCTGATCGATCCCAGCATCGTGCCCAGTACATGATTCGCCAAAGGAAGGGCATGCCTGATGAAGGGAACGATAAGTTCCAAAGATAGAAAGATACGTACGAAAAAGGGCAGAACGGATCCGGGTGGAAAACGGGGTAGCGCCTAAGTACCCACCCGGGGAAGGGAAGAATATGGCTCGTCGAGTCATCCAACAGCTAACGGTTGGCTTGGGAGGGACATGTACTAAGCATGTTACTCTCGGCAACAGTAAAGTTAAAGGATGATGGGAATGATAAGGGTAAAAGAAGAAGAAATAAGAAAACGGTCAAAAGAAACGATTTACGCGTGTGTGCATGGTTTATTTAAGAAATGAAAAGATAAAGTATAGCGTGTGTGAAGTTTCCTTTAATGGATTGTGACCGCTTTACAGATTTTGTAGGTGACGCGGACGAGGTATGAGCAGAGCATGGGAAGGAGGTCGTCGGTTGTCCGGTGATAGTGTCCAGTCTTTTGAGAACACTCTAAATTATGTTGCTAAACTTTCATGTTTCGAACTATGTTTTAAATTTACATTCGAACATTTAGTTTTATTTTTGCATATTTTATCAAATCAGCTAGGCCCAAATGAGGGTCATTACATGGGTGATCGCTCTGACGAGTCAGACGCTCATGTGCATGCCCACTCCAAAGGATGAGTTGCGATTCTCCCAAAACTCACTACGAACTAAGACATCCCCTTCAACGGCTTTTATTCTTGGGAAACGGCCCTTGTACTTATGAAATTTGCTGCAAGAGAAGGAATGAGAGTCAGCATATCGAAATACAAGTTCGGACCTAACGTGGGACATATGCATAACCAAAGCTCGACCAATACAACCTACGGGACTTCAGTAGAACCAAGGTTTGGCCAAAGCTTATCATGGGACTCATAATGAACCCAGGCCGTGCCTTTCCAATTCAACTATGACCCCAAGGATGGAATATGAGTGATCCCAAGTATATTAAGGTGGATGCAGCGCTGGGGCTAGGCTATCGGAAACCTAGCGGGAATTCTGAGCCCGCAGGTGAACATAGGGTTTCCTACCCTAAGAAAAAGTCGCGAGAAGTAGCGGCTGTAGGCGAGAAAGATGTCCCCCCGAAGCAGGAGGACAATCGGGTGTATTGCAAACTACATCATAATCGCCATCACCCGACCCTGAAGTGCCCACTGTTGAAAGAGACAGTAGCGGCAATGAATAAAGAGAAGCCCGACCGGAACGGTCAGAAGGGCAAGCGAGCGGAATCCCCCCGAAAGGGCCACCTGGGTGACGATCGTCACAGGCCGCGGGGAAGGGATAATCGGGGACAACCCCGAAATTATAATGATCGGACGGAGTACCGACGGTCTCCTCCGCTAGAGCAAGATAGAGGCCAACACGGTTGAGAGAACCGTGGTCAAGGCCGAAGAAGAAGATGGCGGGGCCGTTACGGTAGAGCCCCGCAGAACGAAGGTGGAAGACAGGATCAGGCTGCTCCTCCACTTGCGGAAACAGGTGCCCAACCTCCTCAAAATGAGGCGGCACCCAGAGAAGTAGCCGGAGATATTTATGTTATCTCCGGTGGTCTAAAAATAAATGTATCGGTCCGGGACCGAAAGAGAACCGCGCGTGGAGACTCCGCTGAGAGCTCCGAATCTGTGGCGATGGTTAAATATGATCCAGCGGAACGAACCCCTCCCTTTGGGGAGGATATCACTTTCACTATGGCCGATCGGGAAGGGATCATCGATCCATGCGATGATCCCCTTACCATCACTGGAGTCATCGGGAATCGTCGTGTCCACAGGATCCTAGTGGACTCCGCGGCTTCGTGCAATCTAATGAAGCGAGAAGTCGCCGAAATGTTGGGAGCTGCTGCTCATGACCTCCCGATCGCTAATATAACTCTTTGGTCGTTCGACCAGAGGAGCGTCATTCCATGCGGGAAGATTTTATTCCCAGTCACCCTTGGAGAACCATCCAAGGACCGATCGAAGGATTTGGAATTCATTGTCGTCGAAGTCGACTTGGCTTAAAACGCCATTATCGGACGGACCAGCCTTAGTAAGTTCGAGGCGGTCCCATCTACCTATCATATGATGCTCAAATTCCCCTCCATTCATGGAGTTATTTATGTCAAGGGGGATCAGAAAGTAGCTAGACAATGCTACATGAGCTCGTGCCAACATTGGCACCTATCAAAAGAGCCCGGGTCGATCTGCTGGAAGAGCTGCTTCACCCGAGGCAAGCAATGGAACCCGTAGGGTTCAAGTTGATTAATCTGGTTGAGGATGACTCAACCAAAACAACTCGCATCGGGGCACAGTTCGCCCCTGCTTTTGAAATAGAACTGATCCACTTGCTGAGAAGCCACGTGGATCAATTCGCATGGACCCCGGACGATGTTCCGGGGATTGACCGATCCGATAGTGAACATCAGATCAACACCGAGCCTAGAACAAAGCATGTTAGGCAGAAGAGGAGACTCCATTCACCCGAAAAAATCGAGATTATTCGGGCTGAGGTGAATAAATTGATGCGGTCGGGATTCATAAGAGAAATCCAATATACTGAATGGGTTGCAAACCCAGTAGTGGTCTCCAAACCGGATGGGAAATGGTGAATGTGCATCGACTTCACCAATGTTAACAGAAGCTATGAGTCGGACCCTTTTCCCTTGCCGTATATCGACCGACTGGTAGACACTGTGTCTGGTAGCACCATGATGAGTACCATAGATGCTTATTCTGGGCACCATCAGATCTTCCTAGCTGAAGAAGATCAGAAGAAGTCATCATTCATGACCGAAGATGGCGTTTACTGTTATGTGGTTATGCCATTCGGTCTCAAAATGGCTGGAGCAACATATCAAAGGTTGGTCAACAAAATCTTTAGAGAATTGATCGGCCATATGATGGAAGTTTATGTTGACGATATGATTGTTAAATCTATGAATGATGAAGAACACCTTTCTTATTTGTCTCGTTGTATCGAAGTATGCCGAAAATATAAGCTTAAACTAAATCCAAACAAATGCTACTTCGGGATCCGAAGTGGAAAATTTCTAGGATATTACGTTTCAGAGAAAGACATAGAGGTTAACCCTGAAAAGGTGCAGACTATCATTGATATGCATCCTCCAAGAAACAAAAGAGAATTTCAGAGGCTTACTCGCCGACTCGCCGCACTAAGCAGGTTTATTTCAAAATCTACAGACCGGGCTCTACCTTTTTTCAGAGTGCTAAGAAAAGCAAGCCATCTAGATTGGACCTAAGAATGCGATCGGGCCTTCTCCGAGCTGAAGACTTATTTAATCACTCCCCCGGTGATGGTGAGTCCAACTTGTGATGAACCTTTGGGGTTGTATCTTGCTGTATCAGAAGTTGCCGTCAGCGCAGCTCTGGTGACCATCCGAGACGACATTCATAGACCTGTTTATTATGTAAGTCATTCTCTGGTATCTGCCGAAACCATATATTCCACCTTGGAGAAGTTCATGATGGCTTTGAAAAAAGTTGTATCCAAGCTGAAACATTACTTTGAAAGCCGAACAGTCTATTTTTATACTGATCAACCTCCGAAGGTGGTCTTCAAAGAAAAGGATTTGAATGAGAGATTGGCAAAATGGGCTATCAAACTCAGGGCTATGTATCTGGAATTCTTGCCCCGAAGGGCGATCAAAGCTCAGGTCCTAGCCGAATTTGTGGTTGAAATGACCCGATCGGCCATATATCTTAACCAAGAGGATGATCGATGGACGATCCACGTAGATGGGTCGAACTTCAGAGGAAGAGGAGCAGACATTACCCTAACAACGGTACAAGGTGACCTTATTCATTCCGCAGTTAAATTTTCCTTTTGCTGGAACAAATAATGTGGTAGAATATGAAGCTGTATTATCGGGAATGACCTTGGCTCGAAAAATGGGAGTTAGCAGAGTGCAAATGTTCTCAGACTCAAAGTTAGTAGTGGAACAGTTCGCGGGGAGATTTGAAACTCATGACCCGATGATAAGGTTATATTGTGCAAAAGTCCTGGAATTATTCAAAAAATTCAGTGAGTTTTCTCTTGACCACTTGCCACGAGAGTAAAATAAGGTTGCCGACGCACTCGCCAGATTGGCCACGGGCATACCTAATATAGAGCCGAGCACTATTTCGGTCCACATCCAGGACTGACCTCTGGTTCCCGGACCCCGATGGGACCAGCATACCCCCCGTTGCTGATTCACTATCATCAGCACTTCCCGATGCTTCGCGTTGTCCTTCAGAAGGACGGACCGAAGTAGTCGCCATACGTTTGAACCGTGAGCTAGGAATCTTCTCAGTTGAGTCTGCAAAACAAATACATAAGGATCAGAAAAGGAGAAAATAAAAACATTACTTCATACCCGATTCTTCTGATAGATCTGAGCTAGAAAACATCCCCTTTGGGGATAGGGCTGCGGTCCTACCCGCGACACCTATTTCTATCAGTCTTTTCTCCCGAAGCAGCTCCGTTTGCTTAAGGTGCGCTTCGGGAGGGGGGAACATCGCAAGTGTATTTGCGGTGTCCGGACGAGAGGGGTTGAACCTAGTTCGGTCCAACTGACCTATGCGTGGATGAGTTATGCGTGGCCACACCTTCAACATGTCCTATTTTGGGACTGTTATCCACACATAACAAGACTCCCACACATGGAGAGACTCTTCTTTATCCACTATAGCGCACTCTTTAGTGTGCACCGCTATATAGTATAGTTTGCGGCATCCTAATAGACCCTTACCCCTTCGGGACCCCACCAAGAACAGGTTGAAAAAATGTTCTAAGGTCGGAGCCCTATTCTATTGGTGGCAATAAAATATGAACGCCACTATATACACATAACTACCCGGAAATAACGCAAAAGTAGGGCAGTGAATTTCTTTAAGAACGGCTGCTACAAAAGGATGCAGCGGAAAACGAAGCCCGCACTTCAAAGAAGCGTAACTGACTGGAATAGCGGATGCCGGCACATTCATTTCCGCCAGAAGGAAACAGGGATTATCTTCCCGTCCATTCCAGATAGAATAATATGTCGGAATCGAAAACTTAAACCTAAACTTTTCAATATCCAACTCAGAGATGGTTGGGTATCTCATTTTATGAGAAGCCATAGTATATACCTTAACGAAAATCAGAATGAAAGGGGTTGAGCGCGAAACAGATTGAGGGCGCAGAGAGCTCAATAGGGCAATTCTTCCTTCGCGAAATAACGATGAGGAAAAACAGTACCCAAAACCCCGATTTAAATATTAATTTCCTGACCAATGGTGAGCTGCCACGTAATATTGCCACAGACGATGGCAGTATAAACACACTAATCACACCTGCTGAACGATCGAATGTGAAGAGACGCAAATCTGGATATTAATATTTAAAAAACAAGAATAAAAGCATAACACAAATATACGCTATGGAATCGTAAATGTAAATCGATTCCTACACTTGTAAACTTAAGTGAAAGATCGGTCCCCTGGACGCTCACCACCAGCAGGTACGGTCCCATATTCTCCCGAATGTATAAACATCGTGTGATCGGCCTTGTATCACCTCTACGATGGCAATCAAGCCCGAGGGGCTAGTGATGAGAACTCTAGGACCGGACATCCTGCAGTAGATAAGACCCAGTAACGATTGGGCCGATCCATATGGTGGAAGTGAACTTGTGCAGCCCATTAATACACTTATCGAAAAACTGTCCGATGTTCTGCGAGAGGACCGAAGATAACTTTGGCGAAATAAAACGTTTTCTGGTAACTGGCTCCGTGGTTCGGTCCAAACCCATGCTTTCCACACTTCAGGCCTTCACATGTTTACCACGCCTCGGGCACGATCACGCAGACCACGCCTCGGTCCCAACCTCGTTTTATATCCCGCGACAACATCCTCTGACAAACCTGTCAGAGGTGGTTACAGAGCGTGATTTACACACGCCATGAACTCTATAAATACAGAGCGCGACGACGGAAATAGCAGGACCTTTTGGACGCGTAAGAATAGGCCGTTATCCTGCTGAAGTTCTTACTGCTTTCTTATTCCTTGTCATTTTCATTAAACCTCTGTTATATTCTGTATGGATTGTTTGATTAGTGAACAAGCTATGAGATTAATTCGCTCTTGGTCAAGTGGTTTTCTCCCCAATTCCTGGGGTTTCAACTATAAATCGCTGCGCCTCTTTATTGTTTCTAGTTTTAATCGTTTTCCCCATCAAAAACAAATCATAGCCGAGTTCCTTGGCTGACGAATCAGGTGACTGTTGGTACCCCCTAAAAAGGGACCATAACAGGTACGAAAAGCGATCAAATCTGTCTTGCCACGCCGAAACTGTCGAAAATTCGCAACTGAAGGGTTGGCCGCGAGTTTTCGAACAAAACCTCGCGAACAGTGGTGTGTTCAGGTGAAAACTCGCGAATGGAGCAAAGTGTTGCGGGTACGAAACTGCGTAACAGGGGAAACCAGACAAAAACTCATGAATAGTGGCTCAGACTAAACTGGTCGCGAGTTTTGGTGCAGAATCTCGCGGATGAAGGTTGAAAAACGAAATCTCGCGGATACCTTCACAAGTTCGAGCGAGAGTCTTGCCTTATGAGGTACAAAAAGAGTCCGAATCCATTTTCAGTGCTTTGAGACTCATATTTATAGAGAAATCCAGCCAATTGATAAGTTTCAGGCCTAAGAGCCCACTTCCACTTGATTAAGCCCAATATACTCAAATAATATTTAATTAAACTTGAATAATTGCCATACTGCCCTAGAACTTCGGAAATGCATCTCGATCGAGAATTAGCTGAAAATGTCGGTAAGATAATACCGGAAATCCTCGTAAAATAATTACTTTCTTCCAAATATCAAATATATAGCCTACCCTATCGTTAATACTTACCGGCATGCCCCCGAGTGGTAAATTACGAAAATACCGTTGGCCCCGTTCGGGACCGAATTTGTTCAAAACTGATAAGAACATTAGTGAAATTCTCATATATAGGCCCGGTAGGTCCGAATTAAGAGAATACCCCCATAGATATACAATGCCGTAAGTATACGAGAATACCGAAAAATATATGAGAATACCGAAAATGTCATCTAGCCACGTCGGACGAGCTCCCGGGATGTCATAATACCGAAAATTCCCCCGGGTAATATCAATAGTCCCCTGGTTTTCAGATTCAGACTCTGAGTTGTAAACCATATAATATTAGCTCGTCCCGAAATTCGATGGTTGTTTGGGAATTTTTCCTAGAAAATCGTGGGTAGGGTTGGAAACCCTTTGCAAACGCGATCGTTTTGACACTAAGATTGTCAGATTATGAGGTCGGGCGAAAATCTCGAGATTTTTCAACTCGGGGGTCCGCCCTTATAAATAACATGTCTGCCCCTATAAATAACACGTCCGCCCCTTGTTACAGTACAATTTCGCAGAAACTTAGCACTCTCGCGACATTTCGAACAAAATCTCGCGACTACTTTCTTTGCACAGTCCCTTCCGCGACTTTTTGAACGAAATCTCGCTACTACATCGTTTGAACAGTGACACATGCAAACTTGTAACTTTGAACGAAAACTCGCTACTGCGTAGGCTGCACAGTATCTCTCGTGACTTTTGGTACGAAAACTCGTGAGACACTTAATAAAATATGAAAAAATTAGAAAAAATTTGAAAAACCTTAATTTCGAGAACTTAACACCATGTCCTCCGGCTCTGCTCATTCCTCGAACTCCGATGCCTCGTCATCCATTCCTCGGACTCCTCATCCGGCTCGAGGAGTTCCAATTCGAGTCTGTCAGCTTTCCGTTCTCCCATTACGAACCCTTATCCATACTTCTTCCATCGAATTGCACATCTTGAGAATACGATTGGTTCTGAGAGTTCTGCTGTCAAAGCCTTAAAATCTTTTGACCAGCCCTATAGCATGCATCCCCGGAAGTGGAAGTCTATCGTAGAAAATTACCATCTTCCTTCCGATTGTGTTCTATACCAGCGGGTCCCTATGATCGGATTCTACGTCCACCGACTGGCACCCATGCCATTTGTCTTGAGTACCTAGAGTGTGGTCTCCGCTTTCCGCTTCATCCGTTCATTTCCACACTCCTAACTCACTTAAATATCCACCTCTTCCAGTTGAATCCAAACTCGGTATCTTTGGTGGTTGTCTTTATCATTTTTATGGAGACAAATGAGATTTCGATGACCGTTGACAGCTTCTTCCAAATATTTCAAATCAGTACCGCTATCCATTACGGAACTCAAGGTTGCATCTTTTTTCGTCTAAGGCACAAGAAGAGCCCTTTTCCATTCTCAAATCCCCTATCGAATCATGACTGGAAGAGACACTTCTTTTTTGTCACTTGTGTGGGTTCCACTAGGTTATCTGCACTTAGCCTTCCCTAGCGGTTCCCAATTGAGGGGGAACCTTTCCTTCCAGAGTCTTATTATCCTATCCCGCGATCCGTTACTCCTAAAGCTTTAGAGAGGATACTTATCGCGTGCGCTAGATCGGATGGTATTGATTGGACCTCGA
Organism: Utricularia reniformis; assembly: GCA_009725065.1. NCBI lineage: Eukaryota > Viridiplantae > Streptophyta > Magnoliopsida > Lamiales > Lentibulariaceae > Utricularia > Utricularia reniformis. The sequence goes on along the minus strand of RWGZ01000332.1, from coordinate 278,547 downwards.
AGACGCTATTCTATGCCCCGATCTTGGTCGATTCCAACATTCTTCCGGCCCCCACCCATTTTAGTAGGGGACTATTAGGTATTTGGACCATGCATTAATACTTCTACCATCTCAACAGCTCTTCCTCGATAAGAAAACCTTCCTAAATCCAGCGCATATATGTTTTATAATCTTTTGAACTGTATTTCTCATGTGACTTATTTATTTTGCAGACAAAATAATGGCTCCCCCTGAAGATCGTTTGAGATTTGGCGATAGATTGAGATCACTCCGTACTCTTGTTACGGAGAAGGACGAGCTGATCTTCGAGATGGCACTAGGATCTCGGAACCGCACTGCCGCGGTCGAGTTGGCAAAAAGCTTGCAAGAAACAGTGCAGCAAATAGAAGAGGCCCGACCGGTTACTCCGCCACCACCTGCTACGGCAATCGAGAATCCCGAGCCAGTAGAAAATGAGCCGACTGTAGAGGTCCCCGAGAGTCCCGAAGATTTAATTCATGTGTCTCGGCGATTGGAGCTTACCGCCAGAGAATTCTCCTCCGATGAAGGGATGTATGATTTCGCAGAGACACTAGTGGACGTTGTCGGAGACGACGAGGAAGGCAAAATAAGCGGGGGTCAGCCGATAGACCTGCTGGTGAAGGAGGTTGTGTGTAACGACCATAATTTGGGCCTAGCGGTTTTGGTAAAACGTGCTAAATAAAACGAAACGTTCGAATGTAAACTTAAAACATAGTTCAAAAACATTAAAGTTTAACAACATAATTTAGAGTGTTCTCAAAAGACCGGAGTCTATCCCAGGACTACCGACGACCTCCTTCCCATGCCCTTCTCATACCTCGTCCGCGTCACCTACAAAATCTGTAAAGCGGTCACAATCTATTAAAGGAAACTTCACACACGCTACACATATTTTTTTCATTTCTTAATTTGACCGTACACACATGCGTAAATCATTTCTTTTAACCGTTTTCTTAATTCCTCCTTCTTATACCCTTATCATTCCCCTCATACTTTAACTTTACTGTTGCCGAGAGTAACATGCTCGGTACATGTCCCACCCAAGCCAACCGTTAGTTGTTGGATGGCTCGACGGGCCATATGCTTCCCTTCCTCGGGTGGGTACTTAGGCGCTACCCATTTTTCCACCCGGATCCGTTCTGCCCTTTTCGTACATATCTTTCCAACGTTGGAACTTATCGTTCCCTTCATCAGGCATGCCCTTCCTTTGGCGAATCGTGTACTAGGCACGATGACGGGTTCGGTCGGACGGTCCATCCTTCCTCACCCCGAGTCTTATTAACATTTATCTCATTCATTCGTGTCGTTTTCTTTCTTCCTTAATGACCCAATCCCGTTCCCTAAGTCTGAACCTTCCCTTACTACATTGTGTTCACTCCGCTTACCTGTTGTTTTCACTTGTTATAATCCCTGGTGCTTCCCTGCAATCAGTAACATATTTCAGTACTTCATTTTTTTGATGTTATTATCTTATTATTGACTTTTTGGTTACCGTAGACCCTTCGTATCTTTCTCCTTCACGATCCGACGTTGGAACGCTACGAAAACACCCTAATTGTATGTTTCCGCGATAAAGCTATTTTGTTCCTGAAATCCGCGACAAAGCGACACACGGTTTAGATTTTCGCGACAATTTTTGAAGTTCTGCATTTCCGCAACAATTTTCTCTCTTCGAAGAATTCGCGATAATTTTCAACGTCGGCAATTTTCGCGATAATTTTCCACGTTAAACATTATTTCGCGACAAAGTTGCTTACCAATAAATTTCCGCGATAACGATTATCATTCTGTTTTCGCTACAATTTGTGCTGCTCCGAAAACTCGCGATAATTTCTTGCTTTGACGTTTTTCCGTACGTTTTTTTGGTTTAGTGATAAATGACTTGGTTTTTGGGCCTTTTAACCTTTATTTATAGACATTTTAACTTCCCTAATTCACATTTTGACCCCTCCTACTTTTCATTTTGACCCCTCCTTTATCTTTTGCTTTACTTTTCAATCTTTTCGTTTCTTTTATCGTTCTTTCGTTCCCGTATCCCTCGTTATTTCTCCTCTAGACTTTACCACTATATTCCCTACTATCATTCTAGCATACCTTTTTCCTTTCTATTACATTGTGCAAGAGACCCGTTCGGAGGGAGAAATAAACCAAAAAGCTCATTCGGATAAAGGGAAAAGACCGGTGGAGGGCCCCACCATTTTGGAGATTGCGGAACCCATTAAGAAGAGTGGGTTAACCTCTGAGTTCCTCGATGCCTTCGGCATAAGAGATATACCGAAGCATACAGTGAAGGAATGGCTCGAGATGGGACGTCAGACTCGCCTCATACTAATAAAAGATGGAGTTACCGTTCGGATTACGAGGGGTGATAGCTTCTCCAATAGACGGCCTTGATGTATTTTGACAGGAATCCGTCGTTGCCACCGCGTGGACGGGACGACCACACGGTATTTACCGATTTTAGTCGGCTGATGAGCCAAGTTGCGACAACGCGTCGCATGATGGGAGAGGTTTGTAATAACATTGACCATTGTTACTTCCTGCATTACTCGCTGTTTGTTTCATCCACATATTATCTGTTCATTCACGGTTTTTGCTTTTCTTTCAGATGGAGCGGACGATAGTGGAGTTGAGCACTGCAACCCCAGTAGGGAAATAATGTATGCTTAGGCATTCGGAGCTTGACAGTCCAGATATAATCGGGGAGCAGACGAAGAAAGCCGCAGAAAAATTAATTCTGAATCAGCGGGAAAAGCATTCCCAAGACATGGCAACGCTCCGGGAAGAACACAATAAAGCGATCGAAGCTCTTAACCGAGCTCATTGTAGCGAATTGACGGAGTGTGCGGCATTTCATATTGGGAAAAGGCATGCTCTCGAGCAATCCATAGACACCCTCAAGGCGAACGAAAAATACGCTAAGGACAAACTGAAAGAGACCAAGGTTGAGACTGAGGACAAGCTGAAGAAGGCCAAGGATGCCAATGCAGCTGATAAGAAAGCACTCGGGAAGGCCATAGAGGAGAATAAAGAGCTGAAATCGAAGAATGAATCCCTCCAGTCTACCGTAGATCGTCTCCAGGCTCGAGATGCTAGGTTGCGGTCCCAGTTAAATGACTACTTCCGGAAATTAGTGTGGGAGTTTATTGTACACTCCCCGACCTTCCGGAATTTGGCGGCACTAGCGAATGATAAAGCTTGTGTCCTGTATTTCTTTAGAGGGAGTGTCCAGACTCAAAGAATCCTGGGTGCATCCCTAACGCCTGAGGAGAAAGGAAGACTCGATCCTTCTCTCTCCCGGAAATTCGAGCATGTGCTTGCAGAGGACAAATTAGATTGCTCGCGGGATCCGTTCGGGGCGCTCCAGTTCAATCTGGAGGAGGACTTGCACCAGCAGCTGTATTCGGAGGAGATTGAAACCGAAGAGGGCCCACCACTAGATGCATTTCGAAGATTGGCCTCATTATTCCCGGAACCGGTGGATCCACTCGTGGGAGATCTCCTTAAAGACGAGGAGGTAATGGGTCATCGGACCCTCCAATATATACTCTCGCTATTGTGTTAGAAGCTCGGGAACGCCATGAGGCTGAAATGGCAGGCTTTCTCCCTAGGAAATCGACCACTGCGGAGATTAAAGAAAAAAGGATTACTTCCCCTTCTCCGACGATCAAGCTGGTAAAGAAGCGTCCCAGTGGGTCTGGTGAAGGCTCGGGTTCCAAAAAGCAGAAGAAATAAACTTCCGAATATTATAGTTTCTTCACTTTTGTAATCGCTCCCGATTTTGTATTCCCCAATGTATCTAAGAAATTACTTTCTTTTTTTTTAACTTCTCGTCACACTTTGACAAAAATACGACTCTGAATAATCTCATTTGAGAAATTAGCCTCCGAAATAATAATAACTTTCCACATAACTTCCGTTTCTTTTCAACTTCTCATCACACTCTTTAAGAAAAATATAACTCTGAATAATCCAAATCGAGAAATTGGCCTCCGAGATAATAAGAATTTGCCTGATTCCTAGGTATTCCCTTATGCGGGTAAGGGTGCTCAATAACCATGCACATAACATTTCCCGGTAACTCTAATTGTGCGTAAAAGTTCCCCACTGATCATAATATTTGTTTGTGAAAGTAAACCATAAGGTGATTGTTCGGCCATTTGGATTGCTTCTTCAAATAGAATCCATAAACGCACTCACGGCCATTTCAATAACACCCGAAAATGATCCTTCAAAATAAGTAGTTATTTGGCGAACATGCCTTTTAAATGAGTAGTTATTTGAACTCGAGATTGTTCTACCTTCATCAATATATCTTCGCCACCAGTATATACCTGCACCCGGGGTCATTACACTCTCGCCATCGGTATATACTTGCACCGCGGCATCACACTGTCCCATCGGCATTGCACCGTGGTCATCACGGTATAAACTTGCACCACGGCGTCACACTGTCCCATCGGCATTGCACCGTGGTCATCACGGTATAAACTTGCACCGCGGCATCACACTGTCCCATCGGCATTGCACCGTGGTCATCAGGATATAAACACTTGCACCGCGGCGTCACACTGTCCCATCGGCATTGCACCGTTGTCATCACGGTATAAACTTGTATCGCGGCATCACACTGTCCCATCGGCATTGCACCGTGGCATCACGGTATAAACTTGCACCGCGGCATCACACTCTCGCCTCCGATATATACTTGCACCCGGGGCCATTGCGGAAATGGACCAGCTTCAGACGAGGGTGCGAACCTCGCCGGCGTGTCATGGAGGAGTCAGGTATAAACATACTCGGTACTAAGCCGTCTATCTCATAATAAATCGAGCCCCTTGACATATTCCAACAGTATGTATGTACAGACGATTATGCCGGAGACAGGGAGACTCATCATGTTCAAAGTATTTTGACACAGTATCTAATTCGACGAGTTTGAAAATGATCGACTATAAGACAGGCGGTACATTGCATTTCTAATCTAACCTATTATTTTATTCCATCCTCCATCATACTAAAACACAATGGACCAACTCCTATCTTACCAGTCCCCTAGTCGATTGAATTCATGTCGTCAAAAAAGATACTTAAAAAATTAGAATATAACCATAAAAAAGAGGGGAAATTTTATTTTTAAAAAGATAGATGAGTCACGTCTATAAATAATATTTGCGCAAATTGGAAATATGTCAAGTCCGTGGCAGCTCCTCTCCGCTTAAATTCGCAATCTTATATGTTCCTTCTCTCGCCACTTCGTCACTCTATATGGGCCATCCCATTTTCGATCTAGTTTACCAACATGCTTCGAGACTTCCACTTTTTTTAGAATTAAGTCCCCAACTTTAAACAACATAGGGCGGACGTTTTTATCGTGCTTTTTATCCATCCGCTTTTTACAAACCTCCATTCGCATGGCAGCTCTGTCGCTAAGATCGTCAACACAATGAAGATCCAACTTTCGCATATCCTTATTCAATACTTCATCGTAAGCGATGACACTTTCGGATAGAATAGTCACCTCTACCGGGGAAACAGCTTCAGAGCCATATACCAAAGAGAAAGGGCTAAATCCAGTGATAGACTTTGGTGATGTTCGATATACCCACATCACATTATGCAGCTCATCTACCCATGAGGCTTTAGATTCATCTATCCTTGTTTTTAGCTGCTGCAAGATGATACGATTGATAACTTCCGTGAGCCCGTTCGTTTCTGGATGTGCCACGGATGTAAATCGTTTTTGAATGCCATAGCACTCGCACCAGTTGTTAACTCGTTTCCCAGAGAATTGTGTTCCGTTATCTGATACTAAAATTATGGGGATTCCAAATCGACATATAATATATCTCCAAATGAAACTTATAATTTCCTGTTCCCGAACCCGGGCCACTGCTTCGACTTCTACCCACTTAGAGAAATGCTTCACAGCCACAATGCAAAATTTCTTTTGACTAGGTGCGGTCGGAAATGGACCTAAAATATCGATCCCCCAAGTATCAAAGGGACATGTTGTTGGCAAATGTTTCATATTCGTTCTTAGCACATGGTGCACATTCGAGTGGAACTGACAAGCGGAACAAGTTCGGACAAAATTCACACAGTCTTTTATTATCGTTGGCCAAACCCGGCCCTTTTAACTTTCATTGCCATAGATCGACATGCTGAATGATCACCACAGTCCCCGGGGTGAACTTCTACCAAAAAGATTTTTGCCTGCACTGGGGATAAACATCGAAGGTAGGGTCCTCCAAAATTTTTCTCATATAATTTCTCATCTACATAGATGAAACCTGTAGCCCTTTGCATAATTCTGCCAGCCTCGCCTTCATCAGCGGGCAATTCTCTCTTAACCAAATAATTGACAATCACGTCCTTCTAAGATGGCTCATTAGTTACTGCATCTAATAAAAACCACGTATCGTTTGAAAGTTCCAAGCTTGCCACTTCGGCGGTCTGTCTCTCTGCCAGACTGATGGATGGCTGATAATGGATCATAATCGTTATTTTTGACTCATCTGAGAGTTCTAAGATCGTGGCTAATTTTGCAAGACCATCAGCACATGTGTTTTCCTCTCTTGGGATATATGTAAAAATGAATGTCTTAAGGTCTTTCGCCACTTCCTTTCACTTGTCTAGGTACATCCACATATGCTCACCTTTGGTAACAAAAGTATATGTGAATTGGTTCACTACTAGCTGTGAATCGAAGTGAGCATGCAAGCGAACAATTCCGATCTCGACTGCTAAGTTAATACCAAATATCAAGGCTTCGTATTCGGTGACGTTGTTGGTTGTAGAGAAGCGCAGTTTTACAGCATATTCATGTTCCTCACCAGACTTTCTTTCCTTAAAATAAACTCCGATACCAGCTCGCCCAGCGGAAACTGATCCATCGACAAATGCATCACAGTATTCCTCATTACCCAATTCTTCTCATCGAGTCATTTCCACTATGAAGTCCACTAAAACCTGGGCCTTTAAAGCTCGTCTCGAGATATATTCAATTTGATACTGCCCTAACTCGATATTCCACTTCGCTATCCTACCAGAGGCATCCATTTTTTATAGTACGCTTCTGATAGGTTGATCTGTTAAGACCGCAATATGGTGACCTTGGAAGTAATGCCTTAATTTTTGGGAGGCAACTATTAGGGCCAACACGAATTTCTCTAAATCTGTATAGCGGGATTCCGCTCCTTGCAATTTCCTGTTGACATAATACACTGGCCTATGCTCTTTGTCGCTAAGTCTGACTAAGGCGACACTCACTGCCTCTTTAGAAACAGCTAAATACAAGCCCAATGTTGCATTCATCATCCCAAAACAATAGATTTGTCTTACGCAATACTCGAAATAACTGTAAACTTCTCTCTGCAGATCGCGAAATAAAACGATTCAATGATGCTAATCAACCTGTTAATCTTTGGACTTCTCTAACAGTTGTCGGAGGAGTCATTTCCTGGATGACTGTTATCTTATCAGGATTCATCTCGATTCCCTTTTCTGATACCATAAATCCAAGGAATTTTCCCCCCTTTTACACAAAAGGCACACTTAAGTGGATTTAATTTCATTCGATATTTCCTCAATATATCAAAACACTCATTCAGATATTGAATATGATTATTCCCGTGCTGGCTTTTTATCAATATGTCATCAATATAAACTTTCAAGCATTTACCAATCATATCTTCGAATATCGAATTCATTAGATGTTGATAGGTGACCCTAGCATTTTTCAACCCGAATGACATATCTTTATAGCAAAAAATATATTTATTGGTCATAAAAGAAGTAAACAGTTTGTCTTCACAATGCATAAAAATCTGGTCATAACCCTTAAAAGCGTCTAACATACTATGGAATTCAAAGCCACAGGCCGCATCCACCATCATGTCAATGACCGGTAGTGGATACGGGTCCTTCGGGCATGCTTTATTCAGATCAGTAAAATCAATGCAAACTCTCAAGCTATTATTCGACATTGGGACCACCACTAGATTCGCGACCCAATCCGCATATCTAACAGGCTCTATGAATCATGCTTGCAACAAACTTTCCACCTCCTCATCAATCGCTATCTCTTTCTCAGGGGAAAACTTCCTCTTTTTCTGATGAACTGGTCGCACATACGGGTTAACATTGAGTCGATGAGAACAAACTTGGGGGTCTACCCCCACATAATTCTGATAAGACCAAGCAAAAATATCTATATTATTTCGCAAAAAAGAAATTACCTTCTTTTCAAACTCTAGTGTCATCTCATAACCGATTATCACTGTCTTTTCTGGGTTATTAACGAATAAAGGCACTGTCTTGATGCCCAAGGGTTCCATCTTCATCTATTTTTCTTTGTATTTCCTATTGTATGACGTGTCAGCTGAATCAATAACTTCTTCGGATAAGACTTCCACCATACAAACAGGTTTCTTTGATTTCGACTCATCCATACCACTCTTGCACATTATATTATAGCAAGAACGTGCCAATTCCTGATCTCCTTTCATTTTTCCAACTCCCGAAGGTGTGAGAAATTTCATCATTAGATGTGGCTGAGACACCACGGCCCCGAATAAATTTAAAGAACTTCTCCCGAGAATCGCATTTTAAGGAAGTATAGGGAGGTCCATGACTACGAATTCCACTAACAAAGTCCTTGATATTCCTTGATCTCCCAAAGTGACTAGCAGAAAAACAGATCATTCGACAGCAACAACACTATTATTAAAACCAACCAATTTTGTTTGCACCCACTGGAGCTTGGTGGTTCCCTTCAAAGACATTTGTTCGAAAGCTGCAAGAGTCAAGATATTGGTAGCAGCTCCGGTGTCAACTAACACTCGAGAAACAGGGTGATTTGCAATAATAGGAGAGATGACGAGGGCATCGTCCTGCAGTGAGAAAACTCCGAATAGATCCTCAGGTCCAAAAGATATTGACATCCTTTCTAGATCAGATAGTTGGACCAAGTTAACTTCCATAAAACGACCTTTTTGTTCCAATTCTCGATATGATCGCTTATGAGCACAACTTGAATCTTCGACTTTCCTTCCCCCTGCGATAGTCATAATATTGGGGCCTAGATTGCTCCATATTGGTTGAGCTTCCTCGTATTCAAGATAGGTTGACCCGGATTCGGGCCAGCAGGAGGAGGAGGTGGCCGTTGTTGATTTCCCTGGGCAGGTGGATAACCTTCATGCCGATATCCTTGTTGATTTCTATAATGATGATTTCTACCCTGACCACGGTTATTATTGTCTCTCCTTCCATCTCTATGATTCTGCTGACCATTATAATGAAATCCCCTTTGGCCCCCTCTTTGATGCTGTTCACGTTGTCCTCCATACCCACGGCCCCTTGTGTTAGGTCATGGTGGGTCTGCCTTAGGGGGTTTCGCTGCCGTTCCCAACTGTGCACTCATATTAATCTTTCCTGGGTTAGCTTCTGGAAGTGCTTCCACAGTGCTAATCAATTCATCCAACTAACCCAATTCCAACAACCTCTCGACTTCGGACATCAGTTCACGACAATCGTTAGTGGCATGTCCAAAACTTCCATGAAAACGACAAAATACTTGGGATTCATAAATCTCCGGCGTTGGTTCTTGAAGGGGGGAGGGATAGCGAAGAGATCCACCCTTCTTTTATTCAATAATGGCAAATATCTACTCTTAACTGAATGATGGATACGTTCTTAGTTTAGGTCTTGATTGTACGACGTTCTTATCCGGCACACGGCTTGCAACTATGTTGTGGGAACCATAAGTTCACACTTCAAGATCCCGCAAGCCTTCATCTTCTAGGATGTACTGCATATATCTCAAAGCCAATTCTTCCATATTTTCCGGAGGATCTCTATTCAAAGAATTACATAACGGATGTCCAGTTAGAATAAGTTGGAGCACCCCAACTTTCTCACTAACAGTAATCCGAGGTATCTTCCTACACTCGGCTTCAAAAAGGGTAACAAAACCCAACAATCTCTCTGAAGAATCATACCGCAACGCGGTCAAAGAAATAATAGATTTTATTGGCGCATTGAAAAGCGCAAAAGCTTAATAAAATTGATCTTTAAAATCCTAATATGAAACAATAGAGCGCATCGGTAAATGATTAAACCATCGGAGGGCTGATTCCTTAAGAGAAGCTGCGAAAACAAAACACATTGCAGCATCGTTGAAATTCATCAAGCTAACATGAATCTCCAAATTCGATGTACGAGCATGTGGGTCAGTCGATCCACGATTTTGTGGAAGATCGTTAGGCATTTCAATTAATTCAGAAAGGGTGGCACTAATAATTGCCGTGGAAAACGGAGACAAGGCGTTTGAAGTGTTCCACAGACATTGCAAAACTTCCATAGATGGTAAAGCCTTTCCTCGATTACCTTAAGGCTCACCAGCCCTTTCTTGTTCGATATAATCACCTTCGTAAGCATAAGTATGATGATTATCTTGGGTGTGCTCGCCATATACTCGTCTCCTTTCCTGGCCAAGAGTCATATTGGCCTCCAATTGGTTCATCCTGGCCTCGTTTTGTTCCATCTTTTCGCTCATCTCCTTAAACTTCAGTTCTATTAAATCTCCAATTCTTTGTAAAGTATCATTCTGCTCTCCGGTTACCGCAGTGTTCGCTTGCGGTTCCGGAATATGATCAGTGTCTTCTTCCGCCACCTCATCATTAACGAGTTCCTGGACAACATTATTCCTCCGGGCTCTCTTTCGAGCTTCAACTTCTTCTAATTGAGCGATTAAGGTGCGTCTTCGCTCTTCCAAATCTTCATCGGTTTTGGTTTGATCCATGGATCTAGAGCGCGACGGTGGCGAAAGGCGGGCATTATTATGGACTGCAACTCGACCAATGCTCGCAAATTCATAACATCGAGATAAACACCGAGATGGAGTAGGATAAAAAATAGGCGCCCTTCCGGATGAAAAACCGCTCCGGGAGGGTCGAACAGTAACATTTTGAGCAGGAGGCTCCTCCGGGATTGATGATTGAGCCCTCGGTAACGCATCAAACTCATCGTTCACCCGAGAATTAGGTTCTGCATCAATCTCTTCATCAAAAACATCATCATTAGAATTCCGAGAAGTCATGATAACAGAAATCCAAGCCCATCAATAAAGCTCTCAATGGGATAAAATCTCGCTCCCCACTGACGGCGCCAAACTGATCTCGTCTAAAAATATTTTGGATATTTATTTTTAGATCAGTCAATTTCTTTAATTATTAGGAATTCAATAGTTGTGGGGACATGAGAGATATACGAGGTTGGGCCCACAATGTGTGAGCTTACGTCCTCGGGAGAGCGAAGCTCTACCTTGGTTTTCACTATGATAATCAGAGCATACAATTACAATGAATAGATATCGATAATCTGAGCGAAAACGGTATGAAAAGCGATCAAATCTGTCCTGCCACGCCGAAACTGTCGAAAACTTGCGAATGAAGGGTTGGCCGCGAGTTTTCGAACAAAACCTCGCGAACAGTGGTGTGTTCAGGTGGAAACTCGTGAATGGAGCAAAGTGTCGTGGGTATGAAACTGCGTAACGGGGGAAACCAGACGAAAACTTGCGAATAGTGGCTTAGACTGAACTGGTCGAGAGTTTTGGTGCAGAATCTCGCGGATGGAGGTTGAAAAACGAAATCTCGCAGATACCTTCTCAAATTCGAGTGAGAGTCTTGCCTTAGGAGGTATAAAAAGAATCCGAATCCCTTTTCAGTGCATTGAGATTCATATTTATAGGGAAATCCATCCCAATTGATAAGTTTCAGGCCCAGGAGCCCACTTCCACTTGATTCAACCCAATATACTCAAATAATATTTAATTAAACTTGAATAATTGACATACTACCCTAGAACTTCGGAAATGTATCTCGATCGAGAATTAGCTGAAAATATCGGTAAGATAATACCAAAAAACCTCGTAAAATTATTCCTTGCTTCCAGATATCGAGTATATAGCCTACCCTGTCGTTAATACTTACCGGCACGCCCCCCGGGTGGTAAATTACAAAATACCCCTGTCCACGTTCGAGACCGAATTTGTTCAAAACTGATAAAAACGTTAGTGAAATTCTCATATATAGGCCCGGGAGGTCCAAATTACGAGAATACACCCAAAGATATACAATGCCGTAAGTATACGAGAATACCGAAAAATATATGAGAATACCGAAAATGTCATCTAGCCACGTCGGACGAGCTCACGGGATGTCATAATACCGAAAATGCCCCCAGGTAATATCAGGACCCGACCAAGAACAAATTGAAAAAATGTTCTATGGTCGGGGCCATGCTTTGTTGGTGGCAATAAAAGATAAACGCCACTATATACACGTAGCTACTCGGAAATAACGCAATGGTCGGGCAATGGATTTCCTTAAGGACGGCCGCTACGAATGGGTGTAACGGAAAACGTAACCCGCACTTCAGGGAAGCATAACTGACAGGAATAACGGTAGCCGGAACGTTCATTTCTGCCGGAAGGAAGCAGAGAATATCTTCCTGCCCCTTCCATATGGAGTAATGAGCCGGAATCGAAAATTTAGACCTAAATTCTTCGATAACCAACTCAGATATGGTTGCGTATCTCATTTCACGAGGAGCCATGGCTAGTACCTTGGTGAAAATCGGTAGGAAAAAGTTTAAACGTAGGCAAGAACGAAGACGCAGAGAGCTTGATTTGGGCGATTTTTTCTTCGCGAAATGACTATGAGGAGAAACAGTATCCGAAACCCCAATTTAAATAGAATTTCCAAACCAATTGTAAGCTGCCACGTAGGACTACCATAGGCGGTTGCATTTTGTACGCACTTATCACGCCTATTGAATAGTAGAATGTGGAAAGGCTCAGGTCTGAACGTTAATATTTAAAAGTGACACAAAAATGAACGTTATGGTATTTTGAATTCAAATCCACGTCTCAAATTGACTAAGTGAAGGATCGGTCCCTTGGACGCTCATTGCGAGTAGGCTCGGTCCTATATTCTCCCGAACGTACATAACATTGCGTGGTCAGCCTTGCGTCACCTCTACGATGGCAACCAAGCCCGAAGGGCTAGTGATGAGAATAATAGGACCAGGTACCCTGCAATGGGTAAGACCCAATAACGATTGGGCTGACTCAAGTAATAAAAAGCGAACTCGCGCGGCCGAGAATTCCCAACTTAGCATATTTGAGATAAATTGACCCGATGTTCCTCGATGAGACCGAAGATGTGTTTAGCAAAATAGAAGGGCGTTTGACAAATGGCCTCATGGTTTGGTCCAAACGGTTACAGCCCACGCATTCCACGCTTCGGGCCTCCACACGTTTACCACGCTTCGTGCCAGATCACGCAGGCCACGCTTCGGTCCCGACCACGTTTTACATCGTGCGACAACAACCTTCAACAAACTTGTCAGAGACAGTTACAGGGCATGGATTACATACGCCTTCAACTCTATAAATACAGAGTTTGACGACGGAATTAGCAGGACCTTTTGGACGCGTAAGAACAGGTTGTTACTCTGTCGGAGTTCTTATCGCTTTCTTATACCTCGTCATCTTCATGAACCTCTGCTGTATCTTGTAATGAACTGTTTGATTAGTAAATCGACTAAGAGTTTTTCCTGCTCTTATTCAAGTGGTTTTTTCCTCATTTCCCGGGGTTTTCCACTCTAAATTGTCTTACACATTTCTTCATTTGCTTTATTTAATCGTTTCACCACCACAAACAAATTAAAACCGAGTTCGTTTCTTAGCGAATCGGACGACTGTTGGTACCCCTAAAAAGAGACCATAACAATAATTTTTTCCAATGTTGTACATTACCAATACGATTTATCCGGATCAAATTATATTTGAAGGGATTTTGTTTCCTTGATTATCTCATTTCCATAATTGACTCTCGTCCTAGATCGATCGTCCAATCGATCCCGCCATGTCACAATTCGTTCCTAGACTGATTGCCCTCAACTCATATCCTCGGAATGGTTCCTTCTCTTCTTAGATATTGTGTGCTCGATCGTCTTGACCGATCGACACTAATACCGATCATCCTTTATGTGTGTCCGATCAACAATAATATCAATCATTATCTAAGTGTGTCTGATCGATAATAATACCGATCTCTGCAATTAACATGTTAATTAGAAGATGCCCTAACTTCTCTAGTATTTAAAAGTGAATGTATGGATCTTTACTTAAGCATTTTTCTGTTGGATTTTAAAAGTGAATGCTGACACCATTAATTCTAGCACCCCGAGTGTGAGAAAAACAAGTGTTTTTTTAATGTATGGATCTCTTTTGGCTTTTGATTATAATTAGTTTGCCATCAATGTGAACACGGACTTCATTTCCATGTGATAATTATTGTGGTCCTGCTCCTATAATATGAATAATAATAATAATAATAATAATAATTGGAGTTAACATGGTATTATGATCTACTTGTTGTTTGTTCATCTTTCTTGTTATCCTTATCAGAACATTTGAAAGTGACTAAGGAGTAGAATGTAATACTGCAGCAAAATATATATTATTTTATTATAAACTTAATTTTTTGTATACTATTATCCATTTAAATAGAATACATTTTGGAATTTATATATTTAACTCATCTAATCTAAATCTAACGAAAAGTAAATAACATCACATTGCTCATCAAATAGCCATCAATTTATTAATTTGACAATTTTACTACTCAAAATTTCGTTTGTGTGATAATAATAATCTCAAAGTATGTCAAATATATATCATATCCCGTCTTTTGTACAATTTGATAAAATTAACCTTCAAAGTTCACAATGTATGTCAAAGTTGTAATATTTGATAAAATCATTTATAATAATAATAATAATTATTATTATTATTATTAATGCATGTGAGATTGGCAAGTTGCTATTTAAGAAGTGGCAAGCATGGTCCTCACATTTTGGGTATGGGTTCACAGAAAAAAAACTCTTCTCTTATTTTATATTTTAATTAAATAATGTAATTAATTCTCTACCTATAAAAACCAATCATAATTATACTTTCAATTTTCAAGCCACAAAATGAAAAAACTCAAGGAATGCGTCAAAATGATAACTCCAAGTTTTAAAAAATAAATTTCTATTTTGCATCTCAACGATAAAAGGAATATCGTAGTCTCTCTAAAATATTGGCAATACCGAATTTTGCCGAAATTTCATTTTGGTAGAAATCAAAATAAAATTCATTTTCCTTAAATTTGGTAGATTGAGTTTATTTTTTATTTTAGTATTCAAAATCAAAAACTAGATATATCAATTTTAAAATGTAAATATTTTGAATGATAATATTTTATATATTTTAAATAATCAATGTGAAGTTGAAATTATACTTTACATTTTCATATTTGATTAGAAAGAAATTAACAATTAATATGCTTAAAGTATTCAAAAATCAATTTAACTCATAAATTTTAAATTAAACCCTTCGATTGAAATTTCAATCGTTTCCCCAAAATTTAGTTGTTTGTCTCCAATCCAAAATCTAAAATTAAAATATTTATCTCATTTACTTATTACGAGATCAACACTTTGCGGAAAATATGAAACTCTACATTATTTTGGCAAAAGGAAAAATCTTCTTTCGTGTTTGGATTTTTTAATTGACATCTTACATAATAGTCCTTTATATACATAGATGCATATATGTTATACCTATTATATATTAATGTCTATATAGTAGATATTATAATGAAATGATAAGCAAGAAATAACTCTAAGTTCATCTGTCCTTACAATGCTATTTTTTAGATATTTTAATATTTGAATTCGTCATATTTCACTTATCTCTAAGGCAATGTTTTAAAACCTATGGTTTCGAATCGGTTTTAGTGAACAGATAATTTTCTGGTTCAGTTCAAATATAAATATATTTAAAATATTTACAGTTTATTACAATTCAAACAATTGTTAATATATGTTTACCTTAACCAGAAACTCTCTAGTTTAATCTTAAAAATAGGTTTAAAACATAGCAACGAATCCATACCCCCTCAAACCCATGTGACACAATTCATTCATTGGTAAACTTATAGTCATCAAATTGACACTCAATCATAGACTTTTAAAATTAAAATATTTATTTTTTAACATTTTAAAATATTAAATAATTTATGAGATAACTATTTGAAGTATTTATTGATCAACAAAAGTATAAAAAATAATTATTGGTAGATACATAATTACAAAATATAAATATCCTACCGAATCTTACTATAATAATGATTTGACGAATTAACCCCTAGTTCATGATATTTTTAATTAATTTAAAATATCTCAACAAGGAACCCTTATTTAAAGGTCCCACGAACAACTCATACTCTTCTTCTTCTCCTTCCTTCTTTTCCTTTTAAACTAACCTTCGATTCTTCTCAGTTTTCACTTCTTCTTCTGACATCTCTCATGGAAAAATCAGACAAAGAAACCCATCAGAAAATCCCCGTTTCCGGTCAGTCTTTACCTAAACCAACTGGCGCCGCCATAAAGCTTTTCGGCAAGGAACTGAGCTGCAACTCCGACGACTCAGCTGCAGAAAACAGTATCATTGAAGAAACTAACAGTAACAGCAAGAAATTCGAGTGCCATTACTGCGGTCGAAGCTTCCCTACTTCACAAGCTCTCGGTGGTCATCAAAATGCCCATAAACGCGAGCGTCAGCACGCTAAAAGAATTCATCTTCAATCTGTTATCATGTCTCAGCCTTACGCAAGATCGGGATTCGAATTAGGGTTCAACAGCACTGGTCACGGTCACGGAACCTGGTTCTTCGGGGGTAATCAAAACGGGAACCCCGCTTGGAAAATCCCTAATTCGTCGTCACAGAGGAAGAATCAAGAACAATTGAGTTTGGATTTGCATCTTTGATTTTCAAGGGTTTGTGTTGATTCTAGGGCATTTCTGTTTTTGACGCCATGCAAGAACTCTAGCTCTCTGCATGAGATATTTTTTTATCATTTTTGTTATTGATTTCGGGTTTTAATTGGTGGATACATACATATGTATTTCGCCCTATTTGCTTGTGTTACTTCACTTTCAGTTCTGATTTCCCACATTCTCTTGTCTATAATTAATTCCAAGATTTTTAAATATATAAAGTCATAATAATGCAAAATCCCCAAAATTGAAAACGATTGAATTTCTAGATACATGTCAATTTAATTAGTAATAATGAACATATATATATAAGTAAGAAACCATATAGTGAAAGACTTATAAAATCAATTACTATATTAACCATAGTTTTAAAACCCTATTATTAGGGTCGGGTTTGAACCTGTATACTTATAAAAAACACATATTGTTATTAACCATACGGATTTATGACTTTACAACATTCGATTAAGAACACAATTTACCAAACGGGTTTTGCCTAAAAACCCAAATCAGCTCATTTTTTTCAACCCCCACACCCATTTTTCGGCCAACCGGTTTTTCGGTACAAATCGCACTGATAGTAACCATTCTATATCCATTCCACTTTACATTTAGGAGTGACATCTCAACAAATTTTATTTATAAAATTTTGTGTAGTGATAATATACGAATTTAGTATAATCTTTAATGACCCGGTCAAATGGTTACGTCATTAGATCGAATGGACAGATAAGATGTATTCAAGTTAAGGAAATGTAATAAGACATGAATTTGACAGAAGACTATTCATCGCTTTATACAAAGACATTAAGACAACTGAATCAGCTTCAGGTTCACAACATTTAATGTAATAAAAACAAAAACAGCTGTGAACTCTGAACAAATTCAAATCCTTTATTATGCTAAAGCTTTCCAATCATTATTTTATATATATTCCTTCGTTACAATGAAAATAGTGAATCATAGTACAAAGGATGAAACAATTCATTTACCCCATCTAAACTTTAAACACTAAACTAGGGTGAAACAAATAGGATTCAATGGTTCCGATATAAACTTTAAACCCGAGTGAAAAAATAGGATGAAAGAGGATTCATGTATCCATCTAAACTTTAAAACCTAACTCGGTTAAGAAATAGGGTTATAGAGTTCAATTGTTGACATAAACCTTAAACCTTAAACCTTGAACCCGAGTAAAAAAATAACGTCAAATAGTTTGTGTTCCGATCTAAACCTTAAACCCTGACTCTGTTAAAGAAATACGGTCCAAGAGTTCATGTTTCGATCTAAACTTTAAATCCTAAACTCGGGTGAAACTAATAAGGTTATGGGTTCATGTTCCCATCTAAAGGTGAAAGAAATAGGTTTAAGGGTTCATGTTCGGATCTAAAATTTAGCCACTAAAAAATAATTCTTATTGAGTGGAGGTGAGGACCACCACAGCCCATCATACAGCTCCCTTTACCCATTAAAGTTAGTGATCGTGACACTTCATAAACCTGGCCTGACACATGATGTAAAAAGCCAACTAGTTTAAGTATTTTTTTAAAAAAATTCGATTTCTATTGGAAATATACAAGGTTTTTGAACTTCATTTCTAATTTAAAAACTTAAGAAAACTATGTTTGAGATTCAATTCAATTGAGATTCGAGTTTGCTCGAATTTGAATTTAACGTTTTAATTAGTTAAAAATATATACAACTTAATATATATCATATAAATTAAATATTATAATATCTATTAGAAAAAAATATTTTTAGTTACTCAAATTTTCTTAAAAGTCAATTTTAGTCCCTCTATATAATTCAAATTAAGTTCTCAAATATTATTACTTTAAATTCAAAATTACTAATATAGCCTAAAATTCAAATAATTATACTATTATGCTAAGCTGCATTGAAACGCATCATATAATTTTTTTTATGTTTTTGTTACTCGTGGAGAGATGACTTAACTTTTAAACTAAAATATATAATACAATTTAATATTTATATATAAATATGTAACATTTATAGTGTCTAAATAAAAAGAAATACTTGTATAATAATTTCACTTTATTAATATATTGGGTATCATTATTATCTTTTTTATTTGAATAATGTTTTATCCATAGAAACTTTATCTTAATCATTCTTCGTTTCATGTTTCTTACGTTTCTAGGTTCTAACGTTTCCCGTTCCGAACAGCCTAACTATTATGGTTAAATAAAATTTCACATTTATAAATCAATGCTTCATTTTAATATTTTTTTACCATACCAGTATGAAAAGATAGGTTTATGGCCTCAATGTTAAGTGTGGAGATCGGTATTATTATCGATCGGTCACACTTGGATGATGATCGATAATGTGGTCGATCGGGGCACACATGGAAGATGGGATGGTCGGTATTGGTACCGATCGGTCAAGGACTGAAGTACGCAATACCGAAGGTAACAAAGGGACCGAAGCACATGATCCGAAGATATGAGATGGAGCAATCGATCGAGGATCGAGATGAGATATGGTGGGGTCCACTGGTCCAAGATATCGATAGTTATGAAAGGAGATATTAAAGAAAACAAGATCATATCAAATCAGTATATATAGACGCATATATATGATTTGATCATGGATAATCATATATGGAGATATAATCAAATATTAGAAATATTTGTTAATTACCTTAATTATCTCAACCACCTCATCTATATAAATGAGTCTTAGGGTTCATTATCATACATTTCAGTACTCTTGTATTCCGAATTTCCTCTTCGTGTGTGTGTAGTAATCTTCTCAAGTGATAGTGAATTTGGCAGTTTCCATTAGTCATGTGGTTTTTTCCCATTCCGGGTTTCCACGTTAAATTTCTTGTGTCGTTATTTTCTCTTTGCTTTAATTTTAAGGTTCTTCTTAATCTATCGAGATTGTTCGCACACGTGTTTAATCCCTAACACTTAATAGTGGGGTTTTTTTTCCATAATAAACTATCTACAATTTTATCTTACCAAAATAATCCACTTCATAAACGTCTATCCAAAATAACCTATTTACAACATTTTGAATTAGTCAAGGGTTTGTAATCATCAATCCTACATTAATATATAATTATTGTGATACATCATCACAAGCAACAAACTAGGGCTAATAGTGCCATTAAGGATTCAAACGAGTTGTTTTTCATTATGAATAGTTGTCACTCTAGATCAATCCTGCACCTGCTAAAATAAATCCTTATGATTCAAGTTACCATGCCAGATAGGTTAACTGATGCAGTCCAAAAGAACAGAGTGGGAACGAGTTCCTTTACTAGCCTATAGTACTTTCCGCCTATCGTGAACACATCTTCTATTGAGTTTAAGTCAGATCAATCAATAACAGTATAATCTAAACATATGATGTTGGAATTATAGATTTTGGTCGAAATTATGACGGGACAGCGTGAACAAACGGGATTAAGGGGAAGGAACCCACACATTTAAAAAACTTGAACATGTCATTATGTGATGAAATTTTCGCCCTTATAAACCTAATCAATCCCACTTCTTTTAGCAATGTGAAACAAATTCAACACCCCTCTCAAGTCTAACCATAAGGTTTCGACTTGAAATGAACCGAACTAGTTCCGATATCATGTTGAAATTATAGAGTCTGGCCGAAATAACTACGGGAGAGGATGAACGAACAGGATTAACATGATCAAGTCTTTTAAATGTGTGAATTCCTCCCCTTAATCCCGTTCGTTCACATTCTCCCATCATAATTTCGGCCAGACTCTATAATTTCAACATGGTATCAGAGCTGGTTTGGTTTATTTCAAGTCGAATTCTTATGGTTGGAGTTGAGAGGGAGTGTTAAATTTGTTTTTAACACTCTCACGTTGATAAAAGAAATGAGATTAATTAGATTTATATGGGTGGGAATTCCATCACATATTGGCTTGATCAAGTTTTTAAATGCCTGGTTTCCTACCCTTAATACCGTTCGTTCATGCTCCCCCATCATAATTTTGGCCAGACTCTCTAATTCCAACATATGATTATCGAGCAGAACCATTATCAATATTGCTTATAGCCATTACTGTTAGAAAGAAGAATGAGCCATATTTAGGTATTGATCGTGATTTTGAATCGGTTCTTATTAACTTAGTTAGTTATTTCTTGTCATACACATGTCATTAGATACTAGCTTTGGTAGTTAAATTTGTCTTACAAATATATGTGTTCTTCTTTACTTTGTTCATGAACATTTGGAATTGTATATTGAAAATTTTCCAATTCAATATGCTTGGAGCAGTTTTTATGTGGATTTAGAATTGACATGGTATTGGAGCTTTAGGTTCCTGTTATGACTTCTAATCTTTCTCACGTTGCTAGTGATTGTTCATCACCTACAATCATTGTTACACATAGACTGAATGGAACTAATTTCAACAATTGAAAACAAATGACGCTGCTTGCGCATGGAGGATGAGTAAAAATTGAATCATTAATGGCACATTACCACTTCCTGTTGAAATTGATGAGAATTTCAAGATTTTGACGCAAGAATGATTGCTTGGTAAGATATTGGATTCTAAATGCAATGAATATATTGGTTGCTAAGAATTTTGTGTACTCAAAAGATGCACTAACGTTATGGTTTGATCTTGAGAAGCGATATTGATATTTTTCTAGTCCTCAGCTATTTATTTTGCAACACCAGGTTCATCATACAGTACATGGAAATACTATCTTATTGTTTATTACAACAAACTAAATTAATTTTGGAATGAATCATCCAAATTAGATCCATATCAACAATTAATTTGCTGCTCGGGGGCATCCCTATGTGTTTATGGGATATACCAACAACAAGGGTATTTTCAAACTTTTTGACATTCATTCTCATAAATTCATCATGTCTCGAGATGCCATTTTTTTAAGAGTGTATTTCTTTATCAATCTCAACATCCCAGGGACAATTCAGTTCCCCTTCCTAGCGGTGCCTTAGAAAATTGTTTTGTTGAGGATCTTAATGTTACTACAAAACCTCATAACGAGCCACATGATGTTTTTGTGGGTGATACTCATGCGCATTCAACATAATATGATCCTTCGGCTCCCATCATACTTCGAAGATCACTTCGCACCTCCAAGGCCCCTTCATTGGCACATTGATTATTCTCTCACTGCTAGTGTATTTGTCATGCTGCAGTTTTTGCCAATATTGATATATCAGGGAACCCTTAACAGTTGAGGAGGCTTTAGCAAGTTCTCATTGGACGGCTGCCATGAATTTTGATATTGCGACCCTTGAGGCTAATGACACTTGAATTATTTATGATCTTCCTCCAGCCAAGAGAGCCGTGGATGTTGTTGAGTTTTCAAAAATAAGCTCAATCCCGATGAAACTATCAATAAATATAAAGTGTGCATTGTCGCTAAAGGATTCAAACAAGTTGAGGGTGTAGATTACGTTAAAGTTTTCTACTGTGCTCCAAAAATTATTGATGTGCTTATTCTACTTGCCGTTGCTGCTAGTAGAGCATGGGAGCTATTCCAGTTACATGTGAACATCACGTTCTTACATGGTTTTATTGATAAAAAAGTTTATATGCACCAATCATCTGGATATATTTTTATTGATAAAACCAAGGTTTGCTAGCTATTAAATCATTGTATGGTCTTAACAAGTGTCCAAACAATGGAATTTGGAACTCACATCATCCTTGACTGGTCATGGATTTCTTCAATCCGCACTTGATCCATATTTGTTCACCAAGGCCACTACCAAAGTCATTGTGATTCTCCTTTTCTATGTAGATGATCTTCTCATTACTGGTAGTGACTCTAGTTGTATTGCTTATGTTAAGGCTTTTCAGAACTGTGTCTTCACCATCAAGGACATTGGCCTTGCACGTTATTTCCATGGTTTGGAGATTTTCCATCTCATCTTGGTTTCTTTGTGAGACAACATAAATACATTCAGGATATTATCCATTATGTCTTAGTTCCACTTGACATCCAATTAAAAAAGTATATATATATAGGGGAACAACCAGTCTCCCCCTCCTTCCCCGCAACCTTCCACGTAGCCTTCTGACCCGTAGGAGTTGAATAAAAGAATCCTTATATAAAATAACAATCAGGACCAAGCACACAAACATTCAAACACAAAACACTCGCTTTTATATAAGGATTCTTTTACCATTCTTTTATGTAAAAGTTGTCTTGAATCTTGTTTGTGTTAAGCATTGATGAAGGGTTAATGACATCTTATCTGGTCAAGCTTGGAGTTGCGGAGGAGTTATTGCTTGAGATGTAGCTCAAAATTTCAGATAAATATTAAACATGTTCACTTTCATTTATGTATTCAAACTTGTATTTCTGTAGCCATTTATGGCATCTTATGGTTTATTATACCAATAGATTATGAAATGAATTTATCTTTTCTTTTCCATCTTTCCCATTTGCTTAAACTTCATTTGTATTTGTTCTTCAACTTCTTCGTGGTATCGGAGCCAGCGATCTAGGATATATTAAAACACTCTTCTCATGGCCTCTAGAAACTATATGTCCCAACCACTTGTAGTCTTCAATGGCAAAAACTATCACATTTGGGCTGCTAAAATGAAAGATTATCTTAAATCATATGGCATGTGAGAAGATGTCACTCAAGATATAGATATACCAACTTTAGGAGATGATGCAAGTGCAGCAGATCAACAACTTCATGCTGATATGGAAGCTAGAAAACATAAAACAAAATCGGCCTTGAATAATGGAGTTTCAGAAGAACTCTTCATGTTGATAATCAATTGCAAAACTACCAAGGAAGCATGGACACTTTTGAAAACTGAATTTATGGATACAAAACGAAACAGGCAAACTGAAATCATGGCTCTATGGATAGAGTTTGAATGTCTACGGATGAAAGACTCAGAGAGTATTTAAAACTTCTCTGAAAACATCACTCAAATCGTTGGAAAACTAAGAGTCTTAGGAGAAGCAATAAAAAAGGCAAGATTGGTAAACAAAATATTGATAAGTTTGCCAAAAAGGTTTGATGCTAAAGTGGGTGCGATTGAAGATTCAAAAGATATAAAAACTATATCATCCAAAGATCACCTCAATTCATTGAGGAATACTGAAAATAGGATAAAGATGAGAATCGAGAATGCTAGAGAAACCACCATGCCTGTCCAGTTCAAAGAAGGAAACTCCAATACAAACTTCAAAGCCAATAAGGAAAAAAGGATCATATCCACCATATCTTTATTGTAAACAAAAGACAACAAATCAGAACTCAGTTCGTGGCTTCCAAGTGGTTCATGTAGGCTTTGCAAAGGAACTGGGCACATCGATATGGTATGCCCATCCAAAAGGAACAAGGATATGGCTAACAATGTGAGCATACATGATCAAGTTATAGAGGAGGAAACTGTACTCATATTGTCATTTGTTGAATAGCTCACAGATCAGGTTTCAAACTCAACATGGTTGCTAGATAGTGGTTACAGTAACCATTTGACAGGAGAAAGTGAGTGTTTTACTGAAATATTCAAATTCGATGATAAAATAGTTGAAATTGCTGATGGAAAATGCCTTAAAGTTGTTGGAATCGGAGAAGTTGTTCTCCGGTACAATACCTCTAAAGTAATCATTAGCAAAATTTTTTATATTCCTAATGCTTCACACAACCTATTAAGTCTTGGACAACTTCTCGACGAAAAACACAACATATCTCTACAAGGCAAGACTTTCTGTTTTTTGGGATCATATGGAGAAAAGCTACTTGAAGTACCCATGAAGAATAGAGTTTTTCCAGCCACTTTACCTGGTACAAGGGATGTTTGTTTAAATATTCTTGAGTACACCATAATATGACACAAAAGGTTTTGCCACTTCAATATCCCTGATCTACAACTCATGTATGAAATGAACTCCATCAAGGGCATACCAAAAATAAAAACAGATTCGGCGGTTTGCAAGATTTGCAAAATTGGGAAAATGAGTGTTTTATCATTCGGAACAAGAACTTGGAATCCAAAAAAAAGGTTGGAATTGGTCACACGGATGTCTGCACTACTCTGAATAAGGAAACACCAAGTGGCAACAAGTATTTCATTTTCTTTATTGATGACCTCACTCGCTATACCTGGATTTATCTTTTGAAGCAGAAATCTTAAGTCTAAACAAAATTTAGATACTTCAAAGCTATGGTAGAAAAGGAAAGCGGTGAAAATATTAAAATGATTCGATCTGATAATGGCGAGGAATACCTCTCAAATGAATTTACTTCCTTTTGTCAAGTTGAAGGAATAAAACATCAGCTTACCACTATACACACCCCTCAACAAAATGACGTATGTGAAAGAAAGAATCGAACGATTATAGATATGGTACGTTGTCTCTTGTATGAAAAGGATCTACCATATTATCTTTGGGGGGAGGCTGCAAATACTACGGTATACATACTCTACAGAATTGGTACAAAAGTCAATGATTGCAAAACTCCCTACTAATTATGGTATGGACAAGCTCATAGTATAAATCATTTGCGAGTTTTTGGCTCAAACTGTTATGTCCACATACGTGATTCTAAAAGGAAAAAATTGGAAAAAAAAGGCTGAATTCAGTATTTTCATGGGATATAGTGTGACAACCAAAGGTTATCGAGTATTGATTATGGAAACAAACAAAATTGTACTAAGTTGAGATGTTGCTTTTGATGAAAAGATGAAGTGGGATTGGATTGAAAAACATTCAATACCCTCTGAAAACATGTCCGTCTCTTCAAACACTACTTATATCATTGAAGATAACATGTAGGTGCTAATGGACATAGAAAGAAGTCAGCAAACTGAAACTGAAAATGGTGCAGAACATGAACAAATCATTGAAAATGAGGAGTCTACATATGATGACACACCAGTTAAAGGCTTTAGAGATCTACAATCCATCTACGATAAATTTGAGTTAATGAT
This sequence comes from Utricularia reniformis, assembly GCA_009725065.1. Taxonomy (NCBI): domain Eukaryota; kingdom Viridiplantae; phylum Streptophyta; class Magnoliopsida; order Lamiales; family Lentibulariaceae; genus Utricularia; species Utricularia reniformis. Next base: position 252,686 of record RWGZ01000332.1, on the reverse strand, counting down.
GTTGATCACAGAACCAAATGACATCACAAATGCCTTGAGAGATAAAAATTGGAGAAATGCCATGGTTGAACTTGGAGTTTAGTGAAAAAAACCAATGGATAGAAATGTCATTGTTGTTAAGTGGATATTTCGACTAAGATGAACCCAAATGGAACCTTAAATAAACTTAAAGCACGACTCGTGGTTAAGGGATATTCACAACTTCAAGGAGTAGACTATGGAGAAATTTTTGCTCCCGTTGCAAGGTTAGATACAATTAAATTGTTAATAGCTCTTTCAGCAACCTTAGATTGGAAGATATTTCATCTTGATGTAAAATCAGCGTTCTTGAATGGTCTTCTAAATGAAGAGATTTACATTGAGCAGCCCTCTGGATTTGTCATTATGGGGAAAGAAAGCAACGTGTATCTCCTACACAAGACATTGTATGGTTTAAATCAAGCCCTAAGGGCTTGGTACAGCCTTATCGATACATATCTCTTAAAGGAAGGCTTCCACAAAAGTGCAAATGATCCTACTTTGTACACTCTAAAACAAAGTAAAAAAAGTTCCCTCATTCTGTCACTTTATGTAGATGATTTTATGATTACTAGAGAAGATGGAGAACTGATTGAATGAGACAAAAGAAACTTGATGAATACATTTGAAATGTCGGATCTTGGTCCGATGACTTACTTCCTTGGAATGGAAATTAGACAAACTGGTGATTACATATTTGTATCCCAATAGAGATATATGCAAAGGAACTTCTCAAGAAACTGGTGAAAATTCATACACTAGCCTCATTCTAATGACTCCTGATTTGAAGCTCTGTAAAAGTGATGATTTTCCATTCACAAACGAAGGGAATTACCGAAGGATTATTGGATGTCTTATGTACTTAGCTGCAACAAGATCTGATATCAACTTTGCAGTGAATTATCTCTCTCAATTTATGTCGTATCCCCATCAATCACATTTCCTTGCTGTTGGAAAAATTTTAAAGTATGTTCTGGGCACACAAGAACTTGGTCTCATGTTTGGAAAAAGGCAGAAACTCCAATTTGTTGGTTATAAGGATAGCAACTATGCCGGAGATACTGATGACTCTAAAATCACATATGGTTTTGTTTTTATGTTGGAGACAACAACATTCTCCTGGAGCACAAAAAAGCAAGAATTCATCGCTCAATCATCTACGGAGGCCGAGTATGTAGCAGCAGCCATGGCTGCTAATCAGGCCATGTGGCTTAAGAAAGTATTCTCTGATCTTGGACTCTCCTTTGGTAACTGATCTCGTCTAAAAATATTTTAGAGCGTTTATTTATCATCAGTCAATTTCTTATATAATTTTGAGTTCAATTATTGTGGGGACACGAGCGATAAGCGAGGTTGGGCCCACAATGTGTGAGCTTACATCCTCGGGAGAGCATAGCTCTACCTTGGTTTCCACTATAATAATCAAGAAATGCAATTGCAATAAAGAAAGAGTGGTAATCCAGGCGAAAACGGCACGAAAAACAATCAAATCTGCTCCGTTACGATGAAACTGCAGAAAACTCGCGAATAGAGGTCTGGCCACGAGTTTTCGAACCAAATCTCTCGAATAGTGATGTGCTCCATTACGAAAACTCACGAATATTGGCTGAAATTGAACTGGTCGCGAGTTTTGGTGCGGAATCTCGCGGGACAAGCAATGAGTCGCGAGTTTTGGAACAGAAACTCGCGACTCGCGACTTTTTGAACGAAAAGTCGCGGATACGAGGCTGGACAACGAAATCTTGCGAATACCGAGATGAATTCAAGCGAGAGACATGCCTTGGTAAGCATGCCTAGGGTCTGAACCATTCCAAATGCACTAGAGTTTGTATTTATAGAGAAATCCAGCCCAACATCATTTACTTAAGCCAATTAGCCCAATTTTATTTCACTTAGCCCAAAAGATTTAAATAACCTCTAATTATATTGTAATAAATGTCATACCATCTTGAAGTTTCGAGAATCCATCCCGATCGAGAGTTTAGTCGGAAATGCGATGAGAAAATACCGGAAAACCTCGTATATAAGTTCTTTGCCTCCAAATAGTGAATGCGCAACCACATAACATCATTGCACCTGACCGATGTGCTCCCGGGTGGCAAATTACGAAAATACCCCTAGCCCCGTCCGGGGCTGAAATAACCCAAAACATCTCAAAACACTTACGGAAGCCTTATATGGGGTCCAGCATACCCGAATTACGAGAATACCCCCAAAAACTCATCGCGATAGACATATAAAATTACCGAAAATACCACATAGCCACGTCGGACGATCCCCGAAGTTAACATAATTACATAAATAATCTCATGCAATATCAGTAACCCAATTAAATTATTCATTGACAATCAATTTGCAATTTAAATGGCAAGAAATCCTACTCATTTTGAAAGAACAAAACATATTAAAGTAAAGTTCCATGCGTTAAGAGATTATATCAATGATGGAGTTATAGAATTTGTTTATGTTTCTTCAAATGAGCAAGTGGTTGATATCTTAACCAAAGCATTGCCCTTAAAACAGTTTGTTGTACTCAGAACACTTATGAAACTAGAAGAAGAAAGTGGAAAGAATAAGACTCTTCATCACGGGGAATGTTAAACATTGATGAAGGGTTAATGACATCTTATCTTGTCAGTCCCGCAGTTGCGGAGGAGTTTTTGCTTGAGATGTAGCTCAAAGTTTCAAATAAATATTAAACATGTTCACTTGAAGAGTCACTTTCATTTATGTATTCAAACTTGTGTTTCTATAGCCATTTATGGCATCTGCTAGTTTATATACTAGTAGATTATGAAATAAATCTATCTTTTTTTTTTCATCTTTCCCATTTGCTTAAACTTCATTTGTATTTGTTCTTCAACTTCTTCAATTTGTTATCTATAGGACACTCCTAACCTCAGCCTTTTTTATGCAACATGCATTGATCTACATCTTTGTGCCTTCTGTGGCGCTAATTGGGCCACTTTTGGGGATACTCGTCGATCCATAATTAGCTACTGCATTTTCTTACCGACCTCTCTTGTGTCTTGGAAGAATAAGAAACAGAACACCGTGCCACGTTCCTTTACCAAGGCATAATATAGAAGCATGACATCTACTGTGTGCGAACTTCAGTGGCAAGCCTCTACATGGACCACATCTGTGCAAGCTCTTGGATCTTTCGTGTTAACTCCTCTGTGTCAAGACCATTGTTGAAGGGACATATTAACTTAGTTAGTTATTTCTAGCCTTACACGTGTCATTAGATGCTAGCTTTGGTAGTTAGATTTGTCTTACAAATAGACTTGTTCTTCTTTACTTTGTTCATGAACTTTAGGAATTATACATTTAAAATTTTTCATTCTTCTTCTTGATTGAATTTTCTTGGAGCGGTATCTCTATAGATTTACTTGACAATTCTTTCCATGACTCCACTTAATTAATTTGAAATCGAAGCTGAGTATAATGTCATCCCCATCAAGATTCTATGTCTCTACCATATCATAATTACTACAATTTGGTTCAACTTCAACGAAACTATAAACTACGAGATTCATGCAAATCTTTTGCTATCATTGTATCTATGAAAAATGCATAACATTAATTGAAATAATATTGGTATTGATGCAATTTTTAATAAAAATAATATAATATAAATATATGACACATGAATCAAATTAAAGATTATGTATCTCTATTAATTGATCTTTACTATGGGAAGGCTTGATCCCCTTCACCGAGAATGACATGTGGATCCTCGCGGTATTGTTCGTCCAGCTACGAAACTAACACCTCAGCTTCCATTGGTATTCATCTATCAAATTTGACCTTTTTTTGCAACCGTTTTCCAAACATTTTTTCTTTAATGTATTGGCATTTTAATTTTTGGGTTAGTGCGTACTCATCATTTTCCAGATCTGGTAGTTTTCTTGCCTTGGAACATAGAAAATAATAGATTATGCTACAAATGAACCCCAATTCACAAATTGCACAAGAGATTTCAATGGTACATCTAATTATATATTCTATTCAAGTGCCAAAATCTTTAAACTCTTTTTTTCATGTTTTGATTTATATGATTTTATTTGGTATTGTAAGAGTGGTTATGGACTCATGTTTGCCTTTTTCAACCGATACACTTACCGTGGAATCTCTATTGGAGCTCTTGGATGAAGATCGCTTGCTAAAAGATACTGCACTTCCATCTCCTAAATGGTCTTCAGATCATATAGCCATGTTAGCTGAATTTCGCTGCAAGACGATAAATAGACGTTAAATTATATAAGTATATTGATCAATTTCTTGTTTACCAGTTCATTTTTGTTTTAATATTCTTTGTTTTTATCTGTTCAACAGTTGGATGCATCTTAATCAACTAAATCATATTTCTTTGTTGAAAAGGTTTTCCTTGTGAAGAAAAAAAACCTTATGATGCTAATCGATGAAACATGATTGATATCATGTGATGGATGAATCTACTTCGTAATTTTTCCAGGTCTATCACTCTTTGTAAGAGCTGTTGTATTATGCAACTTTGTTGTCATTGTAAAGTTAAAATTAATTATTTCCTCTACCTTGTGACTTGAAAGAAAACAGAGTTTTCAAAATCTATGTTTGTTCGGGTCTGACCTTAAAAAATAATTTAATATTTTAAAAAAAAAAATTTTGTACTGATCAATATATCATCTGGTATGAAAACATTAATGTTCAAAAGTTGTCTGCACTTCTCATTGTTCAAATTTTCCTATACTGCATGCATTGTGTCCACGATTTGCAGTCTTAAATAGGGGTGGGCATTGGTCCGACCCAACAGGTTACGGGTTGACCCAACGGGTTAGTAATGTTTCTTGACCCATTAACGGGTTGACCCGACGGATCAAAAGTTCGGCCCAACCTGTCAACGGGTTGATACAATCAATGATGTCTCGACGCGCCTAGGTGCATGCGCCACATGCCTTGTCTACATCCGACGCGTTGACACGGATACAATCAAAATATTTATTTTTGATTTTTGGATAAAATATTATATAATAAAATGTATTTTATGGTTATTTTAAAAAAAAAAATCAAGTGGCATATTTGATTTTGTTATTACACTGTTTAAAATAGTTTATTTTGTATATAATTTAAAATTGGAATCTTTACAAATCAACAAAATAACTATTACCATTTTTTCGTTAAAAAATTGATAATTTTTAATTACTAAGTGATGGGAGCTGCGGGACCCGATACCACGAAACTGTGAAGGACCAAACTAGTTTGGTACGGCCCGTGTGATAAGAGACGAAGTTATGCGGCCTGGAATCAATAATTTGGTCATAATCCAATTACGTAAAGGGGCCCGAAGGTCCAAACACAAAAAGGCTCTATGGGTCGAAGGCCATAGTAAGCCCGAAGGGTAAGTTGTTAGCTGTTGCCTCACACTTCGGGGACTGATCCAAATGATTGATCCATCAGTTACAGGCAGTTAATGAGTAGTGGGGCGTTACTCCATATTCAATGGTGGGATTAAGACGTGCGAATGGCGGTTACAAGGAGCACCACACATGCTTTCAAGCCTATAAATATGAGCTTTTAAGACTAGCTCGGAATGACCTTTTACGTGCGCTAAGACAAGCTGCTACTCTGCTGTTTTCTCTACTGCGCATTTACTTTCAGCCTTAGTCATTTTCCTCACCTTTCGATCTTGTGTAGTCATTATGTTTTATTAATTAATCGACTAAGAGTCTTTTACGCTTGATATTACCCGGGTATATTCTATTGTATTTATCCTTACCCGAGGGTTCGTCCGACGTGGCTATGTAATATTTTTGGTATTTTCATATGTCTATCGCGAGGCGTTCTCAGGGGGTATTCTCCTAATTGAGGCTCGCTGGGCCCCGTATAAAGCTTTTGTAAGTGTTTTGAGGTGTTTTGGGTTATCTCGGTCCCGGACGAGGCCAAAGGTATTTTCATAATTTGCCACCCGGGAGCACATCGGTCGGGTGCAACGATGTTATGTGACTGCGTGTTCACTGCTTGGAGGTAAAGAATTAATATACGAGGTTTTCCAGTATTTTCTCATATTATTTCCGACTAAAATCTCGACCGGGATGGGTTCCCGAAACTTCAAGACGGCATGACATTTATTACAATATAATTAAAGGTTATTTAAGTGTTTTGGGTTAAGTGAAGTAAACTGGGCTCATGGGCTCAAGTAAGTGAAGTTTGGATGGATTTCTCTATAAATACAAGCCCCAGTGCATTTGGAGGGGTTCAGACTGTTATCACGCTTCCCAAGGCAAAGTATTGCTTTTCTGCACACTATAGAGTCGCGACTTATCGCTTGATCGTAGTCATTCGCGACTTTTCGCCCGTAACCGCGACTTGTTGCCTGCTTCCTAGCCTGAGTCGCGACTTGTTGCACCTATTTTCTCCCGGGCTCGCGACTTGTTGCCGTCTCCAACCGACCCGCGAGTTATTGGACTGAGACTTGAGTCGCGGGCTGCTACAGTGTTTATTCGCGAGTTGTGGTCAACCACTCGCGACTGCACACCTCTTGGGCGCAACGAAGTTTTTTCGATCGTTTTTCAAGCCGTTTTCATCTGGATTATTGTTATCACATCATTGTACTTGTATCCTTTGATCATTATAGTGGAAACCAAGGTAGAGCTTTNAGGCCGAGTGTAGGAAGATACCTCGGATTACTGTGAGTGAGAAGGTTGGGGTGCTCCAGCTTATTCTAGCTAGACACCCGTTATGTAACTCTTTGAATAGGGATCCCCTGGAAAGTATGGAGGATTTGGCGTTGAAATGTACACAATACATCCGAGAATATGAAGGCTTGCGAGATCATGGAGTGATCGAGATTCGAGCATATGGGTCTCATAATATTGTTGCAAGTCGTGGGCTGGACAAGATTGTCCCACCTGCAAAACCTAAGTTGAGAGTATTTCCGACATACAATTATGAACAGATTTTTGCCATTATCGAGCAAAAGAAGGGTGGATCTCTTCGTTATCCCCCTCCCTTGCAAGAACCAACGCCGGGGACTTACGAGTCTCAAGTATTTTGTCGTTTTCATCGGAGTTTTGGACATGCAACAAATGATTGTCGGGAATTAATGTATGAGGTGGAAAGGTTGCTAGAGTTGGGTCAGCTTGATGAACTGATCAGTGCTGTGGATGCTCTACCCTAGTCTAAGCTGGGAAAGATTGATATAAGTGTCCCAATGGGGACAACACCTAAGCCCCCGAAAGCCGATGCGCCACGGCCAAATATGAGAGGACGTGGATATGGAGGACCGCGTGGCCAGCGTCAAGGAGGTGGCCAGAGAGGATTCTTTAATGGGGTAGACAAAATCAAAGAGACGGAGAAAGAGGAAACCACTATTGTGGTTGCGGCAGAAATCAAGCAAGGGTACATGTATGAAGCTTACCCACCAGCCCCTACAAATCAGCAAGCACTACCTCCTCCTCCAGCAGGCCCCGACCCGGGCCAACCGATTTTGAATGTTGAGAATGCTCAACCAAGATAGGGTAATGTAGGCCCCAACATTATGACTATCGCCGGGGGAAGAAGCGTCGGTAATTCGAACCGTGCCCGTAAACGTTCTTATCAGGCACTACACATGTAACGACCGTAAACCGGGCCTTAACAATGTCCATGTGCAAGCGAAATGAAAATAAACATTCTAATTAAAACACAATTCGAAACCGGAGAATATCATCGTTTTTCAAAATACAACTAGATAAATCACGAACAAAACGAAATCAAAAGGGTGACTCGTACAGCGGACGATCGACGACCTTAGTTCCAATGCCACCTAAGCCTCCGGTCCTCCCCCTACAAAATCTGTAAAATGGTCATAGTCTAATAAAGGAAACTTCTGTATAATAAATTTAATCCGCAAGATTTTATCCCTTTCCCTTTCCTTCTTTTATCTTACTTATTCTCTTATCTTTTCCTCTCCTTTTTATATTCCCTCTTCTTATTCTTTCTGGTTTTCTACTGTGATCGGTTTTTTACATGCCCGACGACATGTCTTGCCCAAACCAACCGTTAGCTTTTAGTTGGCTCGACGAGACTATATGCTTCCCTTCTCCGGTCAGGGGCTCGGGCGCTACCCCGTTCCTATCCGGTTCCGTTCGGCTCTGTAATGCGCACAATTCTGTTCCGGAGAACTCATGTATCCCTTCCTCGGACATGTCCTGCCTGTGGCTGACCGTGCTCATGAACACGATGCCGGGTTTGGTGATCTCACCTCGACCCGAGATTTCTGTTTTTAGTTCACGCTCCTTTCGATTCGATTTAGTGTTCGTTTAAACTCCTAACTGTGAACCTTCTTTTAGTTTACTATGTTTGTTCCGCTTACCTGGTCGTCCTATCGCCTATTGCTTCCTTGTTCCCTACTCCCCTAGGATTTGCGATGAACTACACTATGGTCCACAATTTACGGCCAAATCGGGTGTTGTTCTTCGTATTCACGATAAGTTATGTTTCGGTCCTTAATCTCCGCGATAATTTGCATAAACATTCATTTTCGCGATAATTGCACCACAGCCCTGGAATTTGCGACAAATTACACGTAAGTCCTTGAAATTCGCGATAATTCTGCAACTCAGTCCGTTTCCGCGACAATATTGCAAACAGCTCCCGGAATCGTGATAATTTGCTTCTTGGTCCTGAATCCGCGATAATTTACTCTTTGGCCCTGATTTCCGCGATAATATTGCAGCGGTTTTCCGAATTCGCGATAATTCCTTCCTTTATCCCGAAATTCGCAATAATTCTCTCTTGCCCCTGATTTCCGCGACAACTTCAAGCAGGTTCCAATTTCCGCGATAATTTCGATTTCTCTCGAGTTTTCTCATGTTTTTTGTGCCAAATGACCCTTCTTTTCCCACCCCACTCCTATTTATAGGTTTCTTAACTTGTCTAAATGACTTTTTAACCCCTCCTTCTAAAATTCCCTCTTCTTATGTTAATTTACTAAAATACCCCTCATTACATGTTTTTAACAAGAATTAATGCGAGTCTAACATGTCCGAATTCTCTCTTTGTGCCGCTTTCCTGGGTCGTTACATCCTTCCCACCTTAAATTGAGTTTCATCCTGAAACTCGTGCGTACCACTCTTCCATCACTTCGGGTGCCATCGCAACTATTACATGCTCGGTTTCCCATGTCGCCTCCCATTCTCCTTGGTTCGACCATTGTACTTTTACCATGGGAATCATTTTGTTGCGTAGCTTCCTCTCCATCCTGTCCAATATCCCTATTGGCCTCTCCTCATATGTTAGTTCCAGAGTCAGCGTTACTTGTTCCACTGCGCGTTCTTGTTTGCCTTCCGTTAAGCTTTTCCTCAGCTGGGAGATGTGGAATACGTCATGTATGTTACTCATACCCTCGGAGAGTTTAAGTTTGTACGCCAGCTTCCCGATCCTTTTTAACACCTCGAAGGGTCCTATATACCATGGGCCTAATTTTCCAGAACGTGTTGCTCTTAGAACTCCCTTCATGGGTGAGACTTTCAAGTATGCTCTATCGCCGACTTCCAGCTCCATTGGTCGTCTCTTCAAATCTGCCCAGCTTTTGTATCGGTCTTGTGCAATTTTCATGTTTCTCCTCACAATGGCGACTTTCTCTCTTGATATTTCCACCAATTCCATCCCCGTGAGTCTCCTTTCCCTGATTTCGTCCCAGCACAGAGGCGTCCTACATCTCTTTCCATAAAGCGCTTCGTATGGTGCCATCGCAATACTACTTTTGTAACTGTTATTGTACGCGAATTCTGCCAATGGTAGGAACTCTTCCCAGCTCCCGCTAAACTCCGTCACACATGCCCTGAGCATATCCTCTAAGATCTGGATGGTCCTCTCTGTTTGTCCGTCCGTTTGGGGGTGATATGCGGTGCTCATCGTAATTCTGGTTCTAAGTGACTGTTGCAAACTTTGCCAGAATCTGGAGGTAAACCTTGGATCTCTATCTGACACAATGCTTATGGGGATCCCATGAAGTTTGACAATGTTATCGATATATATCTTGGATAAGCGATCAATTCCGTCTGTAACTTTGATTGCTATAAAGTGTGCAACTTTCGTTAGTCTATCGACTATCACCCAAATTGCATCATTCTTCCACGGGCTTCTCGATAACCCCACCACGATATCCATTCCGATGTGATCCCATTTCCATTTCGGAATGTCCAGGGGTTGAAGCTCTCCACCCGGTCTTTGATGTTCCGCTTTTACTCTCTGACACGTATCACATCGTGCCACATAAGTTGCTATGTCGTTTTTCATACCGTTCCACCACCAATGTGTCTTCATGTCCCGGTACATTTTTGTGCTACCCGGGTGGATAGAGAACGGCGAGCAGTGTGCTTCATCCATGATTTTCGCCCTTAGTTTAGGGTCGTTTGGTACGCAGATACGTCCTTGTATACGGACGCTTCCATCCGTAGCGATTGTCATCCTATGGTTGTTGTTCTGTGATATCTCGTTTTTCCACTTAGCTATCTCGGTGTCCAATCCCTGCGCGTCCCTGACCTCGTCAAGGATATGATGCCTAATAGTTATGTTATTTATCACCGCTTCCGTCGATTCCACTGTTTCCAGCTCCAACTCTTCCATCTGTTTTGTCAATGGTTTAGATAGTAGGCCTTGAGTCTTTCGACTCAGTGCATCCGCTACTTGATTCGCCTTTCCCGGGTGATACTGGATTGTGACGTTGTAGTCCTTGATCAGTTCCAACCATCTCCTCTGTCTCATGTTCAATTCTTTCTGTGTAAACAAATATTTCAAGCTTTTGTGATCGGTATACACCTCGCATTTCGCCCCGTACAGGTAATGTCTCCATAATTCTAGGGCGAACACCACTGCCGCCAGTTCTAGGTCGTGTGTTGGGTAGTTGGCCTCATGTTCCTTGAGCTGTCGCAACGCATACGCGATGACTTTTTCTCCCTGCATTAGAACACACCCTAGTCCTTCCTTTGATGCATCGCTGAATATGGTAAACTCTCGACCTTGTTCAGGCAGTACTAGCACAAGTGTAGAGGTTAATCTCATTTTTAGTTCTTCGAAACTTTCCTCGCACTTGCTGTCCCACACGTATTTCATGTCCTTCTTGGTGAGGTTAGTCAGGGGTTTTGCTATCCGGGAGAATCCTTCGATAAACCTTCGATACTAACCGACTAAACCTAGAAAACTCCTGATTTCTTTTGCGTTCCTAGGTCGTGGCCATCCTATGATTGCCACAACTTTCGAGGGGTCTACCCTTACCCCTTCCCCGGATATGACATGTCCAAGGAACGAAATGCTGGTCATCCAAAATTCGCACTTACTGTATTTCGCATACAATTCCTCTCTTCTCAATGTTTGTAATACCAGTCTCAAGTGTTGTTCATGTTGTTCCTTGTCCTTCGAATATACCGAAATGTCGTCGATGAAAACCACCACGAATTTGTCCAAGTATTGTCGAAAGACTCTATTCATCAGATCCATGAAGACAGCTGGTGCGTTGGTCAACCCGAATGGAACGACCGTACACTCGTAGTGACCGTATCTTGTTCGTATGGCTGTTTTTGGAATGTCGGTCTCCCTTACTCTGACATGTTGGTACCCTGATCTTAGATCCAACTTCGAAAATACTATGGCTCCTTGTAGCTAATCAAATAAGTCGTCAAATCGAGGAAGTGGATATCGATTCTTGATGGTTACCTTGTTTAGTTCACGATAGTCGTAACATAGCCTTAGCTCTCCATCTTTCTTTTTCACGAATAGGACCGGTGCGCCCCAAGGGGAGCTACTTGGTCGTAGATATCCTTTTTCCAATAGGGATTCTATATGTTTCTTTAGTTCCAACATCTCCTTTGGCGCTAGCCGGTACGGGGCCTNCTCGGGCGGAAAAATATACAACCTTGGGCACCAAAATTGACAGCAGTACTAATGTGGAAAATTTGGAAAAAAAGGTCTATGGTCAAAGGAATGCAATTCACCTCCATGAATATTATGAAGGCGACGACAAAAGAGATTGAATTAGGGTTTAGTTGGAAAAAATGAATTGTAGATGCGTGAGCAACTCTACGACGAAAGGATGAAGAGGAAAACGAAGGTCACACTCTAAGTATTCAAGAGAAATAGTGTGGGTAGTGATCGGAGGTGTCAAAAGGGGGTCGGTTGGCTCAGGTTGGCATAAGAAACAGTCGGAAGAGAGATAATACTGTTTAAGAACCGATACCCACTTCCGAGCATGCATGCTATAAGGTTGGTTAAAGGATTTGAGGGCTTTAACCGCGGAACTTTGAGGGCCGAGGGTGCTTTCGAGACGAGCGATCCTCTCGAAAAAATGAGAATTAAAGGTGGAAAGGCAGGAAGGAAAAGGGGTCGTGATCGAATCGAAACTCCCCGAACCGAATGAGGAGTCCGAATGATCTGAGGATGAAGTAGTGGCGGAGCTCGAGGATTCGGTGCGATCGGAAGTCATTGGTAAATTTAGATAGAAATTATTTTTTGAAATTATTTTTACAAATTTTATTAAGTGTCTCGCGAGTTGTTGGCAAAAAGTCGCGAGATTTACTCTTCAAGTCCTTAGTCGCGAGTTGTGGAAGATGTGTCGCGAGTAGTACAGTACTCCCGAGATGTGGCTGTAAGTCTTGTTTAAGGTAGTCGCTAGTTATCGTCGCGACTGGTACAGTATTCGCGAGTAATACAAGTTTAAAAGGAGTCGCGAGTTGTTTACGACAAGTTGCGGATGGCACAGTTGCTACGACAAGTCGCGAGTGCTCAGGATTCCGCACGAGAAAATGAGTTATGAGGATCGTACAGGGTATTTATAGGGGTGATATCCCGAGTCGAAAAATCCCGAATTTTTCACCCGATCTCAGAATCTGGCGTTATTAATGTCAAAACGATCGTATCGGCGAGGGGATTTCAACCTTACTAAGGGCTTCTCCAGGGGGGCTCCCTGACGATAATCGTCTTTCGGGACGAGCTGGTGATATATGGTTTACGACTCAGAATCTGAATCTGAAAACCAGGGGACTATTGATATTACCCGGGTATATTCTATTGTATTTATCCTTACCCGGGGGCTCGTCCGACTTAGCTATGTAATATTTTCGGTATTTTCAAATGTCTATCGCGAGGCGTTCTCAGAGGGTATTCTCGTAATTCAGGCTAGCTGGGCCTCATATAAAGCTTCTGTAAGTGTTTTGAGGTGTTTTGAGGTGTTTCGGGTTATCTCGGTCCCGAACGGGGCCAGGGGTATTTTCGTAATTTTCCACCCGGGAGCACATCGGTCGGGTGCAACGGTGTTATGTGGTTGCGTGTTCACTGCTTGGAGGCAAAGAATTAATATACGAGGTTTTCCGGTATTTTCTCATCGTATTTCCGACTAAAATATCGACCGGGATGGGTTCCCGAAACTTCAAGATGGCGTGGCATTTAATACAATATAATTAGAGGTTATTTAAGTGTTTTGGGCTAAGTGAAGTAAACTGGGCTCATGGGCTAAAGTAATTGAAGTTGGGCTGGATTTCTCTATTATTACAAGCCCTAGTGCATTTGGAGGGGTTCAGACTGTTATCACGCTTCCCAAGGCAAAGTATTGCTTTTCTACACACTATAGAGTCGCGACTTATCGCTTGATCGTAGTCATTCGCGACTTTTCGCCCGTAACCGCGACTTGTTGCCTGCTTCCTAGCCTGAGTCGCGACTTGTTGCACCTATTTTCTCCCGGGCTCGCGACTTGTTGCCATCTCACACCGACCCACGAGTTATTGCACTGAGACTTGAGTCGCGGGCTGCTACAGTGTTTATTCGCGAGTTGTGGTCAACCACTCGCGACTGCACACCTCTTGGGCGCAACGAAGCTTTTTCGATCGTTTTTCGAGCCGTTTTCATCTGGATTATTGTTATCACATCATTGTACTTGTATCCTTTGATCATTATAGTGGAAACCAAGGTAGAGCTTTGCTCTCCCGAGGACGTAAGCTCACACATTGTGGGCCCAACCTCGTATATCGCTCGTGTCCTCATAACAACATAATTTCGAGTGATTAAAAAATTGACTGATCTAAGATTGAACGCTCTAAAACATTTTTAGACTAGATCAGTTTGGCGCCGTCCGTGGGGACCCGAGATTTTATCCCATTGAGAGCTTTATTGCTGAGTTTGGATTTCTTTATCATGACTGCTCAGAATTCTGATGAAGATGTTTTCGATGAATAGATTGAGGTAGATCCTAATCCTCGGGTGAACGATGGATTTGCTGCGTTACCAGGGGCTCAATCGTCAGTCCTGGAGGAGCCCCTGCCCAAAATGTCACTGTTCGACCCTCCCGGAGCGGGTTTTCATCCGGAAGGACACCTAATTTTTATCCTCCTCAACGTCAGTATTTATCTAAGTGTTATGAATTTGCGAGAGTTGGTCGAGTTGTAGTTCGTAATAACACCCGCCTTTCGCCACCTGCGCTCTTGATCTGCGGATCAAACAGAAACTGATGAAGAATTGGAAGAGCGAAGGCGTACTTTAATCGCTCAATTAGAGCAAGTTGATGCCCAAAGGAAAACCCGGAGGAACAATGTTACCCCGGAACCTGTGAATGACGAGGTGGCGGAGGGAGATACTGATCATCTTCCGGTACCACGAGCGAATACTGCAGCAACCGGAGAGCAGAACGATACTCTACAAAATATTGGAGAGTTGATAGAGTTAAATTTTAAGGAGATGAGTAGGAAGATGGAACAAAACGAGGCCAGGATGAACCAATTGGAGGTCAACCTGGCTCTTGGCCAGGAAAGGAGACGAGTGTACGGGGAGCATACCCGGGATACTTACCAGACCTCAGCTTATGAGGGAGATTATACTGAGAATGAGAGGGCTAATGAGCCCACTGGCAGTCGAGGAAAAGTTCTGCCGTCAATGGAAGTTTTGCAAAGTCCTTGGAACACGTCTAAAGCTCTATCGCCATTTTCCATGGCCATTATCGGAGCCACTCGTTCCGAGTTTATTGAAATGCCTAAGGATCTTCCACAGTATCGTGGGTCGACTGACCCACATGTTCATACATCGAATTTGGAGATTCATGTAAGTTTGATGAATTTCATTGATGCGGCCATGTGCTTTGTTTTTGCTGCTTCTCTTAAGGAATCCGCCCTCCGATGATTTAATCGACTACCGAGGCGCTCGATTGTTTCATATCAGGACTTTATGGATCAATTTTATTCAGCTTTCTCGCCTTTCAATGCGCCAATAAAGTCTATTACTTCTTTGACCGCATTGCGGTATGATTCTTCGGAAAGGTTGTTGGGTTTTATTACCCGTTTTGAGGCCGAGTGTAGGAAGATACCTCGGATTACTGTGAGTGAGAAGGTTGGGGTGCTCCAGCTTATTCTAGCTAGACACCCGTTATGTAACTCTTTGAATAAGGATCCCCTGGAAAGTATGGAGGATTTGGCGTTGAGATGTACACAATACATCCGAGAATATGAAGGCTTGCGAGATCATGGAGTGATCGAGATTCGAGCATATGGGTCTCATAATATTGTTGCAAGTCGTGGGCTGGACAAGATTGTCCCACCTGCAAAACCTAAGTTGAGAGTATTTCCGACATACAATTATGAACAGATTTTTGCCATTATCGAGCAAAAGAAGGGTGGATCTCTTCGTTATCCCCCTCCCTTGCAAGAACCAACGCCGGGGACTTACGAGTCTNTGCGGATCAAACAGAAACTGATGAAGAATTGGAAGAGCGAAGGCGTACTTTAATCGCTCAATTAGAGCAAGTTGATGCCCAAAGGAAAACCCGGAGGAACAATGTTACCCCGGAACCTGTGAATGACGAGGTGGCGGAGGGAGATACTGATCATCTTCCGGTACCACGAGCGAATACTGCAGCAACCGGAGAGCAGAAAATATTTTTAGACTAGATCAACGCTCTTAGTCCGGGGTGTTTTTTTCCCCTTTTTATGGGGTTTTTCAAGTTAAATTTCCGTGTTGTTTATGTATTTATATTTTACAAATCGTCTTCCCATTTCAATCAAATTTAAACAGGCCCAATTTATATTGAACCAGTCGACTGTTAATACCCCAAATTTTTAGACCATAACATTTTGGCGCCGTCTGTGGGGACGATGTTTTCCTAATTCCTATTTGAGTACTCTCCTTGGTAAGGACAATCAACGGCATGGCAACTGGAAATTCAGTGAATGACGGCGAGGTTCCTCCGGACATATTTTCATCCCCTACATTTTCTTTGCAGGATCTTGAAGCCGTCATTAGGAAGGTGGTTTTGGAAGTAACCACGGAGAAGAACGGAACAGGGCCGCAAGTGGCTGCCAACCCTTTTCCAATAGACAGAGAGTATGAAAGTGACCCCGAGGTGCGCAACTCCGGCGACGAGGAGATCATAAGGCACGGGGTCACCACTACGAGGCGTATATATCTATCTACACCACCTCCTCCGGTAAGAACTTTGACTCCGGTTCCAGGAACTGACAAGTAACGAATGCATGAGCGAATCCATGAGCTAACGAGGGAACTATATGCGGTGAAGGCTTGAAGGGATTTCGTGCCCGATCTCGGTAGAAACCCTGGGTTGTTTTACCGGGCTATGGAAGCCCCTATCCCAAGGAACAAGGATGACAATTGGTGGTATAATTTACATGCTGCCCATACTTCATTCCAGCAGCCGGGTAGCTGTTCAGCGGCCCTGGAGTTTTGATGCTCCCGTTTTCTATAGATATCTGGGCAACAGTCCCAGATCGACACTATCGCAACCCCGAGGGGTTGTTAACATTCAGGGGCGACGGAGATCCCATCGATCACATGGCAGGTTTTGAGTTAAGGATGGGAACGGTCCGGACCTCTAACTCACTGAAGTGCCGAATCTTCGCTGCTGGCCTACAAGGAGATGACCGAACCTGGTTTAGAAACTTGTCGGCCCATTCCATACAGTCTTAGGGAGTCTTTATCTTGGTATTCTCGGAGCAATTTGATCCCAATGTAGGACCGCCCCGAAGCAGACAGGAACTGTACCAACTGAAGTATGTCCCGGCAAAACTGAGTCTCCTGTAGTTTATGGAGAAATTAAACAGAACGGCCCGGGGCATTAAACCGGAGCTCATGAATAAAATTGATATCCTACACCAGGAATTGGGACCTTGCGGCCTTTCGGTCAGCCTGGTGAAGAATCCTCCATTCACCTCTGGGAAACTTCTGCAAAAAATCAACATGTACATCAAGGTGGATGAAGCGTTGTGATCAAGCCTCAGGAAACCTATCGAGCATCCCTATCCCATAGGCGATCATAGGGTTGTTTACCCTAAGAGGCAGCCTAGAGAAGTAGGGGCAGTAATTACCGAGAAGGATCTTCACCCGAATAGGGAAGATAAAACAGATAAACGGGTGTATTGTGAGTTACATCACAATAACGATCACCCCACATTGAAGTGCCGGATGCTGCAGGAGACAATATCGGCAATGGCAAAGGAGAGGTATGATCAGAGTGATCAGAAAGGCCAGCGAACGGGATCTCCCCCGAGGAGCCGACAAGGTGATCATCGATATAGGCCTCGGGGAAGGAACAACTGAGGGAGACCCCAATATTGTCAGGAAAGAGCGGAGGACAGAAGGTCCCCTCCGCCAGAATTTGAATGGGGCCCGCACGGTCAGGAAAATCGTGGGCAGGGCCGAAGGAGGCTTGTTCGAGGTCAGGGCGGTCGTGCCCCGCAAGATTGAAGGAGGGAGGCAGGAAAATCTTCCACCTCCCTCGATGCAATGGAAACCCAGCCTCCTCAAAATGAGGTTGTTCCCCGAGAGAGGGAAGTTGTCGGAGAGATATATGTCATCTCCGGATCAACGAATCGATCCGTGACCGAAAGAGAGCAGCCCACAGAGAGTCTGCGGATGACAAGAAATCAGTTTCGCTGATTAAATATGACGCTGCCTCCGAGAGGTCCAACTTTTATGAGGACCCTATCACCTTCACCTTTGCTGATCAGAAAGGTATTGTTGACCCGTGCGATGATCTTCTTATCATCACTGGGATCATTGCTGGTCATCGGGTCCAGATGATATTAGTGGATACCGGAGCTTCGTGCAATTTGATAAGGCGCGAAGTGGCTGAAACATTGGGGGCTTTGGGCCCCAACATGTCTATCGCCAATCTAACCCTCTGGGCTTTTGACCAGATGAGTATTATTCCATACGGGAAAATCTTTTTTCCCATCATGTTGGCGTATCAACTCAAGGATCAGATTGAAATCCTTGAGTTCATTGTGGTTGAAATTGACTGGGCGTATAACGCCATCATCGGACGGACCGAGCTCAGTTTGAGGCGGTACCTTTTACGTTTCATATGATGATGAAACTCCCTTCGGTCAATGGAGTCATATCCATAAAGGGAGATCAGGCACCCTTGAAAAAGGCACTTCGGGCCAAGCAATTCTACATGAACTCGTGTCGAACTTTGGCACCGTTGAAAAAGGCTCGGGTAGATTTGCTGGAAGAGCCACCCCACCCGCGGCAAGCCATGGAACCCATTGGGTTCAGTTAATAAACTTGGTTGGGGAAGATCCAACGAAGATGACGCACATCGGGGCAAATCTTGCCCCTTCTTTTGAAGAGGAACTCATCCACCTGCTGCGAAGCCATGTGGATATCTTTGCTTGGACCCCGTACGATGTTCCGGGAATTGGCCTATATGTTAGTGAGCATCGGATCAATATGGCACCCGATGCTAAGCCAATTCGGCAGAAAAGGAGGCGTTACTCGCCTGAAAGGCTCGAGGTGATCCGGACCGAAGTGAACAAGCTCTTACGTTCTGGATTTATCAATGAGGCTCACTCTATTGAGTTGGTTGGAAATCCCGTTGTAGTTTTCAAGGCGGACGAGAAGTGGAGGATAGTGCATCGATTTCACGGATTTCAATAAGAAGTGCGAGGCTGATCATTTCCCGCTGCCTCACATTGATCGATTGGTGGATGCGGTCTCTGGAAGCACAATGATTAGCACAATGGATGCGTACTCTGGATATCATAAGATATTCCTAGCTGAGAGTGATAAGAAGAAATTTGCATTCATGATCAGAGATGGCCTTTATTGCTATGAGGTGATGCCGTTCAGCTTGAAGTATGCGGACGCAACATATCAGCGCTTGGTGAATAAAATTTTAGGGATTTAATAGGTCATGTTATGGAAGTATATGTTGACTACACGATTGTTAAGTCCATAAATGATGAATATCATATCTCGTACTTGTTTTGAAGTGTACCGCAAGTATAGGCTAAAATTGAATCCGAACAATTGTTGCTTCGGGATCCGAAGTGGCATGTTCTTAGGATACTATGTCTCTAAAAAAACATAGAGATTAATCTGGAGAAGTCCAATCCATAATCGATATGCAGCCCCCGAGGAATAGAAGAAAGTTTCAAAGACTGACTAGTCGGCTAGTTGCTTTAAGCAGATTTATATCAAAATCCACAGATCGGGCTCTTCCTTTCTTCAGGGTACTCAGAAAAGCAAGTTCGATGGAATGCACCGAATAGTGTGATCGGGCATTCACGGAACTCAAAACTTATTTAACCACTTCTCCAGTAATTGTTAGCCCGACTTGCGATGAACCTTTGGGTTTATTTTTGGCAGTTTCTGAGGCTGCTGTGAGCGCTGCAGTAGTGACCATAAGGGATGACATCCACATGCCGGTTTATTATATGAGCCATTCTTTGGTGTCGGCAGAAACCCGATATACCCATCTAGAAAAATTCATGTTGGCATTGAAGAAGGCTATATCCAAACTTAAGCATTATTTTGAGGCCGGAAAGTGTATGCATACACCGATCAACCCCTTAAGGCGGTTCAAAAATAGGCAGACTTGAAGGGAATATAATCTGTGTGGGATATCAAAATCAGTGCTATGTAATTAGAATTTGTGCACCGAATGGCTATTAAAGCTCAGATACTAGCGGATTTCGTTGTCGAAATGATCCGACCCGTTGTATGCCTGAATTAGGAAGACGACCAATGGATCGTATACATTGATGGGTCAACCTTTGGGGGCAAAGGAGCCGGCATTACCTTTACCATGGCACAAGGAGACATCATCAATTCTTCAGTGAAATTTCTATTCCCGGGTACAAACATCATGGTGGAGTATGAGGCGGTATTAGCTGGGATGAATCTATTCCGAGAGATGGGAGTAGGAAAAGTGCGGATATATTATGATTCCAATTTGGTTGTGGAACAATTCGCAGGAAGGATTGATACTCACGAGCCTGTGATGAAGCTTTGCCACGCGAAGGTCCTTGAGATAGCTAAGAAGTTCAGTGATTTTTCTTTGGATCATGTCCCTCGGAACAAAACAAAGATGTTGATGCATTGGCTAGATTTGCTACAAGAATGCCCTTAGTAGGACCAGCACTATATCAGTTCATATACAAGACCACCCTTCGATCGATAATCCTGCCACAGGACAGACCGTTGAAGAAATTGGGGCTCTATCGTATGAACTTCGAAACTTAAACATCAATGATGTGACGAAAGAACCCACGTGAATGGAACCTTTGGTCAAATACCTGAAAGTAACCACCTCCCGGAGGATACCTTTCCAAGCGATTAAGGTCGAGCTTCGGGCCAAGAGGTATATAATGAAAGATGGTCATCTATTCAAGATGAGTTTTGAGGGCCCGCACTTGAAATGTTTGTCCCCCACCGAAGTTAATGCTGTCATGACTTATGTTCATGAAAGGGTGTGTGGATTACATTCTGGGGCTTTCTCTTTATACTACCGTATTATCATGGCCAGATATTTTTGGCCAATGCTGTTTGAGGACGCCAAGAAATATACGAAGCACTGTTCTACTTGTCAATATCACGCTTCGGTTCTGCAACGACCAGGAGTTCCTCTGTTAGTAACCCCGCTCCCTTCTTCGTTTGACAAATGGAGTATTGATATTTTGGGACCGTTCCCTAAGTCAATATGCCAACATAGATTTTGTATTGTAGCAGTAGAATACTATTCTAAATGGATCGAAGTGGAAGCCGTTCCTACGATTTCTAAGAATGATGTAAGAAACTTAATGTGGAGAAATGTTGTAAGTTGTTTCTGCATGCCTCGGGCATTGATATATGATCATGGGACTGAGTTTAAAGGAAAGATGGTTCGGGAATTCTGCCTCAAGTTAGGTATCGATCAACGTTTCTCTTCG
The DNA here is from genome assembly GCA_009725065.1 of Utricularia reniformis. Taxonomy (NCBI): domain Eukaryota; kingdom Viridiplantae; phylum Streptophyta; class Magnoliopsida; order Lamiales; family Lentibulariaceae; genus Utricularia; species Utricularia reniformis. The sequence continues at coordinate 231,501 of RWGZ01000332.1, read as the reverse complement.
GTTGCTCACCCCAAACTAATGAACTTACCGAGGTATCCAACAAGGTTATCTTGAAGGGATTATAAACCAAATTGGAGGATCTCGAAGGCAAATGGCCTCACCATATTTATAAAGTTCTTTAGTCTTACACAACTACGCCCCAATCTACAACTTTGGAATCACCTTTCTCTTTGGTGTATGGCTCGGAGGCAATTTGCCCTGCCGAAGTGGTTTTCCGATCTCTTCGGATAACCATGTATGATGTGCATATGAACGAAAAAAGGTCCCTGGATATGAAGATGGTTGAAGAGACAAGAAATGCGATTTATGCGTGCATGCAAATATATCAAAGGACTATGGAGCAGGCACACAACAAGTGTGTTTTCCCTAGAGAATTCTGTGAAGGTGACATTGTTCTCATAAGCATTCAAGTGCAACGGAATGTTGGAAAACTTGGTAGGAACTTGGAAGGGCCCTACCATATTCTAAAGAAGTTGGAGGCTAGAGCTTATAAGCTCGAGATAGAGATGTAAATGGGTAGGGTTTGGGCAGTGTTTGATAAAATCCACGCACGCCCCATTACTTATAACTTTAAATCTATGTCTACCTCAAATACACATTGGGTTTGAATATTCAAATTTATGTCATACCATTGCGAATACCCGCCCACAGCGAATAATCTAATCTACGTAAAATTTCAAATAATAAAAAATATAAATAATTTTTTTCATTTTTTTGGACAATATTTTTTTTTATAAATATTTAAAATAAAAGGTAATAAATATTGTAAAATATATTTTTTTATTTATGACTGATATTTATAAACATATCGAAATATTAAAATAATGTAAAGAAATATTAAACTTTGAAAATGATAAATATAGTACAAAATTGTTATAATCAAACAACTCTAAATTCAAAAAGTTTGTAAATATTTTTCTAATATTTATAATTGCATATATAATCCAAAATATTAAAAGTAATTGTTGTTTAATTTTAATATATGTTAATGTTTTAAACATAAATATCATTTTATTTGATCAGTTAACATTAAAAAGTTAAAAAATATATCTAAATTTTAAAATTATGTAAATAACATATTTATATATTAAAAATGACATAAATAACACTTTAATATTTTGAAATCGATTACCAAAAATTGGATTAAAAATCGTCATTTTATAGTCGATGTTCATTCATAAATATGTGTAAAATACACAATTTCTAAATTTTGAAAATAACTTTTACATTATATTTGGTTACAAAATAAACGAAAATATTATGATAACACTAAAATGCATTCATTCAAATAAAATAGTTTTATAAAATTGATAAGATAAATTCTAATTATTATAACTTATAAATATAATAAATTTAATCATAATTACATATTATGAATACAAACATATTGACATAAGATATTTACAAAAAATATTAGATATAAAAACTTAAAATATCACATTAAATTTGGTGGGTATGATGGGTATGAGTTTGGGCTTCAGTAGAAATTAACATCCACCCCGCCCCACGACGGGTTTATTATTTTTAAACCTTTGCCCTCCCCATACCTACAAAAAATCCAACTCTCACGGGTAAGGTAGGATAGGATATCCACCGGATTGAGTTTTTTTGCCAACCCTAGCTCGAGACGCTGGATGACGATGAGATCCCCCGAACCTGGAATGTCATGAACTTGTGACAATACTTCTTGTAAATCTTTGACTATCAAAGACATTACCGAACCAAAAAACATACTCTTTATTCAAGAATCGATTAAAAGTACATAATACAATCTATTTCTATGTGGCTGGAGGACCGGACTAGAGGACAGATTTTCTGGACAAGCTTGGACTGATGATCGCAATGGCATGTCTTTAAGGTTTCGAATAGTCTTTCGGGCAAGTCATAAAGCTCCGAGAACTCACTATGAACTTAAAACCCTCTTCAACCGTCCCCCATCATTCTGAAATAGCCCTTATGTTTTTGTACCTTCTCATGAAAGAGTAATGAAGGGACAGAATGGACTAGTTAAGGAACACAAGCAGCCTATCTTGGGACTTAGGTTGGACCAAGCTTCGACCGAAGCCTTGCTTGGGACTTTTACAGAACCAGGGCTCGGCCGAAGCGTAACGAGGAACTCGTAAAGAACATGGGTTGTGTCGCTTTATTTGACCATAATTATTGGGACGGATTAAAGAGTAATTCATGCCTTTATTAGATATTTTATATCTCAAGTCCCGTATTTGAATCCCGATTTTCAGATCATATACTGGGATCCAGACGAGGTAGGCCCGATCTTATACTTTAGGGGAAATACGCAGAAGATGTATCAAAGCTCCTTCTCATCGGTCCGAGTTCTAAGCTCCTCCTCCCTCGGTCCTCAATTATCTCATTGATTGACTTTTCCATCAAGTCAAACAATGGGAAATTATGATCATCGTCTATGGAGGACCCTCAGATCGTGTAAGGCAACTTCGGGGTCCAAGCCAAATTGTAATTCAACTTGGCTCTTCATGTTTTCCAAGTACTGAGTTATGGAGGAACTGCAGATGTTGTAGTCTAAAGCAAAATGTAGAGGCGATCGGGCGAAAACAAGAAGTGCTTCGCAGACCGACCCCTCTATGGTGGACTTCGCCCTATATAAGTTTTCTTTTAGGGCTGCCTCTACTTCCTGGGACCGAAGGGCAAGTTGCTCTTTTTCCTCAAAAGCCATCTTGTTCTGAGACTCCAACTCTTTATTCTGGATCTGGTCTTCTTTAAGTTTACCCTACAATTTAGAAACTTGTGAGGTAAGGAGCGAAATGCTGGTTCCCGCTCCTAGCAGTTCTTTGTCCAGCCGCTCCTTCTCCTCTCGGAACGACACGACTTCTTTATGCTTTATTTCCACTTGCCTTTGAGCTAAGGCAAGCTTATCCATGGTCTCCTGAGGCCATAGTCAGGCATTTCCTGGCAATCTGTAATTACTTTCAACGAAATTTAAAGTTATAATCCAAATATATAATATATTGTAAGTTCGGTTTTTTCCACTTACCACTACCAGGGAATATGGAAAGCTCCCAACCATCTTCGGGATCGGGGCTTCGACAGGGGAGGGTTTCTTCCTCTCCAACATCCGTTAATCCTCCAAAATAGTTATCCTCCATGAAGCAGTGGCTTCTTCCGGCCCAGGGCGTTCTTTACGGAATCCACCATCTTCTGGATAGTGTCCCCGACCGAAGATGGAGCGATGGTGGCGTGGGCTGCCTCCCCAATAGCTATCCATTTCCTCGGGATAGGAGCTGATGCAGGGGGAATTTTCAACCTTGCCTTCTTCACAGTCTTATAGGGGCCCGCTTCTGCATCATCCATTTTCTCCTAAGGGGAACCGGAGGTCGGGAAACATCTTCAACGCTCATGGCCCCTTGCAGCAACAACTGTATAGTGTTACACCCTATCAGAGAATGGTTCCCGATCCTATACAATGCAAATAAACTCAGGGATTCAAGCCTTTTGTAACTCAACCTCCAAGTTTTTAGAAGACTAAAAATCCTACTCTGGTATGTTTTGCTTAAAAAGGCTTTGTATGGTCTTAAACAAGCTCCAAGGGCTTTGTACTCTCGGTTAGATCAATTTATTTCATCATGCGGTTTTGTGAGAAGTCTTTCGGATACTACTCTTTATGTTAAGATTGTTGGCAATTCAGTTTTAATTGTTTCAGNCGTTCTTTACGGAATCCACCATCTTCTGGATAGTGTCCCCGACCGAAGATGGAGCGATGGTGGCGTGGGCTGCCTCCCCAATAGCTATCCATTTCCTCGGGATAGGAGCTGATGCAGGGGGAATTTTCAACCTTGCCTTCTTCACAGTCTTATAGGGGCCCGCTTCTGCATCATCCATTTTCTCCTAAGGAGAACCGGAGGTCGGGAAACATCTTCAACGCTCATGGCCCCTTGCAGCAACAACTGTATAGTGTTACACCCTATCAGAGAATGGTTCCCGATCCTATACAATGCAAATAAACTCAGGGATTCAAGCCTTTTGTAACTCAACCTCCAAGTTTTTAGAAGACTAAAAATCCTACTCTGGTATGTTTTGCTTAAAAAGGCTTTGTATGGTCTTAAACAAACTCCAAGGGCTTTGTACTCTCGGTTAGATCAAATTATTTCATCATGCGGTTTTGTGAGAAGTTTTTCGGATACTACTCTTTATGTTAAGATTGTTGGCAATTCAGTTTTAATTGTTTCAGTGTACGTTGATGATATTCTGATTTGTGAAGAAAATGGATCTATTTGTGATGAATTTAAACGACAACTCTTAGCTGAATTTGAGATTAATGATCTTGGAAAGTTATCTTAGTTTTTGGGAATGCACATTAATCAAATAACATATGCAATTTTTATTTCTCAGAGAAAATATGTTGCTAAAATTTTGAAACATTTCGGAATTGAAGATTGTAGTGAAGTGTATACTCCCATGATTCCCAACACTAAAATTTATTTATCAATCTATATTGTCTAGGTACATGCATACTCCTACTACGGTACACTTTGCTGCTGCAAAAAAAATTTTAAGGTATTTAAAGGTTACACTTGATTAAGGTATTCTTTATTCCTCTATTGGTGAAATAAATTTATTTGGTTTTTTTATTCGGATTATGATGGTTGCCTTGAAAAGCAAATAAATTTTTTCAAGGAACATGACTTGAAAAGCACATCGGCATATTGTTTCTCTCTTGGAACATGCATTGTGAGTTGGTGTTCAAAGAAGCAATCAACAGTGGCTCAATCCACTGTTGAGGCTGAGTATTATACAGCTTCCAAAGCTGCAAATCAAGCTATGTGGCTCAAAAATTACTTACTCATTTGAACTTGTTTCTTAATCATTTTACTAATATTCTTTGTGACTATAAGCTATTGTGATTGCTAGAAATTCCGTCTTCCATGGAAGGACTAAACATATCAAAGTCAAGTATCATGCTTTTAGAGAAACTAAGAATGATGGTATCATTAAATTAGTCTATTGTTCCACGGATGAACAACTTGCGGACATCTTTACCGAACCCTTGGCGGTTTCCAGATTCTTGGATCTCAGGAAGAGTTTGGAGTTGTTTCGATCAACAACATTAAGGAGGATATTTTTGGACCTAATTAATGTTGTTGGCTTCCTCTATTTGGCCTATTATGACCCATTATCAAGCCAAAATAGCTATCACTTTTATTTCTTTCATTTCTTACGTGTTTTTTTATTGTTTTTGGATGAAGACTTTGTCTTCTCTTATCTTTGCCCACTACTTTGATCGTGGTGTCCGTGTGGTTTATGTTTTTGTTTATTTTCGTTGTAGAAGACTCCGGTTTTGGCTAATAAAAGTGAAGCTTTTACTTCAATCTCTTAACTTTCGATTTTGTTGCGTTTTTGTGATTTTACAGCATCTCTGTCTTTAATTTCTAGTTTTCAGCATAATCTGCATACATTTGCGTGTTACTTTCCTACACAAACTCTTTAAATTTGTTCTATGTTTTATGAAAGGGTAGAGATATGTTATCTTTAACGAAGTCTATGATTTAAACTACATTGCCGATATACCAGAATCTCGGTTCTGGAAGAATTTTATCATGTTGAACTTATTATGGTCAGTGTTTTGCGCTTAGTGCTTTACAGAAAACTCTCATTAATATGGAACTGACAACGGTTTTGTAAAGATGTCTCCCACTTGTTCTTCAATTGAACAAAATATCAATTTTATGATTGCATCATTTTTCACTCCTCTGAATGCATGATATTTAAATTTGATATATTTTTTTCCATAAAATATCAAATTCTTTGCAAGTGCAATAACAAACTGAGAATCACAAAGAATGTTAGTTGGTCCACCTAGTAGTAAATTTAATTCATCATGAAGTTTCCTTAGCCAAATGACTTGATTAGCAGTTTTGGAGGCTGCATAATATTCTACCTCGGTTGTAGATTGAGCTACAGTTGATTGCTTTTTCGGATTAGCATTTTAACATCATTTGATTCAGATATTGTTTTTGCTCTTGTATTAACCTGCAGGAGCAACTGTAGATTGAGCTACAGTCAGAGAATCCAAACATTTTAATATCACCACCACATGAATATAAGATGTTATAGTCAAGGGTGTCTTTCACCAAAACCCAAATATCGTGCCTTCTTATCATCATTAGCTCCTCCTCTACTGTTGTTTTCCAAACAGAAGAAGACAAGGCTTCAGATATGGTTTTTGGTTCAGTTTCTAAGCCAAAGTTACATCTATCATAAATCTCAGATTTCTGGTGTGCCTTGAATAGAGATTTCCTCATCATGATCATCAGAATTATGACTGTTAGCAATAGCATGAGTAATTCCAAGAGAATTAGAAACTGAGATATCAATAGAATCATGCAAACTTTTATCAAATGTTAACACAAAACTTCTATTTTTTTCTTGTATTGTAATCAGACAGTTTTAAGCTTTATCGAAAATCTCACAACACTGATTTGTAAACACTATAGAGTAACCATTATTGAGAATATGTCTCACTTAACAGATTCACTCCAATATCATGTACATAAAAGACATCAGATAATAACCGAAAGCCATATGGAGTTTCAAGGACAATAATTCCAATACCTGTTACCTGGAGTAACTTACCACCCATTCCTTTTACAGAAGCCTGATATGATCTATCAAGAACAGAAAAGGAATCCACACTATCAGTCATGTGGTTAGAACATCAACTATCAATGTACCAACCTGATGACAAATCAACTGAAAAAATAGTTATATGTGTTGAAGTTTCAGTACACACAAACTCAGAAAGTGCTTATATAAGAGCAATACCAACATTTGATTTAGAGCAAGTGTTAGCAACATTAGCATGTGATTTAGTAGGAAAAATTCTATCAACATTCCCAAACTGAGAACAAATTGTACACTTAGCACTAAAACGTCGAAAACAAAATTTTTCAGAGTGATTTGTTTTCCTACAATGAGGACAATGTGAAAATTTAGATTTTTCCTTAAATTTCTTCCATTTTTTCTTCAAATCAGGTTTCTGAGTTTCCATTCTACTTTCTTGAGTAATAAGAGTTTTCTCAGTAAATTTAAAGTCTTCCTTAAGAGCTAATCTAGACTCTTTAGATTGTAAAGTATACATAAGTTCATCAAGATTCATATCAGAAATATTAGAAACTGCTTCAATAGTAGCAATATGTACATAAAATTTGCCAGGCATAGAAACAAGAACTTTTTCAATAATACATTGATCTTAAAATTTCCCCTCAAGTAAACGAACTTGACTAACTATATTCATAATCATATAGACAAAATATTTAATCTTGTAAGAGTCTTTCATTCTTAAAGAATCAAAGTCTCTTTTCAAGGTTAAAATATCAATTTCCTTGGTTTTTTCAGACCATTAAAAACCAATTTGTATTTTTTCTCATACAGATTTAGCAGACCCAAAATCCATAATTCTTGTGAAAACAGTAGTATCCACAGAAGTAAAAAGAACATCTAAATCTCAAAAAGTACGAGATACCCTTTCCTAATGTAGTTTTAGCTGAGCAAGAGTCGGATTTGCAGGGAGTTGTAGAACCTCACCAGATTTTATTGCTTCCCACCAGCATTGTCCCTTCAGGAAAGCTTTCATACAAACCACACACTAGGCATAGTTATGACAAGAGAAGAACGGTAGTCCTATCGTTGATGATAATCTTTCCATATCTTATAAGAACACGAAACAAAAACGATGATTACACACAGAAAAGATACTATGTGCAAGTCAGGATTACAGATTCCTAGATTGATTTCCCAAGTCGGGAATCTGCGATATCAAATGAAGGAAGAATGTGAGTGTAAAGAAAACTTGTTCTTACTAAAAGTAATGAAGTGATAGAAAATCAGTAACATGAACTATTTTTCAAATAGTAAACTAACAATAAGAACAAAGTGCATAAAAGAAAAACAAAGAAAATAAATGGAAGCTAATATTTATAGACTCGAAAACTTGGAAAAAGCACCCATGATCTCCATAATGGTAGAAATGTTGGAAGACTCGGTAGGAAGATTCGATAGTTTTATTAATTGGTTTCCAATTATTTTTATTCATCATGGACTACATAATCAAAAAACCCAACAACCTTAATTCCGTTCCAACACTAGTAGATGTGGAATCAAAATATGATTCTAGTGTACATATAAGTCCCTACGGATTCAGTTGCTGATATTTATTTCTACATTATTTGGCTTCTTTCTTAATTAAAATCTACAAATCTGTGGTGCTGGTCTTTTTATGCACCAGAATCTGGAACGGCAGGTTTAGAATTTAGAAGCGGTTGTAAAGCCTTTGTGACGATGGTCATGTTCGGCCGAAAATCAGCTTCATACTGCACACAAAGCGCCGCGACAGCTGCCATCTGAGGCACATAAAGGAACACAAACGAGTGAGTCTTTTATCCATTTCCTGCTAAATATTTGGATTTGAATGAAGAAAGTGACCTTAGCAATAGCCTTTGGTGGGTATTCTTCGTTAAGCTTCGTGTCAACACATTGCTTCACCTTATCTTCACTTAATCTTGGAGTTGCCTGTTGATATTGATCCAGTTTTTTATGATTCTTAGATTCCGTAAATCGGGAAATTCGAGGCTAACCCAAGTGACAAGACTCTGTTGGCCTTTAGGCATTGTATGATCTACTGGCTTTCTCCCTGTAAGTAGCTCCAAAAGCACAACTCCAAAACTATATACATCACTTTTTTGAGTTATTTGCCCGGTCATTGCGTATCTAAAAAGACGAATATTAGCTTGAAGTAATTTTGAAAGATTATGAAGTGAATTTAAACTAACTCTGGAGCATGATATCCGAATGTTCCAAGAACTCTAGTCGAATGTAATCGAGCAGCCATGTCTGGAGATTGATTTGCAAGACTGAAATCTGCTACTTTTGTGACGAAATCTTCGAACAACAGAATGTTACTAGACCTTACATCACGATGAACTATCGAAGGTTGGCATTTTTCATGTAAATATTCTAAGCCTTTTGCTGCACCATATGCTATTTTAACTCTTTGATTCCATGTAAGTAAAGGTCCTGGTTCTGCTTTTTCAACTCCTTTTCTTCCTAAACAACAAGAGAACCAAGTTTTCATCCTTCATTCAAATTTGCAAGCTTGGATTCAACGAAAATTTGTTACCGTGTAACACATCATGTAAAGAGCCCATTGTCGCAAACTCGTACGCCAAGATACGATTATTTCCTTCTAAACAGTAGCCGATTAGCCCAACGAAATGCTCGTTTTTTAGCCTGGAAACTGTGGATAACTGGAAATGACAAGTGTATTAGCCAGCCATTTCTTGCAAATTTGAAGAACATGAAGCTTGAGGTTAACCTGAGCAGAGAATTCAGAATCTGAGTCAGATGATGAACTTGTATCAAGTTTCTTGATTGCTGCTTCTTCTCCACTGCTTAATATTACATGAAAAACTCTGCCATTCGAGCCTTCTCCAATAAAGCCTTTTGTTCCAAAGTTTCCTGTGAGTCTGTTCAGTTCATCTAGTGAAAGGGCAGGTATATCGATCGGGAGAGTTTTTTGGGGTTGTCCTGTTCTAGCCGCAGAGCCCCTCGGTTCTCCTCTTTCGCTGCCTAAGATTACGAAAACAGGCATTGGAGTTCATGTATTTGATAAGATCAAAAGCAATGTTAGTACCTCCACCAGCTCTTCCGTTGTAGGTATTACCGGCCTTCGGTGGAGCCGTGTGTTGGCTCGCCGGAGGACCCGAACATGGTTCCTCCTCCGCGCCTCCACAACACAACATTTTTTATTATCAACGTGTAGGAATCACGAAGGGTGCTGCGGTTTTGATCATCGAATGTTTTGTTCAATTAGTTCCTACTAATCATGCAATGTTACCAAAATCATTAACGAATCTATCACGATTCCCTAAAGATGTATCAAGAATCGTGGTAACATTGAATCAAAAGACGATAGATCTCATAAATGATTCATTGGATCTTGAATTTCTTTAGATATACAAGAACTTACCTGGAAATGATGCTAATATTGACATTGAGGAAGGAGATGAAGACATGCTTGGGGTTCTTAGATGTGTTTTTGTTTTGAGAGAAAGGCGCATGCATGTCCTCAAAAACACACAAGTTCAAGTCTGAACCGGACCAAGGCCAGTTCGACTTGAGGGGGAGTGTTGAAATATATCACACATCGGATGTGGAAATGGAAAATGTCTAGTTTATAAGAGGAACGGATATCATGGGTAATTGACTTGGCTCAAGTATTTTAAATGTGATTCAATTGTTTTATGGACTGGGCTGCACTCCTCGACCCGTTGAATCCTAAATTTCTAGATTATTACGGTATAAAAGATAAAATTACAAATTAAAATACTTGAAAATCATTTAGGTATTTATTTTGTTTTTTAAATCAATCTTATTTTAATCACAATTATAATTTGGAATGATTATATTTTCAACAAAACCATTGGTTGAAACACCTATAAGTTTGGATTTTTATTAAAAGAAAATTGATAAGTAACCCCCAACTTAGAAGCGGTGTAAATGGTATGTCATCTAACTTACTAAATTGCAAGAATAACACATAAAGTTATTAATACCGTTTGTTTTTTACTCCTGACATTTAGCACCCTATTTTCCGTAAGTTGAAAATAATTTGAAAACTCATCACAAAGTACACAAGTAGGATCCGTTTTAAAAATTATACAAAAATTACTCTTGATATTTAACAATTGTGCAAGAAATATTAAAAATTCATGAGTTCATTAAAGTGTCAATCATAAACGGTATTGGAAACTTGATGTGTTTTATTTGCATTTAATTGAAGTTTGAAGACTATAAATGCATATTTTTTTATCAAAAAGCGTATCATATTTGCAATTTCGTAACTTATAGGGCATGTAATTTACATCGCCCGTAAGTTGGGGAGCCGTGGACAAACATCACCTTTTTTATTAAATAAACTTTTTATATTGATAATTAATATTTTGATCGAAATAACATCAATAAACGTATTGAAATTATAAAGTCAACCTAAATTATGTTAAAAATAGTGTGAACGAATAAGATCTTAAAAAGAGACGTTACACATTTAGAATAATTGAACAAGTTTTTAAGATGTAATCTCCACTCCTTATATGATAATTCATTCACAATTTCGTCATAATTTCGACTAGATTATTTAATTCCAACATTATATCAAATTTGGTTCGATAAAGAATCCTAATACTTAATACTAGAAAGTCCAATTCATTTCACAAAGCATGTTCAATGGTTGGACTTTAAGAGAAGTATTGACAGTTAATTTATATTTAGGGTACGCACGTGTCTTGTCCAATGGGTTATAAAACTTTCTTTACCCGTCAATGGGTCAATGATTATAAATTCAGATCAACCCAACACGTGAATATAATATAAATTATAAATTTTAATTTTAATTCTAAAATAAAAATAAAATGAATAATTTGGTATATATCATCCTGTTAATGTGCACAAGTTGATGGATTGAATTTTACAGCCCAATCCGTACAATTATTTTTAACAAATTTACTGGTTTGTACTAATGGGGCCAAACCATATCCACCCCTATTTGTGTTATGAAAGTTTGATATATTATTTTTTATAAGGGTAATGTGTATTATAAAATTGATTTATTCAAATATTTTAAAATTTAATCTAATCTCTTTATTATTTATTACCTGTAATGTTGTTACGCTTCGTTCTAGCTCTGAAATGTACTGTAATTTCCTCACTCTTGACCTCTGCGCAGATTGCCGATTCGCCAAGATTCTTAATTCAAAACAAATGTTAAGATCACTGTGAAAACAATGCCATCGCCGTTTAATAGATCAATGAGTTTTTACCTTTTGATCCGTTTTGGATCAAGGATCGTCTCAGATAATATATTTTCAGAAGTTTTAGATCGCAGTTGAACTTCCTGTGAACTCACGGCGTCTCCCGGTTCATTTTTTGGCTGATGGACGGCTTTGATCATACCGTCGTTTTCGCTGTTCTGATCCGACGGCGATGACGGATTTGAAGAAGACCCAGTCATCAGTGCCGGCGTCACTTCCTCAGAGAACATATTACTCAGCTGCTCATCATCAAGTTTCTCGAACGCCGCGTCGTCGCCACGCTCCTCCGTTGCCACCTCTACGAATGTAATGGGATCACTGACAGTACGGCGGTGTATACTCCGCCGCATTGCTGAAAAATCAAGGAATTCATCTATCCACGAAGTGGAAACCGACGGCGGCGATGGTACAATTTGGAAAGGAAAAGACGGCCAGTTTTGTGTCATTGTTAACGGAACTTTAGGAGGCAAATCACCCATGCAGAAGAGAGGATTGAAGCAGTACGAATCTCCGATCTGTTGTGCTTGTGATCGGAAAGAGAAATGGTTCTTAGATCGGAGAGTTGTAAGAGAAGGCAGGGTATTAATAATATTGTCGGCGCGTGGATACAATTCCGACCAGTTATTTACAACATAACATGGGCACATGTTGAGACTTGGACATACGTACTATTTTTAATCCTTAATCATTGAAATTTTTTAGTTTTTTAACACCTCTCAGTAGCAATTCATATACATGTGAATAATGTGATCCAATTTTCATAATAATAATTAATGTTATACATATGTATAGCTATCTTAAANTGATGTATACAACATGACATTAATTCAATTCATGTAATTTGAAGTACAAAAGTGGAGTGTATATGCATTTCTCATACAATTCACATTTACAACCAACTTAATAGTTTTAACTAATAGGTACACCTAACATAATGTATTACATTAATCATTACAATGTCTTGTATTGCAGGTAAATTTTGAAATGTTATGTTTTTTTGTGATAATGAGGATAAAATCGAAACGGGCTTTTTTTTATGATATGTAGATTTCATTTTAGGTTACCTTTTTTATCACATGTTATCAAATATCATACGCGATTGAAGAAATGTAAGTAGCACATGTTTCGAGCCCGAAATGCGCAACTCGCGAACTTTGAGGGTCCAGATTTATATATTTTCTCAAACATCATGTGTCGAAATCGCATAACTATTGAACCTCGAGGGTCATTTATGCAAATTGTTGGAAACTTTATGGGTTGTATAATAACATTTCGTAAGATTGAGTGTCAAAATATCGTCCTTTTGTGGCTTGGATGATCGTACATAAACTTAAACATCGTTGTTAGAGTGGTCAATGTTAATCGATATCGGTAAGTTTGTGTGTTTTTCTTGCATTTAAATGAAGTTGGAATGATATCATATCTTATATTTCTTCAAATAGTGTATTTAATATGTATTTTTGAAACTACATGGATACGATATTTATGTGAAAACTTACACGTTGGAGAAGCACTCACAACATGCAGCAAGCAACCAAGGACGCAAGGAATGGAGCATAAGATTTAATCATGATTAGAATTAGGATATCATATTTAGTGGTTTGAAGTAGGTGACTTGCTCTGTGTTCTTAGGTAAGAATTGCAGCTGTGAATTGTATAAATAAGACATTGAATGATGAATGAAATCAGAACTTTTGAATTCAATTGTTTTCCTTCAACAAACTTTATATGGTATCGGAGCTAACCGATGGAAGAAACGAAAAAAACAGAAGATGACACAAACAACATGAAGATGGTTACAGCTGCGGCATATGATCCATTGCGCCTGGGAGGCCATGACGCGCCAAACCAGATACTAGTTACCACTCTGCTAAACAGCAAAATTACCGAAGTTTGAGACAAGCGATGGAGCTAGCCTATGATTCAAGGATGAAACTCGGATTCATAAATGGCCAAGTTGTTGCACCAGCCTCAGGAAAACCAGACTACTCACTCTGGAAATCGGTAGATTCCATAGTAAGATCATGGATACTCAATGCCATGACCACTGAAATTTCAGAATCTTTCATTTACGCCACAGACGCCCACTCGCTATGGAAGGAAATAGAGGAACGCTTTGCGGAAGCAAGCGGCCCACTCTTTTCTAAACTGCAACGCGAGATCAGCGGCACCACTCAAGGAAACATGACGGTCACATTTTACTACAACAAACTTAGCAGGCTGTGGGAAGAACTGAATCGGAGCCTCCCAGTACCAGTTTGCAACTGCGAAACCAACAGAGTATGCACCTGTTATGTGGGAAAAAAATACATGGAGCGTGAGAACTTCATCAAGGTAACACAATTCCTGGGAGGCTTACATGAGTGCTACGGAGGAGTCGTCAACCAAATACTGATGATAGAACCAATGCCACTCCTAAGCAAAGTCTTTGCCATGATCTGCAAAGTTGAGCAGCAAAGGGAGAATCAAACTCACACGGAGATCACGATAGCAATGGCGACCAAAGCAGGCCAAAACAACAGAATCGCCACACCATACTCCAACAATCGAAAAGATTCGAGTGGGTCAAAACAGCCCAGTGGAGAAATCAAAATCTGTAGGAAATGCAACAAAAAAGGGCATCTCACGGAGGATTGCTTCTTGATCAAAGGGATACCTGACTGGTACAAGCAGCAGCGCCGAACACATGGTAAGGGAATACCCAGAGAATACGCTAATCTGGGTGCAGCGACCCCCCTGGAAGGAGATGGAAACGACATTTCAGCAGAAGAGGAAAACCTGCAAGCAGTGAACTTTGTCGGACATCTTGAATTCGCAGGTACATCTAAAACTCTAATGGGACAGTGTTTTTCGTCTGAAATAGGTACAAGCTCTTGGATTGTGGACTCTGGAGCGACGAACCATATGTGTAACGATAGCTCTCTTTACACCGCCTCTTGGCCCCTGAAAAAACCAATCCTTGTAGTGCTGCCGGATGGCACAACACAATTTGTCGATAGAAGAGGAACACTCGCCCTCAACAAAACTTTTACTCTGCATGATGTCCTTTTTGTTCCGTCATTCAAATTCAATCTGCTCTCCATCTCAAAACTCACAAATACTGACCATGTCGTTTTTTGCTTCTCTGCGACCCTTTGCCATATACAAGACCCGAGGAGCTCTAGGATCCTAGCCACTGCTGCCCTGAAACAAAGGTTGTATGTCCTTGATCCAGTCGTTTTTGATCCACCTGCGAAGGAAAAGATTCACATGCTAAGTCTGAATTCGCAATCTTTTGTAAACACCTCTTCTGAGGACTCCCCTGTATTTCTAGACATAAAAAAAACTCGTTTTGGCTGTGGCACTCACGTTTGGGACATCCACACCATTAAATCCTTGAAACCCTTTCCAATCAACAAATTCACGACCCTCATGCCAAAACACCATGCGACGCATGTAACATGGGAAAACTAAAAAGGCTTGCGTTCCATAAGAGCTGCATCCGCAGCCAAGCCCCTTTTGAACTCATACACATCGACGTATGGGGGCCGTATCGAACTCCAAGCTTGCAAGGAGCTCGATACATGCTCACCATAGTTGATGATTACAGCCGATGTGTCTGGACTTATCTGATGGGGGGGAAGGATGAAACCAAAACCATACTGAACTCCTTCCTCAAAATGGTGAACGTTCGATTCTCCAGTCAAGTTCAAACCATTCGAACCGATAATGGGGGGGAATTTCTAAACCATCAATGCCGAAATTTGTTCCACCAGAATTGTATCATTCATCAAAAGACAACCAGCCACACTCCTCGGCAGAATGGGGTGGTGGAGCGAAAACATCGGCACTTGGTTGAAATGGCGAGAACTCTGCTGCTACATGCCTCTCTTCCGACTCTTTTTTGGGGAGAAGCACTTCTAACCGCTACCTACTTGATCAATCGAACCCCCTCACCTCTGCTAGACTGGAAATCTCCATTCCACCGGCAATACAAACGTGATCCATCGTACTCCCATCTGCGAATCTTTGGTTGCCTGGGATTCGTGAGGAATAACAAACCGCATAAATATAAGTTCGAACCAAGAGGGATAAGATGCATATTCCTAGGATACTCCCAAGACCGTAAAGCCTACCGGATGTACGATTTAACGAACAAACGCCTCATTTTCTCTCGAGACACCAAGCTTTACGAAGACCAATTTTCTTATCTAATCAACCCCACCAACGAGCAGATTTTGCCTTCATACCTGCCGATCGCCCTTGATGAATACACACCAACCGTAGAACACACTTCTCATCCACTACCCCCAATCGGCTGTGACCAAAATCCACCAATCCTTCCCATCGACAGAAATCCTGATTTCAATTCTGAGATTCCAGAATCAAATGTCTCAACTGAACATAACGGTGTGACCGGGGGGCTGAACTGGATGTTGAAGAACACTCCATTCCTGAATCTCAACCTGAAATGCCCCTACGGCGAAGCCAACGGGAATCAAAACTGCCCAGATGGCTTTCTGAATATGCAGCACACATCCAATCCAAAACCAAACTTCCAACCCCATACACACCCCCTGTTTTCCCTTTCACTTATGACCCGAAGCTCCCTATCGAACATATGGTTCTGTTAGCAAAAGTGGACACAATCCAAGACCCTCGGACCTATGGAGAGGCAAGACAACATGAACACTGGAACTTAGCAATGAAAGAGGAACTGCAGGCGTTGGAAAAGAATAAAACATGGGAGCTTGTATCTCTTCCGCACAACAAACGGACCATTGGATGTAAATGGGTGTTTAAGACCAAGATACAAGCTGATGGTTCCATCTTGAAACACAAGGCCCGACTCGTAGCCAAGGGCTACAACCAAATTGAGGGACTAGACTTCAAAGATAATTTCTCGCCAGTCGCGAAACCCGTAACCATTAGCCTGATGATAGCATTGACAGCTGCGTATGGATGGGAATTATGCCAGCTATATATAAACAACGCATTCCTCCATGGCCATTTAGAAGAAGATGTATATATGACCCCTCCAGAAGGCGTGGAACTGTGGTCGCCGGACATGGTTTGCAAGCTGAATCGATCACTGTATGGCCTGAGGCAAGCATCTAGGCAGTGGAATATCGAGCTCACTAACAGCCTGGTATCTTTCGGCTTTCATCAGTCAAAACACGATCATTGCCTTTTTGTCAAAGGGCAAAGGGAGAACCTGATAGCTTTAATAGTATACATCGACGACATTTTATTAATGGGAAAGGACACAGAGGCGATGCAAGCGGTTAAGACTCACCTGGACAATGCATTCAGCATCAAAGATCTAGGATCGACCAGCTATTTTCTTGGCCTGGAAATCTGTCGCTCATCATCTGGGATTTTCGTCAATCAGCGAAGATATGTTCTGGACATCGTGCATGACATGGGATTAGACGGAGCTAAACCTATGCCCAACCCCTGTTGCCAGGTATGCGCTTCAAGAACGAGGATGAGGATCTTCTAAATGATCGAGAGTGTTACAGGAGGTTGGTGGGCATGCTTCTCTATCTCAATTTCACCAGACCAGATATCGGTTATGCGACACAACAATTAAGTCAGTTCATGCAACGACCAACTGGGGTCCATTGGGAAGTTGCTCAGAATGTTGTTAAATATTTGAAAGGCACGTCTGACAAGGGATTATTCCATGACAGGGATATTGAATTAAGTGTTCGAGGATACTGCGATGCCGATTGGGCTTCATGTGCGGATACACGAAGATCGCTCACAGGATATGGAATCCAGTTGGGAACGTTGCTGATCTCGTGGAAGACCAAGAAACAGGCGACAGTCTCACGTTCCACAACCGAAGCTGAATATCGCAGTATGGGGGCTCTTGTCTGCGAACTTAAATGGATAAGCTATCTGCTCAAGGATTTTCAGTCTCAAGTCTCGCTACCTATAGATGTGTTCTGCGATAATAAGGCTGCAATCCAAATCACGACGAACCCGATGTTCCATGAGCGAACGAAACACCTAGAAGTTGATTGTCACCTGGTGAGGGATCAATACAAAGAAGGCTTCATCAGGTTGGAGCACGTCAGGACTCAAGAACAGCCTGCTGACGTGTTCACCAAACAATTACCGACAAAGGCATTTCATGACTGTTTGAACAAATTGGGATGTAAACAAAGGATGTAATTCCAACGTGAGGGGAGGATGTGAAAACTTACACGTTGGAGAAGCACTCACAACATGCAGCAAGCAACCAAGGACGCAAGGAATGGAGCATAAGATTTAATCATGATTAGAATTAGGATATCATATTTAGTGGTTTGAAGTAGGTGACTTGCTCTGTGTTCTTAGGTAAGAATTACAGCTGTGGATTGTATAAATAAGATATTGAATGATGAATGAAATCAGAACTTTTGAATTCAATTGTTTTCCTTCAACAAACTTTACAATTTACACCTATTTAATAAATGATTTATATCTTTTTATTTATTTACAAAATGGATTAATCATATAATTTTTTTTAAATAAATAAATGTACATATAAGATTTAAAAATAAACCTTATAAAGGCACTTTTTATTCACTTACTGAAACTGAAACTTCATCTATGAGTAAAAGTATGAAGTTTTCGATGAAGAGAAGAATAAAGAGGCCATCACTTAATTTTATTCATCCGCAACGTGGCAATTTGTTTAAATGTGTGAGGAGAGAGAATGTTCCGGGGCACGGAATACTATTTTTCCTCACTTTTTAAAAAAAAAAATTATAAGATATAAACATTTATAATATGTTAATATAATAATTTTATCCATATTATTATGATTTTAAGATATTTGATGTGTAAAAATTAATATTAAAAAATTATAAGTTTCCGGACATTGTTGTAGAAATAAGAGAAAAAATGTTTATAAAATTATAAAATGATAATGTGTACTAAGAAAAAGATGATGTGGATGAGAGAATGAAGTTTCCGGACGGACATGATTGTGGATGGTCTCATTATCCTTGGCCATCCAGTCTAGCTGGACAACCAATGTGACATTCCTTTTGTCCAGGTGAGGAAAGAGAGTGTCATTTCCTCTATTTTTATTAAAAAAAGTATTAACAATTATTTAAAAATAATTATAAAATATAAGTATTTATAATATATTTATATAATAATTTTATCGATAATATTATGATTCTAAGATATCATATGTGTAAAAAAATAATATTTAAAAATTACAAGTGGTCGGACATTGTTGTAGAAATGAGATAAAAATTATTTATAAAATTAAAGAATGATAATATGTACTAAGAAAAAGATGATGTGGATGAGAGAATGAANCCTCGATTCGTTCCGTTACCGACATTATCAGCAGTGGAAAAAGCACCAAAACTCCCTTGATTCACTCTGTTCCTTCCATTAACAAAAGGTAGATTTGAAGCATGTAAATTTTCTTCATAATCATGTGGAATCGGCTGTCGATATTGTACACGATTCATCGCATATAAAGCATCACCTGTTAATGGCTGATTTACAGAGGAAGATGCCATAGGATAGTTGCTATGAAACAAGGAATGCCTTTGTCTGGAAAAATCAGCAATTCCCTCATCATTTTGCATTTCGAAAGTGGAGAATTCGCCTTCTAAATTCCTGTTTCCTCTTGGAAGAAGATGATTATAGCCTGAGACAAGTGTTTTTGAACCAAAAACACCTCGATTTTTCGAATGATACATAGCCTTCTCATGCTCATTGCTAATATACATTTTACTAAAATTTCCAGATAATTTGAAACCATCAAACAAGTTACTCTGTTTATCCTTGAAATCTAACAAAAACCCATTCCCAGAAACCAAATGGGATTTGTTCTCTTGGTACAGAAGGGGTGATGCTGATCGAATATCATACAGTGAAAGCCTAATCGGAGAAGATTCACACGTATAGTTATTCATTAAAAGCTCATGATTATGGATTTCATTGCCACGATCGCCATAATATCTTACCTGATGATGGGTATCTTTGAGTGTAGCATTAAGATTTAAGGATGATGTTGCATGAGGAATTTCACCCAATAACATTTCCATTTCTTCATCATCCTTCATCATCTCTACGCCTTTTTTCTCGAACTTCATCTTCAAATACGACGGCGAAGACAGATAAACAACAACACGAGAGAAAAAAACCCAAAAAGTTACAGAACAAAGCACATTATTTCACAACAGAAGAAAATAGATAGAATGCAAGATTCAGAACACTCATATACAACAAACGATCAAGTGACAACAACCCTCGATGGATTGGCTGATTTTTAGAATCTGGGTCGGACTGAGTAAACTAATACTGCTCAAAGTGATGGATAAAAATAGAAAAAATAGGCTCTTTTGATGATGAAATTTCGAAACCATTCCTCTTTCTTTTTATTTTTTTTTCAAAATCAATAAAAGAAACTGAAGAATTTGTCAAAAGTTGAATTTTGGGGAAAGAAAAATTTTCTTTTGGTTTTTATTGTTTAATTATAATTGTAAATATCTATATTAGACATTATGCATAATTTCCTAACTAAAATATTTATCACATATATGGTAGATACTATAATGTAACACACTGCACAACAATTGTATCTAAAGTAAATATATGATATATTTAATTTCCATTATTTCCCTCAAACGTGACATGTATAAGTCTATAATGTCCTTAACTCCACAAGTAATCGAACAATTCTTGAGAGATGCCCTATGTCAATAGGTCATTGACTTGTTCGTTGGTCAGTATTTTCCTTCTACTTATCCTACTAGATTAAATTATTTCTCGTAGAAAATGACAATTCATCTCTATGTGATTGGTTCACATATGAAATACCAGATTGTTTGTTATTTTCAATGTCGTTTGGTTGTCGTAGTGTAGTGGTGTTGCGCTAGCTATTTTGTACAGAGTTCTTGCAACCAAATGATCTCACTTAATGTCAATGTCATTGTACTATATGTTGCCTCGACCTTCAATCATGCTACTAGTGTATGCTTCTTCGACCACCATAAGAACAATCCACCTCCAAGCTGGATGAAATAGCATGTCATAGATTGTTGGGAGAGATGAGACGTTCTCGAGTCTGGGTCGCTATAAACTGTTAAGTCAAGGTCTACAACTTTGGGCAATATAATCCCTCGTCCACGTAACCCTCATTATCCTCGTCCACGTGATCCTCATCAGATATCGCGTTCGGGGAATCATTAGTTACAATAATCTTCATATCAGCCATATGTAACTCTCATCGGTCATTGCAGCTTCAAAGTCTGAAAATATGGAAGTCTGGCTCCAAGTCGATCAACATAAAAAAAGGTCGACAACCGAGCATTCTGATCCTTGTCAAGTTGTCTAGTGTGTACTTGTGCTGACTCAAGGCATTACCTTCGGATGAGTGTGCTATCTTGATTCCCAAAAATACTTTAGGTCTTTCGAGATCTTATTCCAAAATGAATGCCCGACACTCTCTTGATGAATAATGTATTGATCATCATTGTGTTAACTATGGAGATCGGTATTGGTATCGATCGGTGACACTTGGATGACGATCGGCAATGTGGTCGATCGGGGCACACATGGAAGACGGGATGGTCGGTATTGGTACCGATCGGTCGAGGACCGAAATACGCAATACCGAATGTAACAAAGAGGACCGAAGCAATCGGTAGATGACCGATGGCACATGACCCGAAGATATGAGATGGAGGCAATCGGTCGGGGACCGAACTGAGATATGGTGGGGTTCATTAGTCAAAGATATCGGCAGTTATGGAAAGAGATATTGAAGAAAATAATATCATATCAAATCAGTTTATATGGACGCATATATATGATTTGATTATGAATAATCATATATGAAGATATAATCAAATATTATGAATATTTGTTTGTTACCTTAATATCTCAACCACCTCATCTATATAAAGGGGTCTTAGGGTTCATTGTTATACACTTCAATACTCTTGTATTCCGCGTATTCCTCTTCGTGTGTGTGTGTTGTAATCTTCTCAAGTGATAGTGAATTTGGCCGTTTCCGCCGGTCACGTGGTTTTTTCCCTTTCCGGGTTTCCACGTTAATTTNATTTTCTGAAACCAATGTTCAATAGTGTGACATTCATCTTTTCGTTCCATGCTCTTGGAGCTTGTTTTAAACCGTAGATGGTCTTGTTTAGTCTGTACACTTTATTCTCTTCTCCAACTTTTATATATCCCTCAGGTTGATTCACATAGACCTCCTCTTCAAGAGTACCATGTAAGAAGACTGTCTTAACGTGCATGTGGTGGATTTTCCAACCTTTGTGAGAAGTGAGCGCTAACAGTAGTTTAATAGAATCAAGGCGTACAACATGAGCAAAAATATCATCATAATTAATACCTTTTACTTGTGTATTTCCTTTAACCACAAGTTTCGCTTTGTATTTGTTTATGGTCCCATCTGGATTGACTTTAGTTTTGTAAATCCACTTAACACCGACAACATTCTTCGCGGAAGGTCTTTCAACAAGTTCCCATGTCTGATTTTGTTCTATGGATTTTATCTCCTCGCCCATAGCCATTTTCCGATTTTCTTGATCAACAGCTTCTGCAAAATTTTTAGGATCAGTAATTCCGATGCATGAATCTGCTATGAAATCAGTTATAGGTTTAGAATTCTCATATATATCTTGCATACTCCTTGTCTTTGTGGGACCTTCATCAAATGAGTCATCATACATATGTTGTGGGTCAGACTCTTTGGAGCTCACTGAATCATTTTCTTGGATCTCCTCAGACTCTTCCTCAAAATCTTCTTCAAGTTGTTGTTCTTCATTATAATCTTCCATCAACTTTGATTGTCTTTCATTTTCTTCCCTTTCACCGTAAACAGAGCATGAAGTATTTTTAATTTTATTACTTGTCCAATCTCATTCTTTGTCTTCTTCAAAAATTACGTCTCTACTAATACATATTTGTTTGGTTTGTGGTATCATAATTCGATAACCTTTCACACCATTACATTATCCCATGAAGACCCATGTCCTAGCTTTTTCATCTAACTTTGCCCTCTTAGCTTCGGGAATGTGTACATGACAAATACATCCAAAAACCTTCAGTTGTTGTACTGAAGGTTTCTCATTATGTCATATCCCATAAGAAGTTTTCCCTTTTAAGATACGAGATGGGAGAATATTTAACAAATGAGCTGTTGTTGATGTAGCTTCAACCAACATTATGTGGGAAGATTTTTCTCAAATAATAAGCATCTCACCATTTCAACAATTGTTCGATTTTTCCTCTCAATCACCCCATTTTGTTCTGGTGTATATGGTGTGGTGTATTGGTGGATGATACCTTCACTGGAGCAGAAACTTTCTAAGCATCTCACTCAGTTTGTCGTTCAACCATGGCTTTGTATGTTTTCAACATAGAAAGAGTTTCTCCTTTGTTCTTAAGGAAAGAAATCCAACAATACCTACTGTAATCATCGATGAAAATAATAAAATACTTGNTCATTGGCAGCTTCTCTTCAATGGTCACTGCATCACATTGATATCAATAATGCTTTTTATATGGATTTCTTGATGAAGATATATACATGCGCCCACCTGAAGGATATCCTACTACTCATGGTCAAGTATGCAAGTTACATCGTTCCCTCTATGGACTCAAACAATCTTCTCGAAATGGAATTTAGAGCTCACAAAAAAACTCATTTCTATGAGTTTCATCCAATCTCCCAATCATTATTGTCTTTTTCATTGACCAGACACATCTTCTATGTTGATTGTTTTAGTATACGTTGATGATCTTCTTATTACAGGGACTTCTGAGCAATAAATATCCCAACTTAAAAGAGAACTAGACAAAGCTTTTTCTATTAAAGATCTCGGCCATGCTACGTGTTATTTGGGACTAGAAATAATTCGACGCAAGTCGGGGATATTCATCAATCAAAATGCATTCACAAAAAAAATTGCCAAAGACCCTAGAATGACATATGCACATCCAACAACATTACCCCTTGCAAGTGGATTCAAATTTCCTGATGATATTGGCCCAAAATTAGATGATCCGAGTTCATATCATCGCCTTATTGGCCACTTGTTGTATCTTGGCTTCACCAGACCAGATATTTCATATGGTGTTCAGCTACTTAGCCAATTTATGCAAACTCCATACCTTGGGCATTGGAAAGCTTTTTGTGACTCTGATTGGGGCTCATGTCCTACCTCTGGGAGATCGACTTCCGGTTTTGTAGTTTTCTTAGGTAACTCCTTGATATCATGGAAAACAAAAAAAAACCCACTATTGCTCGTTCATCTGCAGAGACTAAATACCAGAGCATGGCTACCACGGTTTGCGAGGTAAAATGGCTTAATTTAATATTTACTGAGTTTGGCCTAAACACCCATATACCCATACCCTTGTATTGTGACAATCATGCTGCCATACAAATTACCCAAAATCCCGTTTTCTATGCACGCACAAAACATATTGATATTGATTGTCATGTTGTTCGAGACCTTTAAAAATCTGGCCTAATATCGCCTCAATACACATCTTCCAAAACTCAACTTGCCGATCTCTTCACAAAAGCTTTACCAAATCCAATCTTTGATGACTTCACCTACAATATGGGATTGTTACCTCTTTCCCAACTCCCAGCTTGAAAGGGGGTGTCAACGTATAAACATAAGAAAAGCAAATCAGTATGATGGGTGATTTACAGCATACAAGGAAAGCAAAATTACAGTGAGAACACAAGGAAATCAATTAGGCAGATTATCGTGTGAAAATGTCATGATCAAGGAATTACGGACATCAATCACAAAGATGAAGCTTTACCATATTTACTATCAAATCCTTTGTATATATATGAGCAATTCAGTTGTAAATTATATGAATTCACAAATCACTATCTATTTTACTTTTCTTTACTTTCTTCATCTTTCTCAATACTTGTAAGTAATCGATCTCCCGTAAAATATACATGAGTTATTGTAATAATTCCGAAAATAGTGATAAAACTTGTAGTACACCAAAAGTGAATTCCACTAAAAAGTTGGAATAGAATGGAAACAAAATAATACAAAGTAAGAGGAAACACAAAACGCAATAGAGCAACTTAATGTTGTTATCATATCTTACTTCTAGAATTTTTACCTAATCTCAGTGCTATACCTCGAAGCAACAACAAGAGTACCCCGATCATCCTTGCTCGTATCTTGTCTCTTTTCTGACTCGTTTAGAAGAATTTTCACAACTCATAATAATGATAACATTAGTGTGGAATTACTTAGCAACACCACGAGAGAAACTACTAATAACTTGACAGGGTTGTTTAAATCAATGTTTTTATATCGGTCAGGAATTTCCTACCGGTTCCAATTGGGTATACTCGCCGATACAAATTAATTAATTTTTAAAAATAATTGTTTTTAAAAAATTTTCTGGGTCGACCCGGAGACCGTTCAAATACTGGTAACGCTCGGTTTTCGTTGTACTGGCCGGTATACCCGCTGATATAAAAACATTGATATAAATATGACGTTGGAAAATGGATATGGTTTGGATTGATTTATAAGAGGAAATAGATAACATTGTAAATGATTGTTTAAGTATTTTACGGTGTGGTCTCCTCACTCTTATACGTTATAATTTTGGGTATACTCTATAATTTCAACATGATATCGGAGCGGAGTAAATTCATAAATGTGAGAAATGTTATCACATGATTATTTGATAAATCTTTTAATGTGTGCTTCATCCTCTTAATCACGTTCGTTAATGTTCCATATTGTTATTTCCGTCATATTCTATAATTTCAAAAGTATAAAAATGAAAGAGAATCAGAAAACCTATACAAAATAACTATACTATATATACATGGAATCAAACTTGAGTGCGTCAGTCGCCAGGCCATACAATACAATTTAGTTTACCCTAACAAAAAATGTCAACTGCAGCTTCTTCACGGAACTTCGCAATGAAAAAGTACGCG
This sequence comes from Utricularia reniformis, assembly GCA_009725065.1. Classification (NCBI taxonomy): domain Eukaryota; kingdom Viridiplantae; phylum Streptophyta; class Magnoliopsida; order Lamiales; family Lentibulariaceae; genus Utricularia; species Utricularia reniformis. The sequence goes on along the minus strand of RWGZ01000332.1, from coordinate 205,707 downwards.
TCTCTCCAGCCTTGTTCCTTTCAACAAACGCAAAGCAATTCTATTATATAGAATCACCCAAAGAAGGACCAGGAATCCAATATTTATGAAGAAAATGCGCATGCATATTCTCTGTTAAGCTACACGAGAAAAATGGTAAGACAAACTCAGAATAACCCATCGATNTTGACCCCTCCTTTATCTTTTGCTTTACTTTTCTATTTTTCGTTTCCTTTTACGTTCTTTCATTCCCGTATCTCTCGTTATTCCTCATCTAAACTTTACCGCTACATTCCCTACTATTTGTTCCATCATACCTTTTTCCTGGCTATTACAATCATGCTGCCATACAGATTACCCAAAATCCCGTTTTCCATGCACGCACAAAACATATTGATATTGATTGTCATGTTGTTCGAGACCTTTAAAAATCTGGCCTAATATCGCCTCAATACACATCTTCCAAAACTCAACTTGCCGATCTCTTTACAAAAGCTTTACCAAATCCGATCTTTGGTTACTTCACCTACAATATGGGATTGTTACCTCTTTCCCAACTCCCAGCTTGAAGGGGGTGTCAACGTATAAACATAAGAAAAGCAAATCAGTATGATGGGTGATTTACAGCATACAAGGAAAGCAAAATTACAGTGAGCACACAAGGAAATCAATTAGACAGATTATCGTGTGAAAATGTCATGATCAAGGAATTACGGACATCAATCACAAAGATGAAGCTTTACCATATTTACTATCAAATCCTTTGTATATATATGAGCAATTCAGTTGTAAATTATATGAATTCACAAATCATTATCTATTTTACTTTTCTTTACTTTCTTCATCTTTCTCAATACTTGTTAGTAATCGATCTCCCGTAAAAAAAACATGAGTTATTGTAATAAATCCGAAAATAGTGATAAAACTCCTAGTACACCAAAAGTGAATTCCACTAAAAAGTTGGAATAGAATGGAAACAAAATAATACAAAGTAAGAGTAAACACAAAACGCAATAGAGCAACTTAATGTTGTTATCATATCTTACTTCTAGAATTTTTACCTAATCTCAGTGCTATACCTCGAAGCAACAACAAGAGTACCCCGATCATCCTTGCTCGTACCTTGTCTCTTTTCTGACTCGTTTAGAAGAATTTTCACAACTCATAATAATGATAACATTAGTGTGGAATTACTTAGCAACACCACGAGAGAAACTACTAATAACTTGACAGGATTGTTTAAATCAATGTTTTTATATCGGTCAGGAATTTCCTACCGGTTCCAATTGGTATACTCGCCGATACAAATTAATTAATTTTTTAAAATAATTTTTTTTTTAAAAATTTCTGGATCGACCCGGAGACCGTTCAAATACTGGTAATGCTCGGTTTTCGTTGTACTGGCCGGTATACCTGCTGATATAAAAACATTGATATAAATATGACGTTGTCCAACGTTGAAAAATTGATATGGTTTGGATTGATTTATAAGAGGAAATAGATAACATTGTAAATGACTTGTTTAAGTATTTTATGGTGTGGTCTCCTCACTCTTATACGTTATAATTTTGGGTATACTCTATAATTTCAACATGGTATCGGAGCGGAGTAGATTCATAAGTGTGAGAAATGTTATCACATAATTATTTGATAAATCTTTTAATGTGTGTTTCATCCTCTTAATCACGTTCGTTAATGTTCCATATTGTTATTTCAGTCATATTCTATAATTCCAAAAGTATAAAAATGAAAGAGAATCAGAAAACCTATACAAAATAACTATACTATATATACATGGAATCAAACTTGAGTGCGTCAGTCGCCAGGCCATACAATACAATTTAGTTTACCCTAACAAAAAAAGTCAACTGCAGCTTCTTCACGGAACTTCGCAATGAAAAAGTACGCGTCTCTCCAGCCTTGTTCCTTTCAACAAACGCAAAGCAATTCTATTATATAGAATCACCCAAAGAAGGACCAGGAATCCAATATTTATGAAGAAAATGCGCATGCATATTCTCTGTTAAGCTACACGAGAAAAATGGTAAGACAAACTCAGAATAACCCATCGATCAAGATACTAGAACACGCGTTTGGTGATGATTCAGGGTCTGATTCATCTACCCATATGAAGAAAAAATCGGAATCGAAGCTTTTGTATCTTGCTATAGCTTCTGTTTTATTTGGTTTTATCCCTCTGTTCTTGCTCTTCAACTCTGGCTTCTCTAGGATTCGTCGTGAGTCTCTTTCTATTGCTTATTCTTTGATTTTTCTAAGTTCTTTATGATAGAGATTTGTTGGGTTTACGCAGAGTCTGATAAAGCTGGAGCTTCTGGTTCTTCTGATACAAGTTTCAATTCTGGGCTTTGCTCTTCTGTTCCAAACGGTAAGAATTAAATCTCATTTCCATATGTTAATCATATCATAGAACTTCAAGATTTAATGGATTAGGAGAGTATTTAATATAACTTTCTTATAAACTATAGTATTTCTTCTTGCTTATTCGGTATGAAGATTCAATTTTTTAACACTTCATTTCAATAACATCCATTTTGGTCCAGGTCACACTTGATCTAATAAGTTTGTTAATGTTCGAGTCATAAATCAACTTGTTTTTATCATCTAAATCGTTTTTTTAGAAGAGTTTTTTGTCTAAACTGTGATGGTAACCACAAAACCACCATTGACCCAGTATACAAAATAGATTTATATATGAGTCGAGCATTATCAAAAGTAAACATACAAAAAATGAAGCAAATCTAAAACAGAATAAAACCGACTTAAGATGAAGTGTTGACTTGTGATTTTATTACAGGCACTCTTTGCTGCGACAGAACAAGTGTAAGATCAGACATTTGTGTAATGAAAGGGGATGTAAGAACTGATCCTTCTTACTCCTCTGTAATTCTCTATACTTCTCATGCCTTACAACCAAATGATGCGATCAAGCGTGAAATGATCCGGCCTTATACCCGAAAATGGGAGACAAATGCGATGAAAACCATTACTGAACTTGAACTAATTTATTACCCGAAACCAGGTAATGATCATCGCTGCGATGTGCATCATCGTGTTCCGGCTGTTTTCTTTTCGACATCCGGGTATACCGGAAATCTTTATCACGAATTCAATGATGGAATATTGCCTTTATACATCACATCTCAGCATATGAACAAAAAGGTTGTGTTTGTGATACTTGATTATCATGATTGGTGGATTACAAAGTATGCTGATGTTCTTTCTCAGCTTACCGATTATCCCGTTATCGACTTCGATGATGATCAAATCATTCATTGTTTCCCGGAAGCTATTTTAGGGTTAAGAATACACGGCGAGCTAACTATTGATCCTGCATTGATAGTTAATCACAAGACTATTGTAGATTTCCATGATCTCTTAGGACAAGCCTATTTGCCTCGTATCAAAACTATTACTACAGCCGAAGAACTCGAATCTGATAACAATTCGAGTAAGCCGAAGCTAGTTATAATCTCAAGAAACGGATCGAGATCGATAACTAACGAAGATTCGTTGGTGAAACTAGCTACTGATATTGGATTCAAAGTTGAGGTTTTGATCCCAAAAAGAGACACAGAACTTGCGAAAATCTACCGTGTCTTAAACTCGAGTGACGCCGTAATTGGAGTTCACGGAGCTGCGTTGACGCACTTTATGTTCATGAAACCGAGATCAGTTTTAATCCAAGTGATCCCTCTTGGTACAGATTGGGCAGCAGAAGCTTATTTTGGTGAACCAGCTAGAAATATGGGGTTAAAGTACACTGGTTACAAAGTTGCTCCTACAGAAAGTTCATTATATTACAAGTATGGTAAGAATGATCCCATTATAACTGATCCAAATAGCATTACAAGTAAGGGATGGGACTTTACTAAAGAAATATATCTCGATGATCAAACGTTGAAACTCGAGCTTCCTCGGTTTCGAAAACGTCTAGTTCGTGCTTATGATTATTGCTACCGGGGAAAGGAAAACCGAGGTTAATGTAATGAAATTCAACATTCATTAGAATTACATTCTTTAGAGAAAGAATATGTATTTTTTTTGCATTTTGAATAATTTGCATGTAAATGTAGATTATTCAAACATGTCATTGGTTTATTTCATGTTAATAAAATAATAACTTGATATTTCTCTATATAATTTTTTAAAAGTAAGAACTTAATAAATAAAATACAATTTCTCAATTTTGTTATATAATCCAAGTATTTAAATAATACAGTCACGACCATGTGATGTTATTGATGTAATTGTGTTTTGACATATACATATATTTCTCAAAATAATAAATATACGTCTAATCTAAACCCGAAAATTGTAGTCTCCAATTCCATTGTGTTATTTTAATATAAATTCTGAGTTAAAAAATTAATTTAACCCTTGTAATTATAATAAAAAATATATTGAAATTTAAACAATATGAATTAATGAGGTTGATAAGTTGTTTGGTCAAGGATGACAAATTACAATGTGATTATTCTATTATTAAACTATATGATCAAATTTTAAAAATAGTGGTATATGTTAGATATGAATGCCATATATTAATCATATGAAAACTTTTTATTGGTGATTAAATGATTTTTTTCTTATTTATCAATTTTATTTCTTATAAAAATTGTTGAATTCATGATTAAGTCTCTTGATTAAATGTTGTGTAAAAGAAATCGGAATGTGATTACAATTTGATATTCTCATTATGTACTTGATACTTTTATGCAAAATTCTCCTACCCTGTATTGAGAATATGAATATAAAAAATATTGTAAGATCAAACATATGTTGTGTCTCATTATTTGATAAGTAGTTTCTAGAGCAAGCATATGGATTCTTGTTAGAGAACAAGTTCATCCGATGATTCAATTACGAAAAATCGTTCGGATATGATATTGACGTTAACGATCAAACTTCTAATGATTGGTATAAATACCATTCGACTTCAAAATTAACAAAGATAATTTAGGTATTTTGTCTCGTTTTTTTGAATGAGCTCGACCATATTATTCATTTTGAGAAACATTAAGATACATTTTCAGAGAGAAAAATATCACATGTATCTTCAAGAAATCTTATTTACTCATTTTAAAGCACTATTAAGAGCCCTTAGATCCAACCTAGTGACATGAAATCAATTGTGATAGAACTAAATGAAGAAAAAACGCAAAATTGAGTCAGCCAAGAAAACGAAAACTCATAGAGAATAGGAAGGAGGAGAGAAAAAAGTGATCGGAAGACGGTTCATAACGACATTGAACCTCATTCTTTGTGTGTAATGCCGAGAAATTGTGTGTAAGGGAGAAAAAGTTCACATTAAACCAGAAGAAGAAATTAAGAATATGGTGTGAAGGCCGAGCTCATAATAAAAAACAAAATTTGAAGTCGATTTCTATAAATATAAAATCGATTTCATAAGAAAAATGTATATTCATTTGTTAGTGCTATATTAATAAAGTAAACTAATTCAATGACAAACAAAATACGTAAAAAAATATTGTTATTTTTTGTAATAACAATCTCTTACACTTTAACTATAGGAAATGTGTTTTTTGTAAAAACACCGACTACTATATTATGTTTTAATTTATGATTAATTAAGTTTTTAAAAATTTGCATTTAATTATTTGTGTAGGATGAAGTGGATGATGTGGGATTTTTAGCCAAATAACACTTTGCAAAAGTATCATTTGCAGAATAACATATTTGCCTAAAAGGTTTGCCAAATAATTTAGTTTGGTAAAGTTAAATAACCTAGGTTTAGATATTTTTAATAAAATTAAATCCAATAATTCATATATTAATTATATATATTAATTAAAAATATATAATAAATTAAATTATAATATATTAAGATCGATTTTGATTTTAACGAATTTGAATACGATATATTTATGTTGTAAAATAAATTAATTTCATTTAATAAATCGTAAGAATTTGCTAAAATAAATTAAGATATGAAAATATTGATAAAAAATTATATCGAGAAACACGTGAAATACCGGGTATTGGACTATATTTTCGAAGATCGAATTGACTTTAATGAGTTTGAATACAATACATTTACGTTGTAAAATAAATTAATTACGTTTAATAAATCGTAAGAATTTGCTAAAATAAATTAAGATATGAAAATATTGATAAAATATTATATCGAGAGACATGTGAAATACCGGGTATCGTTCGATATTTTCAAAGATCGAATTGACTTTAACGAGTTTGAATACGATACATTTACGTTGTAAAATAAATTAATTTCGTTTAATAAATCGTAAAAATTTGCTAAAAAAATTAAAACTCGTTAAAAAAATATTGATAAATATTATATCGAGAGATACGTGCAATGCCGGGTATCGATCGAAAAATATTTTAGTATCCTAGAAAATATCGATCGATACCCGGTATTTCACGTGTCTCTCGATATAATATTTTATCAATATTTTCATATCTTAATTTATTTTAGCAAATTCTTACGATTTATTAAATGAAATTAATTTATTTTACAACGTAAATATATCGTATTCAAACTCGTTAAAATCAAAATTGATCTTAATATATCATAATTTAATTTATTATATATTTTTAATTGATATATATAATTAATATATGAATTATTTGAATTAATTTTTTTAAAAATATCTAAACCTAGAGTATTTAGCCAAAACTTTACAAAACTAGACTATTTGGCAAATCTTTTAGGGAAATATGTTATTCTGCAAATTGGCATTAGAAAGGAAAATTGGATAAATGATTTGTCAATGACTATTTAATTTAGAGTTTACATTTCATTTTTATAATATTCCTAAATATTTAATTCGAGAAAATTAGACTTTAGTCCCATGTTGACATTCACTAGTTTTTCATTTAGATTATTTTGGTAGTAAATTAGTATTCAATTTTTTTTTACATTTGTGGTTCAAAACTTTGATTTTTTCCGCTATTCATCTTATAAATTTATAAAACTTGGCAAATTTCATCTCAAAATTCATAATTAATCCCCAAACTTTGAGTATAAAAAAAATATTCCTCATATTTACACGCAGTGGCAGTGGTGTCCGAAATTTATTAATTGACAAATTTATTTCGATTGATTGTAACAACGTCATTTGACGTCGTTAATATTGTTTGACATTTAAGTCAAGTTTGACTTATGTTTGCTTATATTCTGGTTGAATGATGATACATATTATGAATTTGAAAATGATCGATAATGTAACCCACTGATTTTAAGAACCCTAGGTAAGTGGGCAATTTTAATGCCGGCTAATAGCTTTAGGACTAATATTCCCCAAAACAGGTCAATGCGAGGACTTAAATTGCCAATATGTGTAAAATACGGGGATCAATATTACGTAAAAACAACACATGGGACAATATTTGCACTTTGGGGATTCGATTTTCCAAAACTTGTGAACTATGAGGACTTATATTGCCAAAATAATCAAAATTTTGGGGATGTGAAATCCCGTGACAAAGTTTGGGGACTCAAATTGAAATAACAACAAACTATGGAAACTATAGGTACCATTTTTCCAAATAATTAGCTTTCAAAAGTGACAAACACAAATATGTCATCCATAACTTTGAGCATGACCAACCAAAACAGAAATAAGATCTAAACTTATACTAATTTAAAATAAAACATTAAATTATATATAAATAAATGTAAGAGTAATCGTTTACCAATATCGCTACAGAAATTAATACCTAGACTATTAATCTATTTTTTGTAAAATGTCTGAAAAACAAATCCAATTAGTTGTGTCTTTTAGTGGTGGGCACGGGTTCAAGGGATACTGCATAAAATAGTGAATTTGGATACACTTGTGTAATTTATAGTTGTTTACATTTGGGAAAGGTAAGGGTTGAATTAGCCTTTGACTAGTGTTTTTCAATTCAAATGAGATTGAAATTAATGGCTTGTGTTTACCAAATTCAATAAGATGGTCGTGTCTAAAAACGCGAGCAAATCGATTTAGGTTAACGCGAGTTGTTGTTCTTCTTTCTTCTCCTCCATTGCTTCTTTTCGTTTCCCTTCGCAAATTTCGTAATTTGGATGCCGGGAAGCCGTTGTGGCAAATCTTCAATGATAGTTTGGATATCCTTTGAATATTTTGAGGTAGAACCATTTTGAGAGTTTATTCTTCTTTTCAAATGGTTAGGGGTCGATCAAGAAACATCCTGAATAATCTGGGGCTTTACAAAAGACACCTGGCTGAAATCTAGCATTTTTGGAGTAAGTGTCAAATTGGATAAAGACTTAGCTTTTGACCGAGAGTTGAACGGTTGAGCCTAAGTTTTCTATAAATATAGGCCTCTAGGTATATGAAAATGGTTTGAAATCTTATTTGGAGTTCAAAATCAGAGTTAAAGTTCAAGAAAATACGACAATATCCAAAATTCGTGGGGAATTGCTTCTTAGGGTTTAGGGGGAAATCATATCACAGTCGAAAAATCCACGCTGAATTTGCTTATAAATGAAAATCCGTGGTGAATTTGCACTGCATGGCCAAATCTGTGTTGACTTTGAAGGTGAATAGTATTGTCGGGCAAAAATCGAGAGGCATTCTGTCTAAGTGCAAAATCCGCGGTGAATTTGAAGATGAATTGTGTTGTAAAGCAAAAATCAAGGGGAATTCTGTCTAAATAAGAAATCCACGGTGAATTTGCACAGTAGCACCAAATCCGTAGTGAATTTGAAGGTGAATAGTATTGCAGAGCAAAAATCGAGGGGAATTCGGCCTAAACAACAAATCTGTGGTTAATTTGCATTGCATATACCAAATATTCGATGAATTTGCAATGTGAATAGTGTTTAAGAGTATTCATCTCAGTTTTCAACATCAGGCTCATCCCTCGGCCATGATTAGCATTATATCATTTATTTTGATAAAAAAAGACCATATATTGTATTGTTGAACTATATAATAATGAAATACCGAGGTAGAGCTTTGCTCTCCCGATGACGTAAGTTCACATATTGTGTGTCTAACTCTGTAAGTCTTCGTGTCCTATACAACAATAAAAAAAAGAAAGAAAATATTTGACTGATCAAATATCCAAGAAATATTTAAAGACATGATCACCAAAGATTACATAAATCAAGCAAATAAATAGAAAAAATATTTTCATTCATTATTTCAAGTACAAATAGGCTATTGGCACGATATCATTTTCCAATTAATGCATTTTTTTTAGTGGAAAAACTTATCACTCTCAAATGATATTGTTATCACAGCATTGTCTAACAAGGAACCAAAACCAAGTTTTCCCTGATAGTAGCGACATGAAGAACATCTTTTAGAGAGATGGTTTTTTCGAATTAAGTTGCTTCCTTTGCCAGCCATATGTGGTGCTCGAATTCGTTTCCTTGTACACTTTTATAGTCGATGAAAACCTCTTTATTTGAACAAACATGCTTTGTATCTCAGAGTCTATTAGATAATGTTAATATGGGTATGAGGGACAAATGAAAGGATTAGTACAACTCTAATTTTTATTGTATAAGTAGAGACATGTATGTACAGTTTTGCTTACGCGAAATAATAGAAAATTGCCTCATTTCCTTTTTCCCTTTTCCTTCTCTGCAACAACCTCATGCTGTTGTGCTTGCATATCTTCATATTTTGTACATTGTGCGGTGAACATGGAAGAAGACGGCAATGGGAACACCACTAAGTGGTGACTCTTCCGAAAATGTCTTACCACGAGGCACTGACCCTTCCAAGGATGTCTTGGATATCATGAACATTTCAATTCACAACCCGATGTATATCAACGGATCTGATAACCCTAACAATTCCCTCACCATGCATTGCTTACAATTCAAAATTTCTTGGGTTAGAGCCGTGCAGTGAAGCTTGCCATGGGTGCCAAGAACAAGTTATGCTTCATTGACTACACGATGAAGGCACCTACGGTAATTGTTGCGGACTTCCCTGTTTGAAAGCGAGCAGATTGTATGGTATTGTTTTGGTTGTTAAATTCAATTTCTAGGGAGTTGGTTGTTGGTTTTAGCTCTACAAACACATCTTGTGACTTATGGATCTTACTTGAAAAACACTTTGGTCAATCAAATATATATGTCATGTATAACCTATTGAAAGATTCTTACAGTATTACGCAAGGAGATGGTTCTTTAATTGAGTATTATAGTCGAATACATGCTCTATGGCTTGATATGGATGAGTTAATGCCTGATGTACTATATACATGTGAGAAAAAAATATGTTGTGGAGGCTCTGGGGGAAAGATTATGTTAACCACCATGCTTAGGGTAACACGACTCACTTAGTTTTTAAAAGGAGTAAGTGATAAATTTGATGCTGCCAAAAACCATATATTGGTCATGAACTATGTTCCTAATGTGCAAAAGACTTATGCGATGATGTTAAATGTAGAGAATCAATCTAAACATGATGGAAAACTTGGTTATCCATTGATTAATACAGCCTTCATTGCCAAGACAAATGTGCAGAATAAAAAATTATCTATTCCATGGCAGCAACCATGGAAAGATCTCAATGGTCCATTCTGCAAAATATGTAATAAGGAGGGATACTTGAAGGAAGCATGTTTCACAGTTACGGGTATGCAACCTTGTTACGTAAAATACAGGGAAGATCAAGGACATCCTTTGAAATTAAAGGCTATGACCAATATGGTAGATTCGTCACTTGACATTTTGCAGAACCCTAACCCAATGGACCATTCCATTGGATTTTCAATGACATCTTTGCAGAAATTGATTTGACAAGAAGTCCAGAAACTTGTGGACAAACCAGTGGAGCAGGACAACGTGGAACATTATGGAAATTTCTCTAGTATGGTCTCTAACCACTCATGTTTTCTTTCATGTACTAGTTATATGAGGACTTGAATTATAGATAGTGGAGCAACTTCCTATATTTGTTCGGACATTTCCTTTTTATCCCATCTCACTTCTATCCAAAATCTTATAAATGTATCTTTGCAAATGGTTTCTCTACATATGTTAACCATTTTGGAAAATTCCTCCTAACTCAATCTCTTTTACTGAATCTTGTACTTCATGTTCCATTCTTCAAACATAATTTGCTTTCCGTTCAAAAACTTGTCAGAAAACATCATATAAACTTCCTATTCCTTGGCCCCTGCTATCTGTTGAAGGACAAAATCAATAAACCCATCGTAGGAGTTGGGAGAGAAATCAAAGGACTATATTTTGGACAACAAATCATTTTTACCTAATGTCCTTCAGTTATATTCCCAAACTGTATCGAATCTTTTTCATTTGGATAAGATTGATCCTCTTTTGTTTGAACATGACAATACTCTTTTATATAATATTTCAGCTTCCATAACTGCTCCGGATGCTCATTTACTATGGCATTCACACTAAGGTCACATATCCGATACCAAGGCTAGCCATATGCCATTCTCTTGTGGTTTAAATGGCACTACATGTGACATTTGTCAATACGCAAAATTCAAACACTTACCATTTGCTATCAGCACAACCATTGCCTCTCATCCTTTCCATAACGATTCGCTTGGATTCGTGTAACCTAGTGCACCCGGTTCGGGTTGAGTAGGGTGGGTACCGGGTGCGTAAAAATTTAAAAAAAATGAAAAATATTTATAAAAATGAAAAAATATATATATTAATTATTTTGAATGAAATTTTATACAATCCATCATATTAGTGATCGAAATGATTTGAAAGATTATTGGATTATTGAGTAAATTGTAAAAAAATAATATATTTATATTATTTTAACCAATGAATCATTTACGCACTCTAATCGGATTTGTAAAAAATTAATGAATCTCACACCCTCACACCCCGAATCTCGCATCCTGCACCATTGTTGGTGCAACATAGTTGAGGACCTTACAAAACTCGCAGCATTACAAGTGAATCATATTTTTTGACATTGGTGGATCACCAAACTCGTGCCCACGTGGACCTTCCTTCTTGATAAAAAATCCACGGTAGAAGTCCTTCTCAAAAACATCATTCATATGGTTGAAAAAAAAATTGTTTTGGGGTAAAAAATGTTAGGAGTGATAATGGATGGGAATTATAGGCCAAGAAGTCATGGACATTTGTAACCAAAATGACATCTTACACTCAATGTTTTTATACCGGTCCGAACAGGTATGAGCGGTACGACCAGTATACCGGCCGGTACCAAATTTTATTTTATTTTTTAAAAAATTAATATTTAATTAGTTTTTTAGGATCAGACCCGAAAAAACCCGAAAATCGACCCTATTACCCGGTACTGGGAGGTACGAAAAAAAATACCGGTACAGAGCGAAATTTGACGTACCGGATGGTATACCGTCCGGTATAAAAACACTGCTTACACCAACATTCATGTCCATACACCCTCAACAAAATGAAATTGTTGAAATAAAACATCGACACCTCTTAGAATTGGCCAGATCTCTCTTGTTCCAATCTCATTTACCCTAAGAATTTTGGGGGGAAGCTTTACTAACTGCCACTTATATAATCAATGATTGCCCTCTTCCGTTACGCATTGGAAATCCCCTCGTGAACTTCTTTTCAACAAATCTCCTACTTGTGATCACATGAGAGTTTTTGGTTGTATTTGCTATGGGAGTGTTCTTTGCCTGTCTCGGGATAAATTAGATCCTTGGGCAGTCAAGAGTTTTTTTCTAGGATACCCTATAGCCAACAAATGATACAAATATATAATTTAGAAACAAAACAAATCTTTGTTTCTAGGGATATATATTTTTTTGAAGGTTTCTTCCCTTCTAAAGACAACATCCATTCTTGTTTTGATTTACATTTATTTCTTCTAGTTTTATTCCCAGCTTTTGAGGCCTATGATTTATCCATCTCAACCCCTCATTCTAGTGATGCTCAAACATACTCATCCCCTTTGTTGTCTGTCTCTCAATCACCTATATTTCACGATGCCACACCCCATATTGTCTATAAAACATCCATTATACATCAATTTAGCTCTTCAAAAAAAACTTACAGAAATTCTAGACAATCATGCTTCTCACTTGCCCAACATGAACACTTCAGCCCCTCCTAGCTCTTCTCTTCCCCAAATGTTCCTAGGCACACACCTGCATTCATAACTAACCTGCTTGGCATTCTGAATTGTTTTATCCACCTCAACACCTCATCTCCATAACTCTTCATCTTCTAAAAATGTTGCTCTCACTACTATACTTCAAGAACCTTCTAACTATAATGCATCGAAGAGAATTCCTGAATGGGAAGAGGTTATGCATCAAGAGTTGGTTGCGATGGATCATAACCACACTTGGGAATTAGTTCCACTACCCAAAGGCAAGAATCCCGTTGGTAGTAAATGGGTATTCAAAGTCAAGCTAGATCTCGATGGCATCGTAGGATGTTGCCCGTGCTCAAGGATTCACTCAAATTCATGTGATTGACTATAATGAAGTTTTTGCTCATGTGGCTAAGATTATCATCATAAGAGTCCTCTTAGCACTAATGGCACACTATGGCTGGTTATTACACCACCTTGGCATTAATAATGGTTTTTTACATGCCCATTTGGATGAGACTATATTCATGTACCCTCCTCGCGATTACATTAAAACCTCTGATGATAGAGTGTGCTTATTGAAACGATGTTTATATGGATTGAAGCAAGCGTCCAGTCAATGGAGCATCGAACTAACCAAATGTCTCTTGGCTTATGGTTTTATTCAATATGTTTCAGATCTCTGCTTATATATTCTTGGAAAAGCATGTATTGGTTTTCTTGCTTTGATTGTATATGTTGATGACATTTTGGTCGAAGGAGAAAGTCTCACTGATATTGAATCATTAAAGAGTTATCTTCATGACAAATTAACAATTAAAGATATGGGTGATGCAAATTTTTTCTTGAGACTCCATATTCAGCGAGACTCAAAGGGAATGCATGTTTGTCAAAGGTAGTATATTGAGAATTTAGTCACTGAGTATGGTTGGAAAATGCTAAAATAGAAAAGACACCAATGCCACGAGGGCTAGAATTTGATGTGGCATAGTGAACGATGAAGAATACCGCAGGTTGATGGGAAAACTATTATATCTTATATTTTCCAGACTTGATATTGCCTTCGGTGTTCAACAATTGAGCCAATTTTCATAGTGTCCATCCACTACATTGGCGTGCTTTACATCACATCATTCGATTGCATGTTTGGAACAGAGTCACTAGGATTATTTTACTCCACCAGTGACACAACAACCTTATAAGGTTACTCAGATGCTGACTGGGGAACCTGTCCAGAATCTCGTTGCTCAATTTCTGGTTATTGCGTTGTTATCGCCGCTAAAAATCAACAATAACAAAATTTAGATCCCCTTTTACGGGTTGAGGTCGAATTAAAGTTTAATACGAGAACAAGAAGAAAAAGACACGATTTTTATAGGTGGAAAACATTTCTGTAAAAGAAAGGATAAAAAACCACCCCGGCCGTAGCCTTTGAATCCACTATAAACGTCAAGTTCGTAGATTTACAATAGGAGAACACGATGTAGAAAACAAAAGGAAAAAGATAATATTTTGGTGGGCATAGTCGTAGGTTTCCCGGGCGAAAAAGAGGTGAATGACAGCCTCCTTCTTTAGGTTATCAATAAAACCCTCCATTAGGTCTACCGTCCAAACTCCTTCATTAACACTTTAATCATGTTTATATAAGTGATTAGTCCATCTTAATTATAACTCATTAGGCCCATCAATAATGAAGTCCAATAAATAATGACCCATTAATCTCTAAATTAATGGCCTATTAATCTCCAAATTAAGCATAAGGATCCACTAAATAAGTAACCCGATCCAAATACAATGAAAATCTATAAGCCATATCAAACATCAAAATATCTCGAATTGCTTCATTTCTCGACTCGGGAATGACTATATAGAAATATATGTATCATCGAATAACAAATTTCTCATAGCGATATCAGAAGTACCATGATTTGCGTAGTCGAAAGATTCGAGTACACAAATCACAAATTTGCTATGAGAATATTGTTGCAATAAACTCACAATAGTAGCATCGCATTTTGTAACTGACATTATGCTTCTCCAAAATCTCTATCTATGAACTCTATAAAAGTCTTCGATGACTTTTTGTTTCATATGTTGTCCTTAAATTTCTGATAGTTTCTGACCATCGATAAGACCCCTGGTATGTGATAATATCTAGATATTTCCAAATAAACAACTTCACAATTCCTCGTATAACAAGTATGATTTCCTGAATGCAAATAAAATATTCCTCGTTGTTGGGTACTTTTATGATAACTGAGAGTCCTCAGTTATAAATAAAATTCAGTGAAGTTAACACCATAAGATAGTCATTTGATCATCTTTGTAGTAAATGAAAATACCCGATCATAAACAATGAAATCCATGTCGTAGGACCATCAATTGGTCATCTTGATCGTAAATGAAACTACCAGAGCATTGATAACGAAATGCGTGCGATTGGACCATCACTTGGCAAGTTTAACAAATGAAGTCATGCTATAACGTGACTTCATAATTTCTCCGGTAATAAATATTGCTCTGCTTATCATAAATAACACAATATTCCTGCAATTATGAGAGAAGCCTAGCAGCGCAATGAAATTGAAATGGCGGGTATTGTTTCGAAGAAGCTCACTGCCGTAGAGATTTTAGAAGATGTTCTTAACCTTCTCCTCTAACAATAAAAATAATAAAGAAGCTCCAGAGCGGACATGGTGAAAGCTCATACTCCTAGAAAAGGAAGAAATAAACTTACGGATATAAAATCTTCGCTTTTGTAATCTCTCTCGTTTTTGTATTCCCCTTCATATATTGAAATTTTCTTTCATTTCTTTCCAAAATATGTGATCACTTTAAAAAAATCACTTTAAGAAAACTCTAACTCCGAAAAATCTGAATCGAGAAGTTAACCTGGGAAATAATAATAATTTTTCATATGATTAAGTTGTCGATTAAAGATACATAATCTTTCGGCATGATTTGAATCCCAAATATTCCCGAACATTGGTAAGAATCCCAAATAATCACAAAAAGTTTTACGATATTTCCGAGAATGGGTAAGAGTCCCCAGTATTCATATAATTTTGTTGAATGCAAACCATAAGGCGAGTATTTAGCTATTTTGATCGTTTATCAAAGTGAAAACCATAAATACGATCACAAATAATGAGGGTTGATATCGCAAGATTATTCCCCGTCCATTGCAATAACAATCGAAGATGTCCGATCCTTTAATAGATTTCACCCTTCGGTGATTATAGATTGCTAATCACACAAACATGTGGTTTAATAATTTCTTTCTCTGACAAGAACGGGATTATTTGCGATGAATTTCTTGAGAGAGACACTTCAATTAAAATAACTTGCCATCGGATTATCTTACTCTTAACGAGGCACCCCTCATTCACATGCATGTTTTCTTCGGGTATACACTTGCGCCTGAGATCATTACGGTATAAACTTGAACTCAAGGTCATCATAGTGCCAACTTGCACCGCGGCATCACACTGTCCCGCCGGTATAAACTTGCACTCGGGGTCATCACGGTGCCCACTTGCACCGTGGCATCACATTGTCCCGTCGGTATAAACTTGCACCCGAGGTTATCGCGGTGCTCACTTGCACAGCGGCATCACATTGTCCCACCGGTATAAACTTGCACCCCGGGTCATCACGGTGCCAACTTGCACCATGACATCACATTGTCCCGCCGGTATAAACTTGCACTCGGGGTCATCACGGTGCCCACTTGCACCGCGGCATCACATTGTCCCGTCGGTATAAACTTGCACCCGAGGTCATCGCGGTGCCTACTTGCACCGCGGCATCACATTGTCCCGTCGGTATAAACTTGCACCCGAGGTCATCGCGGTGCCCACTTGCACCGCGGCATCACATTGTCCCGTCGGAATAAACTTGCACCCTAGGTGATCACGGTGCCACTTACACAGTCGCATCACAGTCCCGTCCGTATAAACTTGCACCCAAGGTTATCGCGGTGCCAACTTGCACCACGGAATCACATTGTCCCATCGGTATAAACTTGCACCCGAGATCATCGCGGTGTCCACTTGCACCGCGGCATCACATTGTCCCATCGGTATAAACTTGCACTCGAGGTCATCGCGGTGTCCACTTGCACCGCGGCATCACATTGTCCCGTTAGTATAAACTTGCACCCGAGGTCATCGCAGTGCCCACTTGCACCGCGGCATCACATTTTTCCATCGAACAAATATAAAGCACTCCTCCCAAGAATATCATTATAAGGAATGATAAGAAGATCTACCATTATGAATACCACCAGTAAATTCCTCAATATTTTTTTATCTCCCAAAGATATTAGGAGAAAATAGATCATTCGGGAGCAACAACTGTTCTTAAATCCGACTAACATAATATGTAATGGCCGGGGCTTAATAGTTCAACTCAATAATATCGTATGTGAATTAAGAAGGTGAGTCCCATAAATATATATTTCCGGAATAATATTGTTCCAAACTTTCATTAAATTAAATTTGAAGAAGGGGAGTTCCATAAAAATAAATTTCCGAACGAATACCATTCTGGACAATTAATAAAATGTATAAATTCGATGTCCCCTTCACGATATATAACTCCAAACAAGTAACCTTGATAAATAACTCCATAAAGGAATTTAGAATGATCAATCAATCACCAATGGTAGATACGGTGATGCTATGACTAATAACCAATTGCTTGAAGTCCTTATAAATATTATTCCGGATGATTAAGATTATTCTGAACGAATACCATTTCGGATGATTAAGAACAACAGTTAGATACATCATTCATGATATGCTCATTGCTATCAATAATATGACCATCAAATAGAATTTAATTCAATTTCCATAGTCTAATAATGCTCTTTAACATCAAATCCTCAAATAAAATTCCGAGGGTTGGGAAACTCTATTGGTTTTCGTTATAATCGTCATTTTGTTAACTGTATGGTACCTCATTAAAGCAAACTCACACAATCGAAATAAGGAGCTTTAATCGATGAAGACATGTAATATTTCTCAAACAACATGGAAACCAGGGTGAATCGACTACTTCAGGAAATGCTCGAATCTCCTTGAATGATGGGTAAAAGACCCGGATAGTTCGTATAACCATTAAGGATGTCTTGATTACTGAATGAGAATGTCGACACATAAATATACCTTTCACCTGATGAGAAGACAAGACTATCATCCCAGAACAAGAATCTACATCGGAATTTCATGTTGACTCTAGAGAAACTTCATGCTTTCCATGGTTATTCCGTGATAGCTAACTTGTGTGATATTTTGATAGTTTCTCTAATGTCCCTTTTTGTAGTGTCTTTCATTTATTACTATAATTAATTCTTTTGTCTCGACTCCTTTCTTTTCCACAACAACTTCCTTTTATACAACAATTGTATGTTTCTAAAATGCATATTTTCCACTTTTCGATTTAAATGCATTAAATCTATATCGATAAATAATCCATCCAATTGCCTTAACCTTCACTGCACTCTGAGTATCGAAACTTAAACCACCGAAGCCATAGATAAATGTCTGAAACATATAAAGGACTCAATGAAATTTCTTGATTGAATTCCATAGAGAAGAACAATATTCCGTGATAAATCTTTTGATAAATACCGAGGTAGTAGATAGCTAATAGATGCCCTCCCGGATGAATTCCCGCTTCGAGAAGGCTGAGTAATGATTTCGGCGACTAGGGGTTCTTCCGAAAGTATTGATTGAGTCCCCGGTAATACATCATCCTCGTGTCATCCATACGGCAATTTTCTGGCTATTTTGATCATAAATAATCAACGTCAATTCCGACACTTGCGTATCTCGGAGAAGACAAACAACTTTACTTCATATATCGCTTTGTAATCTTTCCTGTTGGTTTCCGGCTATCCATAAGATTTTATATGGATTAAATAACTCGTTCTTAAGGTGGCGATAACTGCCAGTCAAAATTTATGAAAATTATATATCCCTGGTAATTCAGAATCCCGAATTCTTTTCTTCACATGATGAAGAATAATATCATAATAAGACATAAAAATCCCTTCGTCAATCATTATGAAGATACCGAAGATAATACTAAAACGATAAGATTTTCAAAATATAACCAAATCTTGATAAAAATATAATTGCAGTACTATTATAATCAATCATATGATTGATTCCGTTCAAAAATAAAAATGTAATTTTGATACTATATCATAACAATTTACCAACTTAGGATGATAATACATACGAGTCACCTAGTAAATCATTCATAAGATACCATAAAGAATACCAACACGAAGAGATTATCATATTATCATAAAATCCACATCATCTCAATCAATAAAATATAGAAATTCATATTCTTTGGATTACATAATTTAAAATCTGAAATAAATAAGATCAATCGATCTGCACTTTTCGCAACGAAGACCGTACAGAACATTGAATAATCCGTCTTGATCAATATATATAAGTCTCACAACGATCCAAAGATGAAATAATCATATCCATATTAGAATTCCAAAAATAACAGATTCTGAATAATAAGAAACATTGTTTGCTCTTCAATAATTTGAACATCGAAATAATTACCGAAACTGATCTCCACCGTTGGGAGCACAGCACAATGTGTAATGAATAATATACACAAATTTCAGAATAATCCAACGGTGAAATAAAGCACATTACATATAATACTACAACTTAGTATATCAAAAAACACAGATTGAAACATTGAAAGTTCGTCATTAATTTAAAACCAAAACAACATTTAAAATCAATCTCCACCGTCTATAACATTTATAAATATGTCTAGACGAATATATATTAATTTTCAGAAACATCCAACGGTCCAATTATGCAAAATGAATAGAATATCCGAACTGCACATTACAAAAAATTAGAAATATACCAACAATATATTCGGATAGTAAACCGAAATCCGAAATTACCATTAAAATTGATCTTCACCAATCAGAAGACCTAAATATATGTATGAAACCATGCTAAAAAATTTCAGAACGATCCGACGGTAAAACTATGAGAATCGAATCGAAAAACTGAATTCCGTATACTTGAAAAATAAAAAACAATCCCTTCTAAACCAACGTTAATTTCGACATCCAGACGACAATAAAAATAGATCTGTACCGTTCAGAATGGAGAATAATATGTTTGTAGCAGTATACAAAAATTGCAGACCGATCCAACAGTTCAATATTTAGAAATACACTGAATACCAAAGATGCGCTGAATCGAAAATATATTCGCGTTTTCCATCCAAAACTCCGGGTAAAAACTCAATGGGATTAAAAACGTCCCCATGGATGGCGCCAATGTTATTGCCGCTAAAAATCAGCAATAACAAAATTTAGACCCCCTTTTACGGGTAGAGGTCGAATTAAAGTTTAATAACAAGAAGAAAAAAACACGCTTTTTATAGGTGGAAAACCTTTCTGTAAAAGAAAGGATAAAAAACCACCCCGACCATAGCCTTTGAATTCACTATAAACGTCAAGTTCGTAGATTTACAATAGAAGAACACGATTTAGAAAACAAAAGGAAAAATATCATCTTTTGGTAGGTATAGTCGTAGGTTTCCCGGGCTAAAGAGAGGTGAATGACAGCTTCCTTCTTTAGGTTATCAATTAAAATTTCCATTAGGTCTACCATCCAAACTCATTCATTAACACTTTAAACATGTTTTGTATAAGTGATTAGTGCATCTCAATTATAACTCATTAGGTCCATCAATAATGAAGTCCAATAAATAATGATCAATTATAATCTCTAAATTGATGGCCCATTAATATCCAAATTAAGCATAATGATCCACTAAATAAGTAACCCGATCCAAATACCATGAAAAGCTATAAGCCATATCAAACATCAAAATATCTCGAATTGCTTCATTTCTCGACTCGAGAATGACTATATAGAAATATATGTATCATCGATTAATAAATTTCTCATGGCTATATCATGCGTATTTTTGGAAACTAGCCTCGTATCATGGATAGTAAAGAAAAAGAGCTTGGCATCTAGATCTTATGCTTTAATGTCTTAAAGGTTTAAATATTATTAATATTATTCATACATTTTCAATTTCTTTAAAAACATTCAAATATCTTTTCACTCATATATTTATTTGTTAATATGGATTTTTTAATTGCTCAAGGACTTCAACCATTGTTTTACTCGCTCTATCTGACTATGATGTGACAATCAATCAGCATGGAAGATTACTGAAAATCTTGTATTCCACGAATGTACGAAACACATAGACATTGATTGCCACATGGCTCGGGATCAGTTTAAGTTAGACTTCTTACAACCCAAATATGTTCAATCAGACCAACAAATCGCATACATTTTTACGAAGGGACTTGGTGCTGCCCCATCTTTTGCTTTAGTCTTCAAGCTTGGATTGAGGTTTTCAACTAACACTCAGTTTGAGGGAGGAGTATTAGATAATGTTAATATGGTATTAAGGACAAATAAAAGGATTAATAAAACTCTAATTTTTATTAGATAAGTAGAGACAAGTTTGTACAGTTTTGCTCATGGGAAATAGAAAATTGCCCCATCTCATTTTTCCTTTTTCTTCTAATAGTCGTCTATTGTTACGCTTGCATATCTTCATATTTTGTAAAGAGTCTACAAACCACCCATTTTGTTTTAGGTAAAAAAGACATGATAGGCACAATTATATCATCATCATCTCCTTGTACAAAGGTAACCTTGTTTGTATGAGATTTTCTCTCATATTAAAATGTTGTCCTCTTTCGGCATTGAGCACCATGATGCCCTTCTTTCTACATACAAAAATGACTATTCTTGTTCTCGATGTTAGAAAAACTCACATTGAGATCATCAAAATCATCGAAGGCTTCATAGTTTTACATCATCTCTAAGATTGTTGGGTATAAGATATAAGAATTAACAAAACTTGAGATGCGTACAAATTATACTCTCGTAGAGATTATTTTTAGATTCTCATTGTAATATATCAAAGTTCAATAAGTCATTCAACGAAAATATTTGAGTAGAAAAGTGATAAGAATTGTTATTTATAATGATATTTCATCTAAAAGTAATATCTTTTCGTTAAAAGACGTGATTTTTCTAATATTAAATAAAATTAATGTGAATTATCTAACAACCTTAGTGAAATATGGTCGGCGGATTGATTTTATTTATGTGAACTCGTTTTTGGCGATCACGTTGTACATGTTATGAAGGCAATGCCCAGCCCTAGTTTCTTTGGTGCTGGGAGGTGAAGAAATAGCCACGTTGCAGGCTTATTTAACATATGATGTGGACAAACCAAGATTCAACGCGTTTCCAGTATCTTTTAAAAATTATTACATATTTTAATTCGTCCATGCGTTAATTAGAAAAAAGTTATGAATAATTTATACAGCCAATTTGGTCGGATTATATGATTTAAATCAAGACAGCTTAATCGCAACACTTCGGGTGACCATTTGTGCACATGGACATGTACACCTAACTAACGTCTTTTATTAGCTTCCCACGTGACTTGTCTAAACACGATATTTTATTTAATTCACATTTAATAAATTTTAAAAGCAATGTTGTTGAAACTGTACTCATGTAGAGTTCGTTCATATAAATGTGATATTAACACATTGTACCTTAATTTTTATTGAAATTCAAGATACAATAGATCAAGAAAGTATGTGTATACAAAAGAATCTGTCGATTTGAATATTCAAAGTAACTGAACTGTATTCGAACCGTTTTTTGGATATCCAAACAACAAATATTTAATCGGATATTCAAGTAGAGATAAGGTTTTTGAAAATATTGATCCGATCTGATATTTATTAGGATATTATATTATATATATTGTAGAGTGTGATATATTGTATTTTCTATGTATTCTATATTTTTCTTCTTTATCTAACAATTTATTTCCTTATTCCATTTAATTCTTCATTAACTTCCATCAAATCACAATTCATCAATTTAAAAGTAAAATATTTTAAAAGTAAAGACATTCATATCGATAGCAATAAGTGAGAGGTATATATAAATAATTTATGTGTGTTTTTAATAGATTTAATGTAGTTTGCATGAAAAACACATTCATTATATACATGAATATATATTAATCAAGTTTCAATATATAAACCAAACTTAAAAATGAGGAACATGGGTGCTTCATATTTTGTAATTTGTGAGATCTTTTTATATAACTAATAAATATTTTCTGGTTATAAGTGACAATTTTTCATATAAAACATAAATTAAAAACAAAACATACTATATCCGTAAATCGATCTTTAAAGTGATACACTTGTGGATAGATTTTGGATCACGATTTGTTGATCTGTATGATTTGGATCGGATTAATAAAACAATAATCGGATCATATATGCAAAATTCACAAAAATTCACAAGTAAATTGAATAATATTGAAAAGGTTAGATGAATCCTTTTTATTAAATATATTTTTAAAATCCGATTTAATAAATTTAAAATGCAATGTTGTAAAATTTTATCATCATCCATTCGTCCTTGTAAAGGTGGAATTAACACACTTGTCATTATGTTGGTTGAAATTCAATATACAACATATCGAGAAAATGTTAATCCAATCTATAAAAATTGATTATTTTAAAGAATCTTTATCAAATCAAGTTAATTATTTATTATAGTCATATTATAAATTTAAAATATTTCTAACTCATCTGATGTGAAATAGACATTTTCTACAAGGTGCCTCAAAATGTTAATTAAACAATGAAAGGTCTTACGATTCATTGTTATAATAAATACATTTTAATCAAATAATTATTTTTACAGTTTCATTTTGATTCTATCATTAACAACTTCAAGTATATTAGCCTTGCGTTACTTCAAGAATCAATTTAAGTTTAGTTTTTTTATTTTTCAAAATTTGTTAGTTTTTCAATCATATATTTAATCTCTTTTTAAATTTTACATTGTTTAATATCTAATAATATTTATTAAGTTTTTATAGTTTTTCATTTTTATGTCTCCACATTCCAACATTAATGTTTACAACTATATATTTGTAGACTTATTCGGAAAATAATGCCATGATTTAGTCAATACGAACAGAATTAATCCATGACCAGATTTCTTGGGGTAGCATATACTATGTATAGTTGGTTAAATTTACTGATTACATAGTCTAGTTTCGAAAAGAAAACTATATTTTCTATATAAATAAAATAATATCAAAATAATCAATCAAGATTTATTTAAATTTAAATATAATAATTAAATTATAATAAAGCAGCAAGAATTTTGCTGGTGCTCTTTCTGACAACACTGACCTGGCGTGCATGGGGGGATCCTAGCTATGTCGGAAGGGCCTTTTATTGAAAATAAATTAATTAAAAAAATTGAGATCTTTTTAACGTGCTTGAGTTGTATGTTTGATCATTGAAAGAACCAATCAACGAATAGTACCCAACTCACAATTTATTTAAATCTAAAATTAATTTATAAAGGAAAAATTAATCACTCTTAATGGGTTGAACTCACTTTTTTTAGTTTTTAGTTTCATTATTATTTTTATATAAATACTTAAATAATTCAATAAGGATTCAAAAATAATATGATAATTATTAGATACATTGAGAAATTTTGGGTAAGTAACAAAGTGAATTGAGAACATTTGTTTATATCAATGATATGAGATAGTTTTGTTAATACCAATTTCCTTAATGCAATTATAAAAAAAAGGACAATTTAGGCTAAATTGTATCTCTTTAGATCGGTATGAATGATTTTTTTGATATACCGTTAGTATACTAGTGATATATCTAAATATCGAACGGTATACGGTATATTATCGGTATGACTTCCATTTATTTCGCTCATGGTTATATAAGAATCATAAATGTATCAATAATATTATATATTTGTTGTATAAGAAAGTTAGATCTATAAAAAATTATAGTTTAATAAAAAAATTATTTTTTTGTAAAATAACTTCTAATAATTATTTTTTATTATTTAACTAAATATTAGAAAAAAAATTAACAAAAACAAAGCATCCACGTTGAAACTATCTAGATTATTGTGCCCGAGAAATTTAGTTAAATCGGTTTTTTAATAAACTTCCGGTTTGACCGATATTTTGTGCCAATATTGGTGAACAATTTTTGGTTTAAATTTTTGGTTTAATGAAACACGGTTTAGCTTTTGCATGCAATTATAAAATGTAGGCACGAGTGCATTTGAATTATGGGTAAGATAAGGAGTAGATCTTTTAAGTGTGAAGAGAAGATAATCATGAGAGAAAATGGGAGATCATTGTCGGGTTCCACGGCGGCGGGATTCCTTAACAGCCCTCAGATCACTCCTAATACAACTTCTCCGGCCATTGGCTTCCAGAACCAGCAACTGAACAAACACCGCAGCTGCGTGGGGTGCTCCTTTCTCCAGTCACTATTGTCTGTCCTACATGTATGTGGATGGGTCCCGAATCAGATATCCTCACCGAGCGGTAAAGTGACAGGAACTCTATACGGCCGTCGCCGTGGCCACGTAAGTCTCGTGGTGCAACACGTCCAAAGATCAGAGCCCATTCTGTTGATCGAGCTAGCGGTCACGACAGCTACTTTGGTGAAAGAAATGTCGTCTGGATTAGTAAGGATCACACTCGAGTGCCAAAAGTCACGGCAGCGTCGGGGAGAAAATACGGTGGTGAGTGTGATCGGAGAGTCGGTGTGGACAATGTACTGTAACGGTAAAAAGTCTGGTTACGCCGTGTCGAGGCCCTGTACGGAGTTCGATTTGCACTTGATGAGCGCGCTTCAGGGAGTGTCCGTAGGCGCCGGCGTGATCCCGGCGGAGGCGGCGGTTAACGAGTTTACGCAAGAGGTGCTGTATATGAGAGCCCGGTTCGAGAGGGTGGTGGGGAGCCGGGACTCGGAGGCTTTCTACATGTTAAATCCAGACGGCAAAATTGGACCGGAATTAAGCATTTTTTTTCTCAGAAATTAATTTTCTGAGAATTTACGATTTTAATAATTTAAATTGTATAATTTTCATATTAATAAATCAAGTTAAAGAATTACAAATTTGAATAGGTTATATAGAAAGACAAATTAAATAAAACATTTTATTGTGAATGTAAAGTAGGATTATCATAATGTCAATAAAGCTTTTGTAAATTTAGTTTTCATGTGTTATTATTAGGATACATTTCATATTCAATAGATAAATAATGAGATTGTTCAACGATTATAAGGCCATCGTCAACATTGGCTACCCAGGTTACCTGGACGACCAACGTTTCAAATTGTCCCATCTAGAAGGAAACAGAGGACACTCTATTTCTTCCATTTTTATTTTTAAAAATATTAAATAATTAAATTTAAAATAATTATAAATATAAACTTTATAATAGATTTATATAATGATTTTATCCATAATATTATTATTCTTAGGTATTTGAGGTATAAAAAAATAAAATTAAAAAATTATAAGTCTTCGTACATTTTTGTAGAGATGAGAGGAAAGTTATTTATAAAATTAAAGAATAATGATGTGTATATAAAGAAAACTGATGAATAGGAGATAATGAAATTTACGGGCGGATATGATTGAAGATGTCCTAAGAAAAATAATTGGGAAATTTATTTGATGAGACATTCGGAATCTAGTACCCCGAACCAGGTTAGGCCAAAGCTTTATCAGGCTAGCCCAAGTGACATAAGTCGAACTAAGAGGCCCCAGATCCAACTCCCGTGAACGGACGGCCCAGCGAGAACAAGCGGGCCCGAAAGCCCATTCTTATCGATCGAGGACCGAACGCAAGAGTCGTGCATTTTTCCCCTCATCGGGACCGATCGGTCCAAATCACACAGACTGTGCTTCAGGCCATCCACATTTCTCAACATGTGGCAACAACTTCTGACAATCATGTCAGATGTGTGCCTGACAGAGTCGTATGGACCTCCCTCTGGTCGGGAGACAATCGATTACCAGCACCGAAAGGTCTGACGCCGCACATCCATATAGGGTCACGACTGGCGGCGTTCACGCCCGACATGGGTCGACCTAGCCGCATGAGACAAGCACAAAACGACACCCTAGTATTCACACAGCTGGGGAGACATATAAAAGGAACAGTTGGAAAATAGAAAAAAGGATTGGATCCTCTCGGCTCTTGCTGTATTTTCCTTTAGCACTTCCTCTTCTTTGTAATTCTGATATTAATCATCGCGCTTTATAATGAATGGTTGGATTAGTGGATCGACTAAGGGCATTTCTAGCTCTTAGTCAAGTGATTTTTTCCCCATATTTCAGGGGTTTTTCACTCTAAATTTGCGGTGTCCTTTTCTATTTTATTCATAATCGTTTCCTCCATACTAAACAAATTAAAACCGAGTTCATCTTGCAACGAACAGGACGATTGTTAATACCCTCGGTTTTTATACAACAACAGTTTGGTACCGTCAGTGGGGACCAAATTTTAATCCCCATTTGAGGTCTTTACCTAGGATAGGATAATCAAAGGCATGACAACCGAAACTTCGACGAACGATAGTGATACGCTTCCAACAGCCTTCCAGCGTCAACGTTCTCTCTGCAGGACCTGGAAGCTGTTGTCAGGAAAGTAATAAATGAGGTTACGTCGGAAAGGAGTGGAAGAGAACCACCGGCTATTACAAGCCCTGTTCCAGCAAGCAGAGGGTACGAAAGCGACCCTGACGCGCGAAGCTCCGATGAAGAAGAGATTATCAAGCGCAGAGTGACGATGAGGAAGCAGAGGTATCAATCTACTCCACCCCCTCCAATTAGAACCCCAACTCCCTTTCCTGAGACTGACCAGGAACAGATGCAAAGACTCATTGACAAACTCACGAGGGAGTTGGAGACCCTGGGAGCGCAGAGGGATTGAGGGCCCGATCTCGGGCGCAACCCTGGGTTATTTGATCAGGCCATGGATGCCCCGATCAGGCGGAACAAGGATGATAACTGGTGGCATAATATACATATGGCCTAGGCATCATCCTAGCAATCTCGAGGTGTCTCCGTCGTACTGGGAGATTTGATGCTCCCTTTTTGTAAAGAGATCTGGGCGGCAGTACCCGATAGACACTACCACAACCCCGAAGGGTTGCTGACATTTCGTGGCGACGGAGATCCTATCGATCACGTTGCAGACTTTGAATTGAGGATGGGGACCGTTAGGGCCTTTGACTCAATGAAGTGACGCATCTTCGTGGTCGGATTACAATGCGATGTCCGGAACTGGTTCAAGAACTTTCCGATCCATACAGTCGTATGGCGGATTCATTTTGTCTTTCTCTGAACAATTTGCTCCAAATGTAGGATCGCCTCGAAGAAGACATGAACTATATAGCTTGAAGTATATCCCGACAAAGATGAGTCTCCGGTCCTTCATGGAGAAGTTTAACAGAACCGCTCGGGGTATCAAGCTGGAGCTCCGAGACAAAATCGAAATTTTGGAACAGGTCCTGGGACCGTGCGGCCTTTCGACAACCCTTGTGAAGAGCCCACCACCCACCTTGGGAAAGCTCCTTCCGAAAATCAACAAGTATATCAAGGTGGGCAAAGCGCTGGGAGCAGGTTATCGGAAGTCTAGCGGGAATTCTGAACCCGTAGGCAATCATAGAGTTTCTTACCCTAAGAAACAGACGCGAGAAGTAGCGGCTGTGGCTGAGAAGAATGTCCCCCCGAAGAAGGAGGTCAATCGGGTGTATTGCGAGTTACATCACAATTGCGATCACCCGACGCTGAAATGCCCGCTATTGCGAGAGACAGTAGCGACAATGCATAATGAGAAGCCCAACCTTGATGGTCATAAGGGCAAGCGAGCGGAGTCTCCCCAAAGGTGCAATCATAGTGACGATCGTAACAGGTCGAGGGGGAGAGACAATCGGGGACAGCCCCGAAACTACCATGATTGGGCAGGAGACCGCAGGTCCTCCCAGCCTGAACAAGACAGAGGCCAGCACGGTCGGGAAAACCGTGGCCAGGGACGAAGGAGAAGATGGCGGGGCCGTGGCGGCAGAGCTCCGTAGAACGAAGGTGGGAGACGGGAGCAACCCGCTCCCCCACCTGCTGAAGTAGGCATCCAACCTCCTCCAAATGAGGCGGTGCCTAGGGAACGAGAAATTGCCTGAGATATTTATGTTATCTCCGGAGGCGTAAAAATCAACGAGTCGGTCAAGGACCGAAAGAGAGCAGCGCGCGAGGAGTTTCCCGAATACTTCGAGTCGGTGGCACTGGTGAAGTATGAATCGGCCGAGCGGTCCTCTACCTTCGAGGATGATATTACCTTCACCACGGCCGATCGAGGTTAATGATCCATGTGATGATCCCCTTATCATCACTGGAGTCATCGCCGACCGTCGGGTCCACAGGATTTAGGTAGACACCGGTGCTTCATGCAATCTAATGAAGCGTGAACTGGCTGAGATGCTGAGAGCCACGGCTCACGATCTCTCTATTGCCAACATAACCCTTTGGGCATTCGACCAAAGGAGTGTCATCCCATGCAGAAAAATTCTTTTTCCGGTCACTCTGGGAGATCCAAATAGGGACCGATCGGAAACCCAAGAATTCATTGCCGTTGAAGTCGATTTGGCTTACAACACAATTATTAGATGGACCGGTCTCAGTAAGTTTGAGGCGGTACATTCTACATACCACATTATGCTCAAGTTCCCCTCCGCTGATTGAGTTATTTCCGTCAAAGGGAACCGGAAAGTAGCAAGACAGTGCTACATGAGCTCGTGCCGAACTATGACATCAATCAAGAGGGCCCGAGTGGATTTGCTCGAAGAACCTCCTCACCTGAGGCAGGCTATGGAACCTGTTGGGTTTAAACTGATCAATTTGGTTGAGGATGACTCAACCAAGACTACTCGCATCGGGGAGCACTTGGCACCGGCCTTTGAAGCAATGTGGACATATTCGCTTGACCCCAGACGACGTGCCGGGGATTGACCGATCCGATAGTGAGCATCGGATCAACACCGAGCCCGAAACAAAGCCTATTATACAAAAGAGGAGACGTTACTCTCGTGAGAAAATTGAAGTCATCCGGGCCGAGGTGAACAAGTTATTGTGATCGGGGTTAATTAGGGAGATTCACTATATTGAATGGGTCGCAAACCCAGTTGTGGTCTCCAAGGCAGATGGGAAGTGGAGAATGTGCATTGACTTCACCGACGTCAACAAAATCTGTGAGTCGGATCCCTTCCTACTGCCGCATATTGACCGATTAGTGGATGCTGTGGCTGGCAGCACAATGATGAGTAACATGGACGCTTACTCCAGGTATCATCAAATATTCCTTGCTAACGAAGATCAGAGAAAGTCTTCATTCATGACTGAAGACGACATTCATTGCTATGAGGTTATGCCTTTCGGCTTGAAGAACGCTGGGGCAACATACCAAAAGTTGGTCAACAAAATCTTTAAAGATTTGATAGGCCACATTATGGAAGTGTATGTTGATGATATGATTGTCAAATCCATGAATGATGAAGACCATATTCCATTTTTGTCTCGTTGTTTCGAAGTATGCTGTAAATATAAACTCAAACTAAATACGAACAAGTGTTGCTTCGGGATCCGAAGTGGCAAGTTCCTAGGATATTACGTTTCTGAGAAAGACATAAATGTTAATCCTGAGAAAGTTCAGGTGATCATTGATATGCAACCTCCGAGAAACAAGAGAGAATTTTAGAGGCTGACGGGCCGATTGGCAGCGCTGAGTAGGTTTATCTCTAGGTTTATAGACCAGGCTTTGCCTTTCTTCAGAGTGTTAGGAAAGCAAGTCATCTTGGTTGGACCGAAGAGTGCGATCGAGCCTTCTCAGATTTGAAGAGTTATCTGAACACTCCTTCTGTAATGGTGAGCCCGACCTGCCATGAACCTTTAGGGTTGTATCTGGCCGTATCAGAGACCGCAGTCCGTGCAGCTCTGGTTACCATTGGGGTTGACGTTCACCGACTTGTTTATTACGTGATCCATTCTCTGGTACCTACCGAAACTTGATACACAACCTTGGAAAAGTTCATGGTGGCGTTGCAGAAAGCTATATCCAAGATAAAGCATTATTTTGAAGGCCGAAAGGT
The DNA here is from genome assembly GCA_009725065.1 of Utricularia reniformis. Lineage (NCBI taxonomy): Eukaryota > Viridiplantae > Streptophyta > Magnoliopsida > Lamiales > Lentibulariaceae > Utricularia > Utricularia reniformis. The sequence goes on along the minus strand of RWGZ01000332.1, from coordinate 174,558 downwards.
TTACGTATATATTGATCAGCCTCTGATGGCAGTTCTGAGTAAGGCAGACTCCAATGAATGGTTGGCCAAGTGGAAAATCAAAATCAGCTCTATGTATCTGGAATTCTTACCCCGAAGAGCGATCAAGGCTCAGGTTCTCACGGATTTCGTTGTCGAAATGACCCGATCATCTATATTTCTAAACCAAGAGGACGATCGATGGGTCATTTATGTTGATGGATCGACCTTCAGGGGAATGGGGGCGGGAATCACCTTTACCACGCTGAAAGACGACGTTATCCATTTCGCGGTTATGTTCTCATTCTCTGGAACGAATAACGTGGTGGAGTACGAGGCCGTGTTGTCGGGGATGACTTTAGCCCGAAAGATGGGAGTTGCTGATGTGCGGATGTTCTCAGACTCTAAGTTGGTGTAGAGCAATTCGCAGGAAGATTTGAACCACATGAGCCAACGATGAAGTTGTATCATGCAAAGGTCATGGAGTTGTCAAAGAAGTTCAGTGAGTTCTCACTTGACCATGTGCCTAGAGAATAAAATAGAGTGGCCGATGCATTAGCCAGGCAGGCTGCAGGCATACCAGATATTGGACTAGGCACAATATCAGTCCTTATTCAGGACCGACCTTCGGTCGAGATTTCCGTGACCGAACAGTCGATTGAGGAAGTTGGGGCTTTATGCTATGAACTCTAGGACTTGAATATCAACGTCATTGACTTTCCAGAGGAACTCACGTGGATGGACCCCTTTATCAAATATTTGACCAATGCCATTTGCCTGAAAATGCATCTGAGGACAGAAAGATTGAGACCCGGGCTAAGCGATATGTTTTAAATGATGGGAGATTATTTAAAAAGAGTTTTGAAGGACCGCTCTTGCGATGTCTATCCCCAGTCAAGGCTGAGGCCATCATGATTTTTGTTCATGAGGGGATATGTGGTATACACTCTGAGGCCCGATCTCTATATCATCGTGTTATTAGAGTCGGGTATTTTTGGCCAACGCTCCTCGAGGATGCTAAGAAGTACACTAGATGTTGCGCCGCCTGCCAACACCATGCTCTGGTCCCCCAACTGCCAGGAGCACCCCTATCAACGACTCCCCTTCCTTGTCCATTTGACAGATGGGGAATTGATATCTTGGGACCATTTCCCTGATGGGTACAGCAGCGCAAGTTATGCATTGTGGCGGTTGAATACTATACAAAATGGATCGAAGCTGAAGCGGTGGCTATTATTTCCGAAAAGGTAGTGAAACACTTCATATGGAGGAACATTATAAGCCGCTTTGGAGTGCCTCAAGCTTTTGTATCAGATAATAGACTTCAATTCCGCGTAAAAGCCGTTCGGGATCTTTGTGTCAAGTTGGGTATCGCTCAGCATTTTTTGCCAGTGGCTCACCTCCAAACGAACGGATTGACGGAGGTTTCCAACAAAGTTATCCTGAAGGGATTGAAAACTAAGTTGGAAGATTTGCGAATAAAGTGGCTCGATCATATCTACGAGGTGTTATGGGCTTATAGGACCATACCCCGCTCTATTACTCAGGAATCTCCATTTTCTCTGGTGTATGGGTCCAAAGCGGTCAGTCCAGTGGAAGTTGCCATACGATCACCTCGAATAACCCAATATGACAAGCATCTGAACGATGAGAGAAGATCCTTAGATCTTGAAATGATTGAAGAAAATAGGAACGCCATCTATGCGCGCATGTATTCTTATCACGAACTATGGAGCGGGCTCATAATAAGCGTGTCCTACCCAGAGAATTCTCAGAATGCGACCTCGTTCTCAGGAATGTGAAAGTTCATAGAAACGTTGGGAAGCTAGACAGGAATTGGGAAGGGCCTTACCGAGTCTCGAAAAACTTAGGGGCTGGAGCTTATAAGTTAGAGACTGTGGATGGAAACGAGATCCCCCGAACCTGGAATGTTATGAACTTGATGCGATATTTTATATAAAACCTTTGACGTTATTTGACAATTCTGAACCATAAAATGTTTCTCATATATGAACAAGATACAACAGATGTAATACAAACACTTTCTAGCTAGGCGAGTGACCGATCTTGAAGTTGGATTTTTTGGACGATTCTAGACTAGTGACCGTAGCGGTCCATCCATAAGGCTTTCAAGTAATGTGACCGCTCTGACGAGTTATATGCTTTCACGCTTGCTGAGTACTTAGATGGATTGCAAAACTCCTAGAACTTACTACGAACTTAATTTCCCCTTCGACGGCACCCACCATCCGAAAACAACTCTTGCTTCTTTGTACTTAACCATAAACGAGATAACAGGGACAGAATTAGCCAGTTAAAGCGCAAGCCGAAGCTCGACAGGGGACTGCTCTCAGAATCGAGGCTTCGACAAATCTTGCCATGGGACTTATAAAGAACCAGGGCAACAACGTCAAGGTTATAATATTTTACAGGGACGGATTCAAGAGTGGTCTGTTAGCGCAATTAAAATCCTCTAACTTATTAAGCCTAACAAGATTTTAAGTTAAGTTAAGAGGACCGAACGGTCTAGGTTCAGCGTGAAACCCGATCTTACACTTAGCAGAAAAAATTCATTAAAGTGATGAAGTTTATAAAAGCAGAACACAGAAAGGAAGGGACTTAAAGTTGGAGATCTAATGTACTTGACCTTCCTTCTTGTCTGCTTCACCAGACTTCTCTGCGATCCATACCTTAAGATCCTCTATTTTCTTCCCCTTCTCTTCAACTATCTCGTTGACTGATTTCTCCATCAGGTAAAAAAGAGGATAGTTGAGATCATTTTCTAGTGGGAGCTCGTCTAGTTCGGGGATCCCTCGGAAGTTTCCATCCTTGGTTAGGGGGTCAATTGTCTCCCAACGCTCATCTTCGGGATCCATACCAAAACTGTTAATCATCTGGTCCTTCATGTTGTCCATATATTGGGAGACGTTCCGTCCATAAACGTTTGCAGCTAAGGCAAACATAAGCTGTGAGCGGGCAAAACCCAGAAGAGCTTCCGGGACCGCTCCCTCAGTTGCTTCTTTGCCCCTAACCAAGTCTTCCTTCAATGCATCTTTTTCCTCCTATGACTGAAGGAGAAGTCTGTTGCTCTCGTCAGATAGTACCTGAATCTGACGCTCCAATTCCAAAACACAGGCCGTTACGGAGTTAGCAGCTGCTTGGGCTTCTCCCGCTTTGGAGGTAGCTATTGAAAGCTCAGTGCCAGCCCCTAGCAGCTCTCCGTTCAAACGGTCCCGATTCCAGCTCTTGTTGTTTAATCTCAACTTGACGCTGAGCTAAGGCAAGTTGACTTTCCATGTGTTCAGAAGCGGAAGCGATGTTTCGGCTTAGTTGGACTGTAGAGACAAGGTCCAATGCCCTTCTATGTGTCTGCAAGAAGCGATCTTGATTAGAACGGAAACTCAACTAGATGGCGAAAGGTGAAGTTAACTTACCGCGGCCTGGGATTCCAGATAGGGTAGCACCAGACCAGAGATTGCGCCGTCAATACCAGGTGGGTTCTTTTTCCCCAAAAGGCGGTATTCCTCTAGCGCGGCGTCTTTCCAGGAAGATGGGGTCCTTTTCAGCCCCCGAGCCTTCGAAACGGATGATACAATCTCCTGGATATCCTCTCGAACGGATTCCTGTATCGATGACTAGGGGACCGATCCCTCCCCAATGGTGACCCTTTCGCTGGGATCGGAGCTGCAGGCCTACTTACTGCCGATCGCAGCTGTTTGTATTACTTCGGGGCATCATATTCAGGGCCCTGCTTGCTCTTAGTTGGAGGGAGAGCAGGCCTCGACACTTTGTCCCCCAAGCTGGAGAATGGAGGGACATCATCCACCCGCATCGACCTCTGCAGCAACAACCGCACGACGTTAAGATCAAGGAGAGAGTTATTTCCAATCTTGTACATGGAAATTCCCGCCGATCGTGATGACCCAGCAGCGGCATTGAATGTTGACCTGGAAGACTGCAGCTGGGCTTCCTTCTTGGCCATTGCAGCAGCAGCTAGCGCATCAAGTCGGCTTCCAGACATTGTGTCTCTGGAATATGCAAAAGAAGAATAATAAGGATCAGGAGATATGAACTAAAGGAAACCAAAGTCATACCCGATCCTTTTGACCCAGATGAGTTCGAGCTAGAGAAAATTACCTTCGGGGCACGGGCACCGGTCCTGCCCGCTACCCCTATCTCTAGCAGCTTCTTCTCCCGAAGTATGTCTATTCGTTTCAGACGTCTTTTGGGAGCAGGAAGCATTGCCAATGTATTGGCAATATCCTGGTGGGATGGGTTGAACCGGGTTCGGTCCAGCTTCCCGATATCAGGATGAGTGGTTAGGAATGTGACATTCAACAGTTCTTCCCTCGGAATGTCTATCCAGACGTAGCAAGACTCTCATTCGTGAAGGGAGTCTTCCTTGTCAACGATAATACAGTCTTTCGTTCGAGTCGCTATATAATGAACATGCGATTCCCTAACAATCTCTTTCCCTTTCAGGATCCCACCAAAAATAGGTTGAAAAAATCTTTCTAGGTTGGTTCTACCTCCTGTTTATGGCAATAAAAGATAAAGGCGACTATATAGACATAACTGCCCTGAAAAAAAGCGAAGGTCGGGCAGTGAATCTCCCAAAGTACGGCCGCGACGAAAAGATGAAGCGGAAATCGCAAGTCGGACCTCAGGGATGCATAGTTAACGGGTATGGCGTTAGCGGGAACGTTCATCTCTGCGGGAAGGAAGCAAGGACCGTCTTCCTTCCCTCTCCAGATGGGATAATGGGCAGGGATCGAAAATTTGACCAGAAGTTCTTCGATGTCAATCTCAGAAACAAACGGATAGAAATTGGAGTTTCAAGAAAGTTGAACGAAATCGCCAGAAAGCTCTAGGGCTCAGAGATTTTTTCGCGAAAAGCAACAATGGTTGCACAGTATAGAAATCTCAGCTTTTATAGTCTCACATTGGCCACTTACAGAGTGACAATTCACTGCTGCAGGCGGCTGTAGTCTGACGATCTGTTCCCCTTTCGGAATACGGAAAGGCGCATTCTACTATTTGAGCTCTCAATTACACTTTTGCCCATAGATGTTCAAATTTTAAATATGAAATCTAACGTTCTGAAATTTCTTAAGTACATGATCGGTTCCCATGGACGCTATCACAACCCGTTCGGGTACGATCCTCTGTTGGTTAGATCGGGCACTCCTGTCTCAAATTCTCTCAATCAAATGGTCGAACTCACATCACCATCATGATGGCGATAAAGTCCGAGGGGCTAGTGATGAGACCTTCGGAACCCGGTACCCCGAACCAGGTTAGGCTCAAGCTTTGTCATGTCAGCCCATGTGACATAAGCCGAACTTGGAGGCCCCAGATCCAACTCCCGTGAACGGACGGCCCGGCGAGAATAGGCGGGCCCGAAAGCCCATTCTTATCGATCGGGGACCGAACGCCAGAGTCATGCATTTTTCCTCTCATCTAGACCGATTGGTCCAGATCACATAGATTGTGCTTCGGGCCATCCACATTTCTCACATGTGGCAACAACCTTTGACATTCCTATCAGAGGCGGTGTCTGACAGAGTCGTACAGACCTCCCTCTGGTCGGGAGACAATCGGTTAGCACCACCGAAAGGCCTGACGCCGCGCAGCCATATAGGGTCACGCCTGTCGGCGTTCACGTCTGACATAGGCCAACCTAGCCGCATAAGACAAGCACAAAACGACACCCTAGTATTCACACAGCTGGGGAGGCGTATAAAAGGAACGCTTGGAAAACGAAAATAGGATTGGATCCTCTCGGCTCTTATTGTATTTTCCATTAGCTCTTCCTCTTCTTTGTGATTCTGATATTTATCATCGAGCTTTGTAATGAATGGTTGGATTAGTGGATCGACTAAGGGCATTTGTAGCTCTTAGTCAAGTGGTTTTTTCCGAATCTTTAAGGGGATTTCCACTCTAAATTTGATGTGTCCTTTTCTATTTCATTCATAATCGTTTCCGCCATACTAAGAAAATTAAAACCAAATTCGTCTTGCAACGAACCGAACGATTGTTGATACCTCCAGTTTTTATACCACAACAATATTGAATCGCATTCGGCTAATGCGAATGCTAAATAATGCATCAATATTTTTCTTAGTTGATTTTTTCAAACGGTCAATTTTGGCTTTTGCCAAAGTTCTATATTCCTTTAACTTAGTTAATACCACCCCACCACATCATGATACACCACCAACTTTCCTCATCATTTACTCCCTTATGTCTTTTCCTTATAGTTTTATCATTTATTTTTCTGCACATTTATGTTTTATTTATGCATTTAGTTAATAGCTTATTTTTGTTGTTTCATTAATTCTATAATTTGGTTATTCACCTATTTGTGTTTATTGTTAAATTTCATTTGTCTAAATTTATTAATATTCCGAATTAAATACAAATTAGCTAATTGTTTTTACGATTTAGGGATGGACACATATGGAGAGTATTCAAAGAAGAGTTTATTTTAATTTATGGACTTATTGTTGAGCAAATGATCTAAAAGTATGTACTATCGTTGTTGTGGTTCCTTTTTAGGGGTACTAGCAGTCACCGGATTCTGAAAATCGGTTTTATTTGTTGTTTGTGGACACAACTTGAAATAAGAAAATGAAAAGAACGTAGGCGATTTTAGCGTAGAAAAACCCCTTAAGAAAGGGGGAAAAACCACGTTGTCGAGAGGAGAACCTCCACGGCAAATTCATTAATAAATCAATGAAATATACAAAGGGAATAAGAGCAGCGGAAATGAAATTACAGCGGCTAGGGTTCTTCGAAATTGGTCTCCTTTTTTAGCTTATCTTTTAGCTCTGCATTTATAGAGGGAGAAACACGTGTGGCCCACATCCTGAAACCACATCTGACAATGTGTTTCCCCATGCTGGAAAGTGTGGCTGAGCCTGAAGCATGGAATGCATGCTGATAGACCCACATGCAGCCTGTCAGTACCTTTGTAGTCTGCTGGGACCTACGCAGTCTGTCGGGACCGATCGGTCTGCTTGGCCCTAAGCAAACTGCCGGGACCGATCGGTATGCTTGACCCTAAGCAGTCTTCCGGATCGATCGGTCTGCTGGCCCTAAGCGAACTGCCGGGACCGATCGGTCTGCTTGGCCCTAAGCAGTCTGCCGGACCGATCGGTCTGCTGCCCCTAAGCAAACTGCCGGGACCGATCGGTATGCTGCCCCTAAGCAAACTGCCGGGACCGATCGCCCTATGGTGTTTGTCTGGACCGATCGTCCTATGCTTTTTGCCTGGACCGATCGCCCTATGCTGTTTGTCTGGACCGATCGCCCTATGCTGTTTGCCTGGACCGATCGCCCTAAGCTGTTTTCTGGGACCGATCGTTCTGTTTGATAATTTCAGTTGTCGAATTCTAGATTGGGTCTGACCACCTTCATTCTTGCTTAGGACTCCTCGTTGGTACCGGGTTTAATGGTTCTCAACAAGAACACATCCTTGGTACCCGGTTTAAAGGTTGTCAACAATCGTTTTTGGTTTTGCTAATATTTTTAAAATTTTAATTTTATATTGAAAGTTGATTATCACCATGAATATTATTTTAATATGGACAATCAGATTCAATTGGTGAGGAATGAGAACTAGATCCACTAACATCTCATAATAATGATTTTGTGAGAGATCAATCATTATCTCACATTGTTGTCGATGCATCTGGATTAGCTCATCTTTTAATTGTAGTACAGCTTATATTCAACCCACTACGTATCCTATTGGGGATTTTGTAATTGCAATTTTTTTATTTGCACAGGCTAGGTGTGTGTACTCATCTACAAGACGACGAATCATTGTAGTTGAGAATGTGATTAAAATTAAAACAGAGATTCAATAATATGTTTGTATTTTTATATTGTTAAATAATATCAATTTAAGGTAATAGAGAATACTCAACTAGTGGAAGCTTAAGTGATCAAGAGATGGGATATCAATTTCACATGTGGGCCAGGTGATGCTAAGGACACATGGTAGTTTTCATATCGGTCTCATCCATGTGATGGATGGAATGTATTTACTAAACTTCGCAATATGATCTTGAATTTTATCAAACGTTATATGATCCAATATTTGGGTAAAATGAGGTATGGTACGCATAATAGTTACATGTGTAGATTGTTATAATTACATTTCACTTGTTTTTATTATTGTGTGTAATGTTGAAAGTGACAAACACTATATATGAGATGCAAGTTAGATTTTGATTCACAATGACTAGCAATAAGGCATGACAAGATGTGCAACATGCCTTTGAATTGGTTCATGGGTCTTGGGAGTTGTTCATAGAAAAATTAGTGAAACACTTGGCAACCATACAATGCAAGAACCAAGTACCACGTGGAATGAGATTGCTATGACATTGGTAGTAGCCTAGATGATAAGATTTTTTCTTCAGGATTTCAAATCGGTAAAAACGCATCAACATTGTAAATTGCTGGTCTTCATACATGTTACACACCTTTACACATGGTATATACATATTTGACTCAATTTTTATTTATTAACGATAATAATTGTCATCATAATTGCATGAATTTATATGTAGGAACAATCACAAACTATTAATAGAAGACATCATGGTCATGTAATTCCAATATCGTGTGTGCTTGTTGACTAGGAGAGCATACATTCATACACTTATTTCATGGAACATATAGACATGAATGAAACTCAACGAAATAGATATGTATTGTTTCACATAAACATTTTGGTAGTACATGTGTTGTGGAGTATATGGAGGCGTTCCTCTTAGGACGATTGCATCACATATGGTATATGTAACACCTAATATCCAATCTAAATGCGTATATCAAGAATAAAGATATAGGGACTTTATGTAGGAAATCAACTCCATTGGAATCAAAATGACAAAACTTGATACATGAAATCATAGAAAAGACAATAGAACCTGTCATTGGTTGACACGACACGACATAAAGAAAAATAGACATAAGTGGGTGCTTGTATTTGATTGAGAGAAACGCCATGGGACAATGACAACAAATTTGGTTGAATGTGTGAATGGACTTATGAATGATGTTTAACGATACCCAATATCAAGTATAGTTGAATCTACCTTATATCGATACAATACATGTTCATAAGGAGAAGACAAGAACTTATGCATATGGCACAAAATAAGGAGGAACAATTTATGATGATTTGGATTCATTTGGTTAATATTTAAATTATTTCAATACGTAAATTATAACATCACTCATCCATGTATTTATATTTACAAAAATGCATTTTCATCAACAAAATACTTACATGTTGCGCCCAAAATCATTATATCCAATAAAACATAACATAACAGTACAATGTGTTTATAATCACAAAAATGTATTTTCTTCAACAAAACATTTACATATGACTTCCAAAAGATGTGGACTCGTAAAACATAACATCACGATAACATATGTTTATACAGAAAAAATGCACTTCTTTCAACAAAACGTTATCGAAAACTTCCATAATAATTTTTAATCATAAAGGGTAATGTAAGACCCATCGGAGGTGTGAGAGGCACCTTAGGCAAATCCCAACATCGGCTATAAACGGGGAACGATCATAGATTAAGTATAGTGATTCGTCTTCTATTGCACAAAACTTTTTCCCTAGCAAAGTGGCAAGGATCCAGTGGGAACTTAAAAGTTAAGCGTGTTCACCTTGGGGTAATTCAGAGATGGGTGACCCATGAGGAAGTTTAGAGCTATGAAAAAAGTAAAACCGTGAGGACTAGGTGGATGTCATTAAGGTCAACCTAGTCCAAAGCGGATAATATCGTATAAGTGGAAAGACAGGTCGTTACAATATCACCCTAAACATGTTACTGTAGTTCATATTCCATATGTTATTTCGATAATTATTTTGTCCATACTCAATAATTACTCAAAATTATTTTGTCCATAATTATTTTGATTCGTAAAACACAACATCAATATACGATATGTTACATACACAAAATTGTATTTCTTTAAACACATCATTCACGGGTGACGACTTCACAAATTATTTTGATGTGTAAAGCATAACATTATTCTACTATGTGTTTATATAAGTAAAAATATATTTTCTTCAGCAAAACAATAACATGTGATGTTGAAACTCATTTCATCAAAAATACATCTTCAACAATACTCTCATGTAAATTCAAAATCATAGAACAAGGACATACACACATGACACATGTGAAAAATATGAAGGCACAACATATGGCTTTCACATAGTGTGAGAACGTTACCATCTACAAGTTGTTGTGTTCAACGTGTCATTCTATAATGAGACAAGTAAATTAAAACCATACAATAATTTATATGTTATGGTTTTTTTTAGGTGGTACCTATAGTTACTAAATCATGAGACGATTGATGTCTTACAAAACTAGATTTTTATATTTGTTATTGTGGAGGCAAAGTATCTTCAAATTCACCACGAAGACAAACAAAATTTTACATGAAAAAAACCAAAGGAAAGGGGAAAAAACAAACTACCATGAGATATATTCATAGCAGATGTACTATAATAACAACGTACAAAGATCAAAGAATACAACATAAAGGATTAGCCAGCTAGATATCGTACACAACACAACACAAGTTCTTTGGTCGAGCCATAGAGGTTAATTACTCTAAAAGTCAAGTCGTAGTCAAAATCAAGTCACCAATTCAACCTTCCGCACATATATTTATAAATACACATGGGGGCTAAAGCATCATTACTAACCTTTAGATCATGTTAATCCGGTAACATTAGCCATGACCGCGTAAAAACCATAAATGATGTGGGTTTCCTTAAAGCTTGTGTGTCCCTTTGACCCTATCAAACACGGTTTGCATCTGTAAAGATCGGGCCACTTCATAATCTTCCATTCCTTCTTCCTCGATGCAGAGTTCCATCTTTCCATATTTATTTCCATATTGTACAATGTTTTCCTTATGAGTTCATTGGGCTCATTGAGCTCCCATTTGGGTTGGCCCTATTCAACTCATGCCCTTTCCCATCCTTTGTCCTCGTTCAGGTCTTGGGTCTAGCACCCCATGTAACACCCTATATTTTACAATATAATTTATGTACAAGATGTATAAATGATGGACATACATATGACATTGTTTAGTACAAAAATATAATTATCAAGACATTAGTTAATTGCATAAATGTGTTGTAATATTGCTATTGGAGGTTTGTGCATGAGTCTAAGGGATACATGTGAGTTTAGTCATCTAAAACATATCCATACTTTCCAAGTTTTGCTAGAAAAATGGCCAAAAAAGGCATGAAACACGAATTTTCAGCAGCAACACACTAACATCATATTTTGTGATGTAAGTTGGGGGAAAATATGTTCTAAGTTTGTTAGAGTTTTTTTCTGGTTCTAAGGATGATTTTATAATAGTTTTAGGTCAGTTCTGAAGGTTATAGACTAGGAAAATTAGGAAGAAAACGAAGGTGTGTGGAATGATTGAGAGAAACATGTAGGTTAGACTGCATGTTCATTCATGTTACTGCTCTATGTTACGAATTCTACTGTTATCTATGGATGTTGTATGATTATGATTTTTGCATGTATGGAAACCTCTTTGTGTCTAGTTTCATAGAAATTTTATGTTTTAAGAAAACAGAAAGCAGACCAGCAAGTTATTTTATGATTTACAGAAACAATAGATTTTATCAATACAGATAGGCCAACATGTTGTTGGTATGTTTTCTCATATTTATAGAGTTCTTTTGAACATTGTCTCTTTTATCCATTTTTAGAGCATTGTATCATCATTAAAATGAGTATTTTTATGTAATTTTTGGATGTTATTTAAGCTCTAAAAAACGTATGGATTTACAGTGTTGATTGACATTTGTGCAGTTATTTTGAATGATTTCAGCATATATATATGTGATTTTATTTGAAAATTCGAGAGTTTGTGGGTGCACAACTCTGAAAACATGTCAGGAGAATGGTTTCAATCACATTATGATCTAGATAATCAGTTCAGTTATGTGATAACATCATATTCAGATTATGTTAAGGAGTTAAGTATGACTAAAAGTTGAAAATATCGATGGATTGGTCGCTCTTTCTGTCCATTTATGATACTAGGCGCCTCATGACTTATGTTCATTGATTCTTGGTGATGCGTAAGCCAGGGACCAGGACTGTTATACTAGTAAATTGAACATAATAAGAACAATAATATAGAGATTTTGTGTCTATGTTTATATGTTATGTTTCATGTTTATGTGATGATACTTGTTGCATTATTATAATGCTTGTTTGTCCTCATTACTCTTAAGACCACTCAATGAAATATTGTTATACACATATATAAAGACAAAAAATATAATAAACGCTGTTAGGATCGAATCAATATAAGGAGTGTCGTAGTTCATTTTGTAAGAACATTAGTTCGGTTTTATGTTGTATATAGATAAGTGAACTAGTATATTACAATATTTTTTAACTTCTGTTGTGTATGAAACAACTAACAATATTATAGACAAGTGTTATGTAGAGCATTGTGTTCTAATTTTTAGGGTACGAAATCATGTCTTAGTATTATGTAAACTAGGTGCAATCAATTAAGATAATAAGTCTTATTAGATGTAGAAGGGCATGGCACCCCGTGCGTTGCTAAGGCTTTGCCTTAACCTCATCTTATCCTATCGGCCCTGTCTTTAACCATATTTCCCCGATGTTCCACCATACGACCCTAAGGTTCCATAAGGGTTTGATTCTAACCGGTTCGCTTGGCAGAACCTCCTTGTTTTACTTCCTTAGTGAATTCTTGAAGTGTTACTCTTATCTCTGACTCCGGGCTAAACTCCCACAGTTGATTTGCTCGATTACTTGATCTCATATTGTTTTCCTCTTGTGCTTAACAATACTAACCTCCGAGTTGATACTAGCCTTAGTCACCTTTTTTCTGAGGTGTTACACTCGACACCCTTGAGAGCTCTTACAGTTATATTTGTCCCATATTTATCGAATTTGTATGGTAACACATTGATTCCTTGGATAACGACATTTTTAACATCTCCTTCCTAGACTGGCCAAATGGGCTTTATGGCACATGTACATCCTTGTCAGCATGAGAGGTCGGACCGATCAGATTCAAATAGGCAACAAAAAAGTTTGCTTGGAAGTGAAATCTTAAGCTTCAGTGGAATTATTGTAATATCCCGAATACTTAGTAAACTAGGGAGCTAATAAATAATATTTAATTTATCACACGAATGTACGAGAAGTCATGAAGAGATGATAGGCAGATACATTTTTGTAAATAACTAGGAAAATAATATGTATGATAAAATTCAGAAAGTTCAAAGTAAATTGAATAAAAGTAAACCAAGGGAAACATTTGTAGAGATAAGATAAATAATAAATGAAGGGGAACATTCGTATCATAGTGACAAGTAAACTGATTCAATTATGATTTCGATGTTGTAAATACAATATTAAATATACAAAATACAACGAAAATATAATTGAGAAAATAGATAAACGTTTAGAACGATATTTGATGTAATGTCTTATCATGACACACTAAGATATAAACATAAATTATTATATAAAGTATGATTAATTTCCAAATGGGGCATATTGGTAAATGTAAGAATTTATTTACTATAAATATAAGATATGGGCCATGGGATAAGGGGGAGGAGCTATGATGTTTAGGAGCATCGGAGCGGATGCGTCGAAGCGAGGAAACGGAAGCAGCGAAGCGACAAACTTAGGAGAATCAGTTTTTCGAAGCGGTTCCGAAGCGTTTATAATAAAAATTTGACATTTTAGAAATATTAAGTCTTCTAAAGGTAAAATTAAAATTCAAATACAACACATCTTCAAAATATTTATACTTTATGAAAATTTATCTGCTTACCGAAAAAAACTAATTAAAAGAGTTAACATTCCACTCTCCAACGTCTTCTACTAATTCATCAATTTCCGGCTCAACATTCATCATATATTCTTCTAATTCAGGCTCATCAAGTGAAAGATTGGAAAATTGAAGTAATCCCGTTGTAGTCATTGACTCGATTCCATCTCCAACTATATCCCATAACTTGCTATCACCTTCAACATACTCTATAGACTTACGTGAAGCAAGTCGAAGATTCGTATGAACAAATACCAGGTCTTCGGCACGAGAACGAGCTAACTTGTTTCTCTTTGAAGAATGTATAAATGCATAAGTACTCCAATTTCTTTCACAACATGAAGAAGAAGAAACATATATATATATATTTTATTAAAACATTGAAAAAAATTAATAATAAACAAGAATAAATAAATGGTGAAACTGTCGAAGTAAACGTGTAGCCAACTGTTGCAAGTGTGGAGCTGGTGCCCCATGCATTATCCACCAAGCCAAATGCTCCATCGTAACTCTTTCCACCTTAGAGTCATCTTCGTTAAAATCACCTGAACATGCTAAGAAAGCAGCAAACTCATTATTCACCAATGATCTTATGNGTTCATTCATGTTACTGCTCTATGTTATGAATTCTACTGTTATCTATGGATGTTGTATGATTATGATTTTTGCATGTATGGAAACCTCTTTGTGTCTAGTTTCATAGAAATTTTATGTTTTAAGAAAACAGAAAGCAGACCAACAAGTTATTTTATGATTTACAGAAACAATAGATTTTATCAATACAGATAGGCCAACATGTTGTTGGTATGTTTTCTCATATTTATAGAGTTCTTTTGAACATTGTCTCTTATATCCATTTTTAGAGCATTGTATCATCATTAAAATGAGTATTTTTATGTAATTTTTGGATGTCATTTAAGCTCTAAAAACGTATGGATTTACAGTGTTGATTGACATTTGTGCAGTTATTTTGAATGATTTCAACATATATATATGTGATTTTATTTGAAAATTCGAGAGTTTGTGGGTGCACAACTCTGAAATCATGTCAGGAGAATGGTTTCAATTACATTATGATCTAGATAATCAGTTCAGTTATGTGATAACATCATATTCAGATTATGTTAAGGAGTTAAGTATGACTAAAAGTTGAAAATATCGATGGATTGGTCGCTCTTTCTGTCCATTTATGATACTAGGCGCCTCATGACTTATGTTCATTGATTCTTGGTGATGCATAAGTCAGGGACCAGGACTGTTATATTAGTAAATTGAACATAATAAGAACAATAGTATAGATATTTTGTGTCTATGTTTATATGTTATGTTTCATGTTTATGTGATGATATTTGTTGCATTATTATACTGCTTGTTTGTCCTCATTACTCATAAGAACACTCAATGAAATATTGTTATACACATATATAAAGACAAAAAATATAATAAACGCTGTTAGGATCGAATCAATATAAGGAGTGTCGTAGTTCATTTTGTAAGAACATTAGTTCGGTTTTATGTTGTATATAGATAAGTGAACTAGTATATTACAATATTTTTTAACTTCTGTTGTGTATGAAACAACTAACAATATTATAAACAAGTGTTATGTAGAGCATTGTGTTCTAATTTTTAGGGTACGAAATCATGTCTTAGTATTATGTAAACTAGGTGCAATCAATTAAGATAATAAGTCTTATTAGATGTAGAAGGGCATGGCACCCCGTGCGTTGCTAAGGCTTTGCCTTAACCTCATCTTATCCTATCGGCCATTTCTTTAACCATATTTCCCCGATGTTCCACCATACGACCCTAGGGTTTCGTAAGGGTTTGATTCTAACCGGTTCGCTTGGAAGAACCTCCTTGTTTTACTTCCTTAGTGAATTCTTGAAGTGTTACTATTATCTCTGACTCCGGGCTAAACTCCCACAGTTGATTTGCTCGATTACTTGATCTCGTATTGCTTTCCTCTTGTGCTTAACAATACTAACCTCCGAGTTGATGCTAGCCTTAGTCACCTTTTTTCTGAGGTGTTACACTCGACACCCTTGAGAGCTCTTACAGTTATATTTGTCCCATATTTATCGAATCTGTATGGTAGCACATTGATTCCTTGGATAACGACATTTTTAACATCTCCTTCCTAGACTGGCCAAATGGGCTTTATGGCACATATACATCCTTGTCAGCATGAGAGGTCGGACCGATCAAATTCAAATAGGCAACAAAAAAGTTTGCTTGGAAGTGAAATCTTAAGCTTCAGCGGAGTTATTGTAATATCCCGAATACTTAGTAAACTAGGGAGCTAATAAATAATATTTAATTTATCACACGAATGTACAAGAAGTCATGAAGAGATGATAGGCAGATACATTTTTGTAAATAACTAGGAAAATAATTTGTATGATAAAATTCAGAAAGTTCAAAGTAAATTGAATAAAAGTAAACCAAGGGGAACATTTGTAGAGATAAGATAAATAATAAATGAAGGGGAACATTCGTATCATAGTGACAAGTAAAATGATTCAATTATGATTTCGATGTTGTAAATACAATATTAAATATACAAATACAACGAAAATATAATTGAGAAAATAGATAAACGTTTAGAACGATATTTGATGTAATGTCTTATCATGACACACTAAGATATAAACATAAATTATTATATAAAGTATGATTAATTTCCAAATGGGGCATATTGGTAAATGTAAGAATTTATTTACTATAAATATAAGATATGGGCCATGGGATAAGGGGGAGGAGCTATGATGTTTAGGAGCATCGGAGCGGATACGTCGAAGCGAGGAAGCGGAAACGGCGAAGCGAGGAAGCGGAAGCGGCGAAGCGACAAACTTAGGAGAATCAGTTTTTCGAAACGGTTCCTGAGCATTTATAATAAAAATTTGACATTTTAGAAATATTATGTCTTCTAAAGGTAAAATTCAAATTCAAATACAATACATCTTCAAAATATATATACTTCATGAAAACTTATCTGCTTACCGAAAAAAACTAATTAAAAGAGTTAACATTCCACTCTCCAACGTCTTCTACTAATTCATCAATCTTCGGCTCAACATTCATCATATATTCTTCTAATTCAGGCTCATCAAGTGAAAGATTGGCAAATTGAAGTAATCCCATTTAGTCATTGACTCGATTCCATCTCCAACTATATCCCATAACTTGCTATCACCTTCAACATACTCTAGAGACTTACGTGAAGCAAGTCGAAGATTCGTATGAACAAATACCAGGTCTTCGGCACGAGAACAAGCTAACTTGTTTCTCTTTTAAGAATGTATAAATGCATAAGTACTCCAATTTCTTTTACAACATGAAGAAGAAGAAACATATATATATAAATTTTATTAAAACATTGAAAAAAATTAATAATAAACAAGAATTAATAAATGGTGAACCTGTCGAAGTAAACATGTAGCCAACTGTTGCAAGTGTGGAGCTGGTGCCCCATGCATTATCCACCAAGCCAAATGCTCCATCGTAACTCTTTCCACCTTAGAGTCATCTTCGTTAAAATCACCTGAACATGCTAAGAAAGCAGCAAACTCATTATTCACCAATGATCTTATGTTATCATCGGGGAAAAGACGCTTCAGACACTCTTTCCTAAGATGGTAGACTTCAGGATCAGATTGTGGGGCAAGCAAACTTGGATATCGTCGTTGCCACTCCGGAGTTGCGCACCTGAAACAATACAATTTACAATAAAACATGTCACACAATACTAACAAAAGTACATCATTATACATTACATACAACATATTCTTACTTTGGGTTCAATGAATATGCTAGAGCATACAAAGGTGTTATGCATTTCACACGTCTTTTCTCTAATACATCATGGACAACATCCCAATAAAAAGATTGCTCTTCGGGTTGTTTCTTTTCATGTGCATAAATTATTGCTTGCACCTTTGCTATTGCCATTCTCCATATCGGATAAACCACATGAAGACTCGGACTATCAGTGTCAAACAATCGGATCATACCATAAATAGGCTCAGTGAAAGCAATTATATAATCAATTTCTTCCCAAAATGTTTCATCCAACAATTTTACCCTAATTGCTCTCGCCTTATTCACATAATCATTTCTATAAGAATTCAACTTCTCGTCAACAACCATGGCTCTTAGAAAACAACCAATTTTTTTGAATCTTTTCATCATAACAATAGCATAAGCGAAGCGAGTGTCTACAATATGCAACATCTGTAATTTTGAGAATTGCTTAAATATAGCTAACCTCATTGGATGTTTAACAATGAAATTCTTCACCAATAGAATTGAATCTACAACCTTGTTGATCTAACCACATTGAGCATAAGCAAAAGCATTTTCTTCTGTGTTTTTTGGATGACATATATTTTTAAGCAATTCTACGTCTCTCATTTTTTAAAAGTATCACTCGAAGTGCATTGTATGAAGGAGGACTATAACCTTTTAAAATAATCATTAAAGAAATAATATGTTAAAAAGATCTTAAAAATCACAAATTCGCTCAAAAAGAATGGACGCACCTTCAATTTTACATGCAGCGGCTAACAAAGCAAATATTCTTTTATAGTGAGGGTTACGTGCAAGATTGAAAGGAATACCTCCAGAATAAAACATTCTCGCAATTTCTGCATCGAGTTCATCTCTAAAATTTTGTTTGAACATTTGTGTTAGGGTTGGTTGTCCACCACTACATCTCTTTTTTGAATTATCTTCTTTCAATGAATCCAATAGGCTGTCATAAGTAGATAAAGAACTTTTGCTCAAAACAGGGCGGGATAACAAATTCTTTATGTAGCCATTGTGCAACAAAGACATTTCTTCTATATCATTCTTCGTCACTTTAGCACAAGAAGCAATTCCATGTCCGGGTATTTGCAATAGATGAGCTTTAACCCTAGAATAAGAACCACAATACTTGTTATTGCAAAAATTACAAGTGAAATGTATTGTACCCCCTTCCTTGTTCTCATCTAATTTTGTCACAAAACGCCATAGAGGAGGCAATGGCTTCTTTCTCGATGATTGATTTGAAGAACTTCCTTGATGAAAAGGTTGATCCACCTCACCACTATCCATCTAAAAATAATCAAACATATTAATCGAAATACAAATCAACTAATAACACATATACAACCATTAGATAACATGTATGANAAAAAAAGATTGCTCTTCGGGTTGTTTCTTTTCATGTGCATAAATTATTGCTTGCACCTTTGCTATTGTCATTCTCCATATCGGATAAACCATATGAAGATTCGGGCTATCAGTGTCAAACAATCGGATCATACCATAAATAGGCTCAGTGAAAGCAATTATATAATCAATTTCTTCCCAAAATGTTTCATCCAACAATTTTACCCTAATTGTTCTCACCTTATTCACATTATCATTTCTATAAGAATTCCACTTCTCGTCAACAACCATGGCTCTTAGAAAACAACCAATTTTTTTGAATCTTTTCATCATAACAATAGCATAAGCGAAGCGAGTGTCTACAATATGCAACATCTGTAATTTTGAGAATTGCTTAAATATAGCTAACCTCATTGGATGTTTAACAATGAAATTCTTCACCAAGAGAATTGAATCTACAACCTTGTTGATCTAACCACATTGAGCATAAGCAAAAGCATTTTCTTCTGTGTTTTTTGGATGACATATATTTTTCATAATGAGATTCACTGTATGTACAACACAAGGTGTCCAAAAGATCTGTAAAAAAGAAATAAACAAAAAATATAATGTAACATACATAATAATAATAATGGAAAGTTATAACATTTTAAATACCCGAGGATACTTCTCTTCAATCATCAAACGTGCAGCTCTACAAACACTGACATTATCAGTTATTATTTGTACAACACATTATACTCCAATCTTCGCAATATCATCATCCATAAGTTTTGTAATGAATAAAGCATTCTTTACTTTATCTTCACAATTTATTGCTTGCAAAAACATAGGACCATCATCATTCACCGCAATAAAGTTAATGAGTGGTCTTCTTTAAGGATACGACCATCCATCAGATACTAAACTAACCCCTTTCGAATGCCAAAAACTCTTTCTTTTATCCATTGTATGCTCAATTCTACGTCTCTCATTTTTTAAAAGTATCACTTGAAGTGCATTGTATGAAGGAGGACTATAACCTTTTAAAATAATCATTAAAGAAATAATATGTTAAAAAGATCTTAAAAATCACAAATTCGCTCAAAAAGAATGGACGCACTTCAATTTTACATGCAGTGGCTAACAAAACAAATATTCTTTTATAGTGAGGGTTACGTGCAAGATTGAAAGGAATACCTCCAGAATAAAACATTCTCGCAATTTCTGCATCGAGTTCATCTCTAAAATTTTGTTTGAACATTTGTGTTAGGGTTAGTTGTCCACCACTACATCTCTTTTTTGAATTATCTTATTTCAATGAATCCAATAGGATGTCATAAGTAGATAAAGAACTCTTGCTCAAAACAGGGCGGGATAACAAATTCTTTGTGTAGTCATTGTGCAACAAAGACATTTCTTCTATATCATTCTTCGTCACTCTAGCACAAGAAGCAATTCCATGTCCGGGTATTTGCAATAGATGAGCTTTAACCCTAGAATAAGAACCACAATACTTGTTATTGCAAAAATTACAAGTGAAATGTATTGTACCCCTTCTTTGTTCTCATCTAATTTTGTCACAAAACGCATAGAGGAGGCAATGGCTTCTTTCTCGATGATTGATTTGAAGAACTTCCTTGATGAAAAGGTTGATCCACCTCACCACTATCCATCTAAAAATAATCAAACATATTAATCGAAATACAAATAAACTAATAACACATATACAACCATTAGATAACATGTATGATATATGGATTATGGATGCTTGAATTCATAAAATCGGTAAGAGTTCATAAAACAATAGCATATAAACCTAGCTTGAACTCCTTGCATCTTGTCTAATTGAACAAAAACATACAATTTACAAATCAAGAAACCTTCAAAAGTTATATAATACAGAAATCAAATTCAAACGCCGTGATCTCTAACCCATACAAAAAAACCCAGGATCAAAAGAACGGATTCCCTTCCGAAAACTCATACGCTTTCTTAAAGATAAACTTTTCAAGAATCATAACGGCTTGGATCCATACGTTTCATGCCCACCTCAAGATAAACCGAGTAAGAGTAAAAATAGGGGATCTTTGGCTTACCCAAGTTGAGATATTTCAAAACGAAAGTGAAGAGACTGAACTTGACCTTCTTCAGTTTCAGCAAAAGGCTCACTCACACAGTTCACAGTTGCCCTACTTTTTCTCTTGCAATGTAATAAACAATTGAGTTAAATTTTTCTCAATTACATTAAAATGGTCAATGTAATTGAGAAAAAGAAATCTTTATTGGTTCTACCNAAATACAAATAAACTAATAACACATATACAACCATTAGATAACATGTATGATATATGGATTATGGATGCTTGAATTCATAAAATCGGTAAGAGTTCATAAAACAATAGCATTTAAACTTAGCAAATATGGCAGTAAATTAAAAATACAATCTAGTTGAAATTGAACCAAAACTTCGTCACTTTACAAAAATAGGCGAGAAGAATAGAATAATCATAAGCAATAGAAGTTCGAATATGCAGAGAACAAGTTAAATTGGAGCAGAATATTCAGAATCAAGTTAAAATCGGACACAAAGCTGCGATTTAATGTAGGGGTAAAACAAAGCTGCGATGCTCTTTCTTCTATTGGACAGGGGAGGGGTTAGCTTTTATGTGTAGAGCCAAGTGTAGTGTGGTAGTTTAGTGGTACTTCTAGGCCCCTTCTCGGACAGTAATCAAGCAAAGACCGTGAGAAAGTGACGAGCCAAAGAACAGATTTTCGATAAATACCTTTCAATTCAAACCCGAACCGAAAATGCTTACTACTTTTGTCGGCTGAAGAGGAAGAACAAGAGTCAGTATGCTATGCTTGCGCTTCCTATAGCACTTCTAGGAACGAATCTCACTGTCTTGTTGCTAAAATGGATTTTTTGGCCCTCAACAGACTCAACACAAGAATGAAGAAGAATTCAAAAATCAGAAAAAAAAGCCCTACTTTTTTTGAAAATGCAGCCGCTTCTTGACCGCTTCCCTTCCCGTCTCGCTCTTCCGACCGATTCCGAAGCTGGGGCGAAGGCAAACTGACGCGTCGAAGCTTCACAGGGGAGGAGGGGACGGAAGAGAGAGAAACATTATAAAAAAAAGAAATGAGAGAGTGTAAATGAATTGTGGGCAAAGTAATTTATGGACGCCTAAAAGTCTCGCGGAAAATTAATACACATGTTAACAATTTTCTGAGGAAATGAAGAAGTCAGGCTGGAATTTAAAATTCTACGCGGAAATGACAAGTCCAACAATTATCCGCGTAAATACAGAAACCATGCTGCAATTGAAAAATTATACGCAGAAATGGCCATACACAAATATGATGTCATAACTCCATGTGATGATGTCATCGGCAGAAGCCCGAAATAGTTTTGATTTGTTTTCGATCTTAGTTCACCGGTTTGATCCTTTTATTGAGTAAAACAAATATTAAGGGGTAATCAAATGATCTCTATCAGTTTTGGACTTCGTATTGAAAACGATGGAATGACGAGGATTATGGAATATAGCAGTGAACAAAGTACAAGGAAAAGGTAAGCGGAGTGAACATAATCTTATAATGGAAAGTTAAGTATAGGGAGTGAATTGATAATGCGGGTAAGTGAAATACGTCGTATAGGTATCGTATTAAGACAGAAACAAAAGGTGGAGAATAAATGAAATAGTAGTGATTGAGAATGTTATAGATAATAATATAAAGGAGCAAGTAGTAGGCATAATCAACATGAATATAAATATAAAATAGACAAAAATGGATAAACTACAATCGGTATAAGGAAGTAAGGGACCATTAGACAGGAATTAGGGTTTAATATGGACAAGATAACTAAATGAAAGTGGAATAATGAATAGTGAAGAGGAGGAAGCGATCGGTAAATAAAGGAAATGGGCAAACGAGGGGGGCAGGAACCACTAAATAGATTGTAGTGGTTGACAAGAGAATGGGCTAAATAGAATGGGCTAGGCGAAATATCAACGAAGAGTAGGTACCCCGATAGAGAAGGGACGCAACGCTAGAGAGTAAGGAACGAAAACTAATAAAATGATTCTCGGTGAGTTAGGTTAAAACTACATAGAAAGAAAACCACCAAAGATAGGGGTCGCGTGGTAGAGTAACGAAGGTAATCGTAAGAAATCCAATATGAGAACCTTAAGATAAGATTCAAAGATGAAGAAGGACAAAGCATGAAAACTATAAACTAAGTAACATTGGAAAAAGGGAACTAAGACTCGGGGTTCGGTGGAAACACAGAACCCAACATCGTGACAAGTACACGGTTAGCCACAAGTCGTGCAAGCTTTGGGAGAGGAAGGATGGACCGTCCGACCGATCCTGACATCGTGCTTAGTATACGATTCGCCAAAGGAAGAGCATGCCTGATGAAGGGAATGTAATGTTCCAGAAATGAAAGGGGTACGTACGGAATGGGCAAAACGGACCCGAGTGAGAAAATGAGTAGCGCCCGAGTACTCATTCCAGAAAGGGAAGCATACGGCTCGTCGAGTCAACCAACAGCTAACGGTTGGCTTGGGCGAAACATGTACCTAGCATGTTACACTCGGCCATAGTAAAAGTAAACGAATGAAATGAAAGGGAAGAAATAATTGAAAATGTGAGAAAAGAAAAGGAAACTAATAGACTAAAAAGGTTTCGTGCAAACGGTAATGGAAAGGATAATGTAACGCTAGGTAACAGAGAGCGGAGAGGGTGAGAGGCTTAAAGAAAATGGAATGAATAGATAAAAGGTTTAGTTTAAACAGTAATGAAAGAGAAAATGTAACGCTATGTAACGAGAATAGAGTAAGTGATGGATCTTAAGTAAATCGTTAAACAAGAAGAATATATTATATAATAGTTAAAGCGTTAAGATAGGAACAGTAGTTAAAGCAAGAAAAATAGACTTGCGAAATGGGAACGTCGTGGAATACTATTACGAAAAGGAGAGAGGAATAGAGCAAGTATAGATTAATAACTAGTAAAAGAGAGGAGTATAACAATTTCGGAAAATGGAAACGAGTGATTGTGTGTTGTAAATATTGAGGAGGGGAAGGAAATGGGAGTATAGGGTCAAGATACATAGCAAAGAGAGAAGTGTCAACCGCTAAGGAGTGGTTGGATTAGGAACTAGTAAATTAAATGAAAAATGAATGAATAGGAGAGAGAGAAATGGCGGGAATGAAGTATGATAGTTGAGAGTATAGTGAATTTTCTATTATCAGATTATGACCGCTTTACAGTCTTGTAGGCATTGCGGGAAATGCTATGATTACCGAAGGCTCGACGCATGAACAAGAACTGCCAATGGAACAAGAGTGAAACTAAAAGGGGAAGTAGGAAACTCTATTAGTTACAAAACGGGGTATGTGTATGAATCGAATTGTTTGTAGATTTCTACGTGGAGACTGAATAAGTGTCATAAGAAGGAATAAAATGAAAATATCATTGACAAATTCTAAGGCATATTTTGGGATCGTTACAATTATGGTGTGGATCCAAATCAGAAAAGGGTTACGTTTAATTTTCATTTTAGCTTCTGTGAAGTTAACTAGTCACTCAATGTCCACAAATTCATGATCATAGAAAGACTATAGAATCATTCAGATAAGGACTATATATGATCATTAAATTTCACACAAATGCTAGATATTTGAATCATAACAACGTTGCATAGAGCAATAAAACTTCAATATAAATATCTCAATGTATTATCACCTTTGAAAATTAGATTATAATTCCAGGAAATAAAACTTTGTCAATTACATTTATTCACTCAATCAACATGCTTGAGGAGTTTCACTAGGAGCCCACTTCGCAAAGAAAATACAACCAAGAGCAAATAACTTACCGCATAAAATCAATCGGAATTGGTGATCTGAGTGTCCTCCAACTTCAACAGCTCGAGGGCTTTCTAATGTGCCCAGGTTTCAATGGTGAGATCGGGCTTGGCGTTGAGGCCAACTCCGAGAATAACAATTGTAAGGAAGCTAGTGATGTAGCAAGGAAGCCCAATCCCCCCACTTCCGAGATTCCCTTCTTCTCGTGGTGGTGTACGGTTAAAAGCGTATCCCTTGGGCCGCATTGTGAAGAATGAGATATATCGTGAGGATAATCGTTAAGAGTAAGAGAAGAACTAACTTGGAAGGAAAAACTAAATTCTATTGAATTCAATTGTAAAATTATTCTACAAAGTTTTATATAAGAACACCTAAAAACTAAAAAACTTAAATACCCTCATATGTGCACTTATTTGCAATATTCAACACCCTCGTCTAGACAAAGTGTCTTGAAGATCATAAATGGAGGAACGAACTATGTGTAGATTCATGTGATTGAGCAAATGTCCAAAGAGCAAGAAGGGGAAAGACTTACTAAATAAATCGACAATTTGATCACTTATCGACACATGTGTCGGTCTAAGAAAGCTCTCTTATATTGATCGCGAGCAAGGTGACAGTGGATATCCAAGTGCTTTGTTCGTTCATGGAAAACGATGTTCTCTGAAATTTGAATGGCAGCCTTCCTATCGAACAAAAGTGTGATTGGTATAGGCACATATACCTTTAAATCACGCAATATAAAAGTGAGACATTTTAACTCACATACTATGGTTCCATGCTTCTATATTTTGCCTCCGCGGAACTTCGGGCCACTGTATTTTGTTTCTTGGTTTTCCAAAAAATTAATGAGTCACCAAGAAATATACAATAGTCTGTGAGAGAACGTTTTGTATCGGTGCATGAACCCCTATCCGCATCGCAAAAACCACAGAGTGAGAGTGTCGAACCAGAATAATATGCAAGACCCACAGAGGAAGTTCCCTTGAGATAACAAACAAGGTGAATGACAGTGTTTCAATGTTCCTGAGTAGGAGAACCAAGAAATTGGCTAAGGTGTTGAGTAGCAAAAGCGACATCTGGTCTGGCATATGATAGATAAAGCAGTCTTCCCACAAGTCATCATAAGATTGTGGATCACTTAAAAGAGTGTCATGCACACCCGCACATACAACTTTCAGACCGGGAGAAAAAAGAGTAACCAACGAGAGAAGATGATCCCGAGCAACGTTCTAAACAATATCCAAAATATACTTTCGTTGATTCACATGTAAACCGACTTGATACCGATATATCTCTAGTCCTAAAAAATATTTAGCGACTGCCAAATATTTAATGGGTAATTTTTTATGAAGATATTTCTTGATCGTGTGGATACCATGAGTGTCCTCCCAATAATCAGAATATCATCGACATATGTTAGGAGAAAAATGGTACTTGAAATAGTAATGCAACTGAATAAGCACAAGTCATGAGATGACTATACAAACCCTCTATTAGAAAGTGTAGAAGTTAATTCAAGATACTATTGTTGGGAGGCTTGTTTCAGACCATATGGCATATAATGAATGTACTAATTTGCACACTTTCGATTTATCAGTGCAAGAAAAACCGGGCGGCTGCATCATATAGACTTCTTCATCTAGAAAGCCATGAAGGAAAAGTGTTATTGCAAATATTGTAAATAAGTGCACATATGAGTTTGTCCAAATAGTCAACACCCTCGTCATTATTTACTAATTGTGGTTGGACCATTTTAAAAAAAGAGTCTAAAACTCCACTAGCCATAGACATCGGACTCATAAAAAAAATCCAAGTGCATTTAGTGAAATCGTCAACCATCGTTAAGAAGTAAAAAATCCCTCAGTGATTGGAACATTATAAGGTCCCCAAATGTCCACATGAATCAATTCAAAAAGAGTCATGGAAGCATGATTAACTGAAGGAAAAAGACGATGTTGCTTCCAAAGAAAACACGTGTAAAAAGTAAGTCCACTAGAAAAATCATCAACGGAAATATGCTTCATCACTTTATAAGAATGTGTCAGGGGCGAAAATGCCACCTATTCAATTCAGTTACTACATCAAGCAAACATCATAATTAAAAATTTTATCAATCACTGTGGATTAGATCCTAGCAACATCTGCATCCTTCTTAACAATTACCAAAAAATACAATTCATTGACCATCCATCCTTGAGATATCAATTCATTACTCCAAAGGTCCTGAATCAAGCATTTACAACCATCAAAGGTCACATTAACCATATTGTCACTTACCAATTTAGAAACTGATAGCAAATTATAACGAAAGGAGTTTAGGTGACCAAACTTTTATAAGAATTTCATTTCTAATGGATTCATATGCCTCATGCAAACCAGATAAGAACTCAAAGAGATGCGTTGTTTCTTTCTTTTCAATAAGAACACTAATTGCATTACCAGTGACTCTAGGCAATGGATCCAAAGCAGATGATTTGTCCCATAAGTGCTTCAGTTTATTGTATTACACAACCATTGAGTCAGTACCTTGGCAAGTTTGGTGAATATGATGCTTCAAAATGTATAATTATGGTCCAGAGAAGTGTCCATAGTGCTTTTCAAGGTCTAGATACATCGTGTGAGTGTCTCTTGCATAAACGAAACCCTTACCCACATTTTTTTGCATACCAATGAGGATCCAACACCTAACCATACAATTGTTACGCTTCCACACTTTAAAGTTTGGCGAATCGGCTTGGTGCTCAATGGTCTTTCCATCGATGTACTCAAGTCGCTCTTTAGCACCTAGAGCAAGCATGATTGTCTGCTCCAGGCATTATAATTCCATCAGTCCAGTCGATTCGTCACGATGATCTCAACATAAGGAAAATCTCCATCGCTTTTTGCAGTTGTCGTCGCCATGCGTAGGAAATACAGAGGATCATGAAAAATTGAGAACAAAATAGGTTTTTCATATATGGAGGCTCCAATACCATGTGAAAAATGAGATACAACGTGAGGATAACCTTCACGAGGAATAGAAGAACCGACTTGGAATGAAAACTAAATTATATTGAATTGAATTGGAAAAGCATTCAACATAGTTTTATATAAGAACACCTAAGAACTAAAAGACTTAAATACCCTCATATCATATGTGCACTTATTTACAATATTCAACATGCTCTTCATGGCCTTGTGTCATCCAACGGCTCGGAGCAACCCCATTCTACTGATACAAATAGATGGGCATAGTTCGCTACATAAAGTACTCACAGCGACGATGAAGGGCTTGAACGACCGCATTTTTGTTGAATGTGATTAATTTTATGCCTTGTATATGTTAATGGACTGTTTCGTTATTGGGCCTACGACTTAACTAATGGACTGCATGATGGTTTCAGTTATTGGGTCTTGTGATGATACTTATTGTTTTATCTTGGGCCGTGCGATTCGGTGTTACAGGTGGGCCGTGAGGCGGTTAGTTCACCGTATAAATACTTGTCTCTATGTGTAAATCGCGACACATCATTTCATTTTTTGCTCTTTGCATTGCTTGGTTTCTCTCTGCGTTTCAGTTTTCTCTGTGATTAAGTCTAAAAACCTAACTTTAAAACTTCTTAGTGTTCTAGACTTTAAATCTTGTTTAGTTTGTGATTAGTGCTTAGATCTAGTGTTCTTTAGGTTATTATTTGTTATTCCACACTTTTAGCCTAAGTGTTTACTGATTGTTGTTACTTGTTATCGTCGATAACTTTGAGAAGATCCTTGGATTTCTCAAAGTTTTGGCACAATACGAAGTGTTTTCAAAGCAGATCGTTATAGATATAAGTTTCTTGAAACTTTTGGTCAAGATCTATATTGTCGGCTCTAACACTTTGTAGATGTACGACTATACTACAATCTTTAGTCAAAACAATGAATGGGTACGTTTGAAACAACATTTGACAAATAGCGGTGAGGTGAGATGACTTTACTGTGTTGTGAGGTGAACTGATCGTGATTTTAAAAAACGGTTTTTGAAACAGCGGTGCAGTGATCGTGATGTCATAAAATTACTTTTTTGCCCTTATTTTTAAATAATTGTTTATAACTTAAAAATTATATTTCATATTATTTTATGATAAATTCGTGATTTCAAAACTACATCTTTAAATTGTTATATATATTTTTATAGTTTGAACACGTAATTGATAGAATATAAGAAGTTATTGTTCAAAATTATTTTTTTAAAAAAATAAACTATAATTTATCAATGGTAAAATTGACATTTGACAGGTGCGTTATGGTGGCCGTTGGGTTAACCCAACTGTGAACTCACCGCTGTTTTCTACGGTCACACGAACGCAATTATTAATGATGTTTGGTAAAAATAGAATACAACTACGGTACGTTCACCGCATCGGGCGGTGAACTGGGTTTCTAAACATCACCAATATTACACATTCTTTGACTTCTATTCTTTTGGCTTCTGAGGCTGCCAACTGTATCTTTCTGGTTATTGTTAAACGCTGTTTTTTTTACTAATAACTCTGTCTTGAGTTGCAAGCTGCATATCTAAGTTCTTGACTGTTAAGAAACTCATATCTTCAGATATTGAATAGATCTGTGATTTTATATCTAGACCAATACTTTTTGAAGAGATTTGTGAAGCAGATTAAGATCTTGGTAGATCTATAGATTTGGAACAAACTACGAGTTGGAATGAAATTACTAAGAAATTTCTAGCCCTTAACTCTAGTTTTTAATTCCTTTGCTTTATTTGTTTAATGTGCTTAGTTGGTTTTGTGACTCTTGTTTGAATATTACAACTGAAGTATTAAATAAAATATTGTACTGGATTGAATAATGAATTGTCGAAATGATTGTATCTTATCCAATATAACGTGATTGGATACACGTTAAATATTTGTGTGATTTTTATCTAGTTTTAATACAATGTATTGCCGAAAATTGTTGTATTTTTCAGAATCTAGAACTAATGAGATTAAAACTACAATAATTTTTTCCGTGAAGGAGAGCTGAATCCGAACGGATTGGGAGTGTAATATATGATGTCAATACAGCATCGTTATATTGTATATAACTAAGGGTAATTATATCAATTGGTTGAGGGATTTACAAGCCGTTGAATACTTTGGCCCCTAATTGCAAATGTGTCTAAGCCTGGCCTTAGAATACATTTGACCCATAGGCCAAACCTCTACTTTATTTTAAATGGCCCAGGAGTCTAAATCAATTTTGGTTGTGGGGCAGGCCTTAGAGGAATCATTCCCTTGTTGATATGGCGCTTGCCGGCTTCCTGCTCGACAAATTGCCCACAAAATATGTTCCACGGTTTGAGTTCGAGGGAGAAACAAAGTCAATTTTGCGTGATGCGATCGGCTAAGTTTCTGAAAAGAAGGTTTCTAGGATATCTTTAGTCAGCTGCCTTGTGTTTTGTGCTATGGATAACGTGAGTATGCGAAATAATTTTGAATCTCGTGTCGCTGGTCTCAAGTTTTACTGGGATAATGAAATGATTTCCAGGAAGATACAGTATCAAGAGTTTCACCACCTGGTGGGGCAAGAAGTTGTGGAAGTTTCCTCCTTTGGTTAAGTAGAACAATGATTAAAAGATTGCAGTCTACTTTGACATGTCCTAAAGATTCTAGCTTTAGTCTGGCCATTAATCTGAAAGCAAGCTCATTATGCAATCAAAGGCTTTTCAGAGATGCGCTTCGGGTTTTTGATGGCCTAGAAAAGAATGCAGATATTGTGGTGGATTCAAGCACCTATATTCATCTAATATCTGCTTGTTCGTATTTGAGATCAGTTGACTATGGAATACGAATTCATAGGCATATATTGAACTCCAGGAAACTCCCCAATATGGTCCTCGAAAATCATATTATCAATATGTATGGAAAATGTGGCTCTATAGATGATGCCAAGAAAGTATTTGACTCTATGGTTGAAAGAAATGTAGTGAGTTGGACTGCATTATGCGCTGGGTACGCGCAGAATCGTAAAGGCATTGAAGCCATAAAATGCTATATGAATATGCTGCAGTGTGATTTTATGCCGGATCACTTTACTTTTGGAAGTATCATTAAAGCTTGTGCAGGTTTGGATGAGCCCGAGTTAGGGAAGCAGTTACATGCCCAAGTGATTAAATCTCAATTTGGTTCTCATCTAATTGTTGAAAATGCACTAATTGCAATGTACACAAAGTGTCATCAGATTAGTGAAGCTTGCAAAGTTTTCCACCACATTAAGTCAAAGGATATGATATCTTGGAGTTCAATGATTGCTTGTTTTTCAAAATTAGGTTATGAGTTTGATGCCTTATATTGTTTCATAGAAATGCTTTTTCTCGGCATATACCATCCAAACGAATTCATTTTCGGTAGCCTTTTCAGTGCTTGTGGAACTATTGGCCAATGTGAATATGGAAAACAAATACATGGAATGAGTATTAAATATGGTCTCAAAGGAAATACATTTGCAGGTTGTTCCCTTGCTGATATGTATGCAAAGTTTGGTCTATTATACTCTGCAAAAACAGCCTTTGAACTTATTGAAGATCCTGATATTGTAGCCTGGAATGCATTGGTAGCTGGATTTTCCTATAATGGTGACTCAAATGAAGCACTGTCGATTTTTTCTCAGATGAGGTATTTATCTGTGGCACCCGATGTTATAACCATACGCTCTTTGCTTTGCGGGTTCAATGATCCACAAACTCTTTCACAAGGAGAGCAATTACACTCCTTTGTTGTAAAGATTGGACTGAATCATGACCTTCCAGTTTGCAATACTTTACTTACAATGTATGCTAATTGCTCAGATTGCATAAATGCTTATAGGATATTCGAAGAGATTCGATGCAAGGCTGATCTAGTTTCTTGGAATTCAGTAATCACCATACTCTTGAATCAAAACCAACTTTCAGAAGTTTTTTCACTGTTCAAGATGTTACTGATATCTCACTTGAAACCCGATCACATTACGTTGTCTTGCGTTTTGGGTGTTTGCGGAAAACTTACCTCCTTAGAGATTGGAGATCAAGCTTATTGTTTATCGAAAAAAGTTGGGTTTGAACATGATATTTTGGTCATGAATGGATTGATTGATATGTATGTGAAATGTGGCTTTCTTCAAGGAGCTATAAAGCTTTTTGACTATGCAAAATTTCTTGATGTAGTCTCATGGAGCAGTATGATTCTAGGATATTCCCAATTTGGGTACGGAGAAGAAACACTGCGTTTCTTCTCGAAAATGAAAGATCAAGGGATAAAGCCAAACCAAGTGACTCTTGTTGGAGTTTTAAGTGCTTGTAGTCATGTTGGTCTTGTAGAGGAAGGGATGCAATTATTCAACACAATGGAGCAAGAATACGATATAAAGCCAACACGAGAGCATTTTTCATGTGTTATCGATTTGCTTTCTAGAGCAGGGCGTCTACATGAAACTGAAGCTTTTATGAGTGAAATGGGATTTGAACCAGATATTGTGATGTGGAAAACTCTGTTATCTGCATGTAAAACTCGAAACAATATTGAAGTGGGAAAGCGAGCTTATGAGAGAATTTTGCAGATTGATCCTTTAAACTCTACTGCTCATGTGCTTCTTTGTAGTCTTTACGCTTCTTCTGGGGATTGGAAAAATGCAGCGAGAATAAGATGTTTAATGAGGATAAAATGTGTAAGAAAAGTGCCTGGACAGAGCTGGATACAAATTAAGGATGAAATCCATGTTTTCTCAACTGAAGATGGTTTACACACAGAAATGAAGCACATTTTTTGTGTTGTTGAACAATTATCATTGCACATTCTAGATTTTGGTTCTTTGTCCTTTCCACTTGGTTAAATTTCGGCAAGTGATGGCGTGAGGAAGGAGAAAAAAAATGCAAACTTGAACCTTTTCTTTTCTTTTAGCAGCTACTGAGGAAGAAAATATGGCCTACAACAATTACCTTAGGAGATAGGGGTGGGCACGGATTCCATCCAATGGATTATGTTCTGAACCTGTTGAACCCGTCAACTCGTATAGGCTGGCCCAATGGATTGAAAATTTTATTTGACCTGTCAACGGATTGACCCAATGGGTTGAAATTGCGGTCCAACCTATTACGGGTTGAAATAAGCTAAACTTTAAAATTTAAAAAAAACATTTAATCTTAACCTTAAAATTTTAAAAAAAGTAAAAAAATTAGTTAACTTCAACCCGTTGACCCGAATGAGTCGATCTGTACGGATTGAAATTCACGGTAAAACCCGTACACCAATATTTGGAGGATCAACCCACAGGTTGGGTTGAGTCATGCCCACCCAGACTCCACAAATTTTGTTCATTGAGTAGTAAGCCTTAGAATTACTCAACCCTAAAATAGCTAGGGTTTTAATTACCTAAAGCAAGAGCAACACTTTTGGCTCTTTCTCTATAGTGAGAAAAGTGAATTTTACGTAATATTTTCATACTGGTTCGTTATACCGTATACATCAAATACATGACAATATCATTTATTTTGTAGGTTTTATGGTCGCATTCTAGATTTTTTCGGGTTCGACCCTAACAAAATAATTAAATATTATTTTTATATGTAAAAGAAAATTTGGTGTCGGTCTGTATATCTTTCGGTATACTACTCATACCATTATTGAATTCCGGACCGGTATGATAATATTGATTTTACACACTTTACCATCGTTTGCCAAAAGGATTTTCCATTGGAAGTGATATTGGAAAATATGATCGTTCTCTTTGCCAAAAGTGACCAGAATAATATGAGAACAAAAGAGAAAGAATGTTGATCTTTTTATCTAAAATGATGAAGTTGTACTCATGTTTTATTGTAAAGTGGTACGTGACCACTATAAAAAAGACAAATGTCTTGACTCTAATTTTATTATGCAACTTGACATTTGCCTGCAATAGGGTCTTTTTCCCCTTTTCTATTTACTCCACAAAAGTGTACAAACAAAATCATTCTATACCCAAAATCTCTTCATGGTATCAAAGCCACTACTAAGGTGAAACTCTTCTAGCAAAAACATGGTAGGTACATGTGTAGCACAAGTCCCTCCCTTGTTGGATGACACCAACTAATTACTTCTACCAGCCCATAAAACTAACACTCATACTTAAGTAGTTGTACATAGACACGTAAATTCGACTCTTTTTTACTCAACTTGTTATATTTTAAAGAGTCGAATTTCTGATACGTCTATTACTATATTAAATTTAAATTTCCAAGAAACAATAAACATTATTCATTAAAAGACATAATTTAAATAAACTAGAATGTGAATGTTAACAAAATAATATTACATCATCAATATACCAAATATAACTTTCACAAAGTTTGTCTCATCAAGTGATAAATTTGAAATCTCTAAAATACCAACATCACTTGAAGTCTCAAAACCATCACCTGCAGAATCCCATATTTTAGATTCATCATTTATGTATTTCGGTGTCTTTATCGAATGAAGACGAAGATTGTTGTGTATGTAAACAATGTTCTCAGCATGACTTGGAGGCAACTTGTTTCGTCTAGCTGAATGAATAGTATTGTATTTGCTCCAATTTCTCTCACATGAATATCATGAAGGTACATAACCAAGTAATCTCAAAGCTAACCGTAAAAGATTAGGAGTAGTATTTCCATGAGTATACCACCACTCCACGAAATTAATCTAAATCTATCTATCATCGATACTTGATCACCAAACTCTTCATAACATCCCATTAATTCACAAAACTCTTGTGTTTACCAGTGTTTTACTGTCATCATCCAAAAAATAGCGTTGCATAAATTCTTGTCTCTTCGATGCAATGAGAGGATCAAAATTTGGTGTTTGTAAGTTGGATGTTTTATTTCCAATTTTTTAGGTGTGCACGTAACATAAGTAAAACAACAATTCATTAAGTACGTTCCTTCAAATAATGAAACAATGTATGTACAATACAAAATGAATTACCTTGGATTGAGATAATCATCAAGCATGTAAATTAATGATATTTTTGGTCATTCAGAAGTTCGAAATATCTCTAATAACATTCCAAAATTGTGTCGGATCTTGGGTTGTTTCAGTTGCATTTACAGTTTTCTAATGATCGTTTTAGGTTTAGGGGTAATGTCAAACCCCAACATACCACCGATTGATAGGAGTGTATTATTATTGCTAGATGAATATTGTTCGAATGCACTCCTACGTGAGATGAATTTGGAGGCTAAGTTGAATTTTAGACATTCAGATAAGTTTGTATTGGCCATTCATCCCAGAGTTACCAGAGTAATCAATCATTGGGGGTTTTACGGGGTGTTAAATGCAACACGATTACGATTAGATCAGCATTTGCTTATAGCTTTAATTGAGCGTTAGCACTCGAAAACTCACATTTTTCTTGGTATCGGGTGAGGTTAGTTTTATTGTTATATTTTCAAAAAAAAATTCTATATTTGTACGTAAGAGTATTATTTTCTCATCTCGCATGGTACGGTTACATTACAAGATGTGTCTATGATATGAGGTCTTTGTGTTAATGGAACCCCAATTATCAAAAAAAGGACAGAACGAACCTCTTTATTTTTGATTGATTTGGTTGGGATCTCGAAACTGGAAATGACATTAGGGGAAATTGCTTTATGATTTCATCCTTCGGGAATTATGTTATGAATAAAGCAAATTCCATCACAGACGCTACATCGGATATTGACGTTTATCTGTTAGTATTTGGTGTATTTAATGATTGATTGTTTAAGTTTGAAAGCTTGCTTTTGTTTTTAGTTTTGCACTTGCTATCAGCGCCATTTTTATTTGTTTTGTGATGTTCCCGAAACATAAGGGCGACCAAGCGAAACTAATGTTGCTAGCCTGCTAGCTGATGACGAAGAAGTGACACATTTGAGCTGGGGTCAGCAGTGCTTGCGTATCTCTATCGCAATCTTTGTGAGGGATGCAGGATTGTAGCTTCTTCTGTTGGTGGTCCAATGCGATTGCTATTGGTACGAAGATAATTTGTTTAAATATTTTTTCCTTACATCGTAAGTTGTTATACAATATGTTTTAGATATGAGCGTATAGCAAAATTGATCAGATTAAGCCGAAGTTTGCTTGTCCTTTGCGTGGAGATATTTATGACCCTAATTGTCGTATGGTGTACGGTTGGAGGTAGAACACGATTGGTCCTTTATATTGTAGAATTTGAGTTAAAATGAATTTGATCCTTTATACTGATGAAACTTTCTTGTGTATGGTAGAACGTAGTCTCTACAATGCTACAAATCATATATCTTCGACATGCTTTCAATACGTATTTGAATTACTCGACTTGGTTTGTGGTCAT
Source organism: Utricularia reniformis (assembly GCA_009725065.1). Classification (NCBI taxonomy): domain Eukaryota; kingdom Viridiplantae; phylum Streptophyta; class Magnoliopsida; order Lamiales; family Lentibulariaceae; genus Utricularia; species Utricularia reniformis. The sequence goes on along the minus strand of RWGZ01000332.1, from coordinate 138,328 downwards.
GGTACCTCAACTAGCATTATCAAATGCAAGAGCCCATTTATGTCGATTATCAATCATAATTGGTTTGGTCACGCACGACTACTCCGCCTCTGTATTAGACTCATCCACTTCTCATACTTCCACACCGGTGTCACACCTACACGGTAGGTTATATCTTGAATATCTTTGTTCTTGACTACCTTGTTCAAATTAGACACAACATGGCGCACACACCACCGATGTTGTAAACCATAGGTCTGAAATGCATCCATATTAGACGTTGCCGATGTTGTTCAAAAATGTCTATCTGTAATGATGCAACATCGGGCACCATGTAAAATGTGAAAAAACCAACTGTATGAATCTTTGCTTTCCTTTTCAACTAAAGCATATGCAATATGTAATATGTGACCACCCATGCCCTTCGAAACCACTATTAACAACTTGTGATCGTACCTATAAATAATAATTTTAAAAATATTGTGAAATCAATTAAATCATAAGTATAAAACATACCTCGCATAAAGATAAGTAGCATTTACTAAAATAACAGGTTTACAATAATTGTATGTCTCAATGGATGGTCTAAATTCTGAAAGACCAAAAAACAGATTTGATGATCTTATAATTCAATCCTAAATTTATGTCATGAAGGGTCCACTCAACAATTGTTTCCGGATTTCTCAATTGAAGCTGAGCCATGTATTTAGGGAGTTTTTTCATTGAATTCTCCCATGATCCGTGAATTAACTCGAATGCCGTTTGGACACCATGCCAGGCCTGGTCATATGACACTTGAAAGCCATTCATCATATGCATATACATCCTCGTAACTTTCACAGGTTTATCTAACAAAAAAGGTCAAAACAATTGTTACACATTAAATAAGTATCGAAATAAACAAAATTATAAACAAAACTACTTATTCATATCAGCATTCTCCCAAATGTAAGGAATGATCTCTCTTTCAATAAAACTATAAAACATGTTTTTATGGTATTCTCCAAGCGTACCAGGAGGACAACTATGAGGGCGGTAAGTCTTTCCAATTTGCAAACCTGATCAATTTCGTCTTCACGCCCCATTAAATTAAACTTACAACCGGATACCTCATCAAAATAGCATTTCAAAACTAAATGTTTCGGTGTGCTCGTATCTACATATAACTGAAATTTGTGATAAATATGTCAATGTCGCAGACAGTAGTACATTTCCTCTTTGTCTTTGAATCTCACCCGAAAAACCAATTCCGGGTTTCGAACATTGTACTACAAGTAATCACGTTTACGAATACCGACCGCAAATTCATCGTCCATCATCGTACCACCTTGTAGTAAAATAGTAGTGAGTACCTACATAGGAAAACCATACATACGTTCGGCGAATAGTGTCGCAAAAACAACATGACGAATTTGTGTTTCAACATCGTCGTTATTCAATGGTTCATCTAGTTCATTGATATGAAAATTAGGCTCAGGTTTTGACTCACATCCGACGATGCATCATAATCCAATATTTATCCATCGAACTCGATGAATTCATCATTCCCATACCTTACATCAATAATTTTAAAAATACCAAAACATGTAAACTGTATTAAGAAAATTATAGGTCAAGATAATATATAACGCAAAATAACATACTAAATTAACAAGATACAAATTTATCCATACTAAACAAATTATAAATTAAAATAAATAAACAAATATATAAAAAAATTACAAATTCCAAATTCTCCACTCCGACGGTCAAAAATATGAATTGTGGGTGTGTGTAGTGAGGGAAGAGGGGAGCGCTCACAGTGTGTAATTGGGAACTGCTTTTGCAGTTGCCAAATGCATTTGCAGTTCGTAACCTATTTCGTAACTCAACGACGCTGATGTGGTATGAAGTGAAGTGCGATCGTAATCGTGAATAACTTTCGCAATTGGCAATCACGTAATGCTATAAAATTAGTCTACTATCTAAAATGTGGGGTAAAAACCTCCATTACCCAACTTTTAAATAGTGTATTCTTGAATTTATAAATTTACAAATATGACAACTAAATTATAAATAATGCTCAGTTTAACCCTTAGTAGTTTTTTTGTTTTGTTAATTTGAAAAGTGTTTTTTCCACTCGTTGTAAATAGATCATCAAATTTTGAGTGGGTAAAGAGTGTGTCCCCAAACATATAATGTTGCAAATATGATTCACCGAATATACTTCAGTTTAACCCTTCTCTTTCGATGTCGTTGAAACCCCAAATATTCAAAATTGATTTATTGCAGCAAGTGTAGATATCCTTCGACATCGTGTTATATCATTCTTGTGTAAGTCAATTTTGTATGTATTCTATTAATTTGTTGTGTACGTATGGTTACCAACTATTAGCTTACACTTCTGTTGTTGATAACTACTTCTTGGATAATTTTGTGTATGATTACTAACTATTAGCTTACACATCTACCATTAAACATGTTACGTGTGGAGATCAAATGATAATTGACACACTTTGATGCCGATATAAATTAGTGTTGATCGGTACACTTGAATAACTGTGAGACTCTACATATTATGACAAGCGTAATGAAAGATACAAGAGTAAGTGTTGAAAAAACATATTTGATTAAATTATGATTATAATGTCAAGTTTATAGAAATTATTTATCTTTAAGAATATGTAACACATCCTTATACTATGATCTAATTTATAAGAGATAAATGGAAACGCTTAACTTATATTGAAAACATTACTATATAGACAAATTAAGTGAAACTATAGGTGCAAAATGATGATTGGATGGAATTTTGACTTCCCTAATGTACCACACGTGTGGTAGGTTGTAATATAGATAATCTTAAAGATATTATGTGGTAGATCAAATACAACCAAGAATAACCAAGGTTGGTTTTGGGTGAGATTGTGTTCATTTTAAGGATTCTTTGAATTAAAGGATAAGGGTATTGTGTTTGTCATCAGGAAATGACTTATAAGATGTGAAATAATACTTGAAAGTTTAGAAATCATAAGAAAGTTAAAGGTAAGTGACATGATTGAGTTTGAAATAAGCTACAAACAGTTTTTCTAGCATCTATGTGATTATTTGAAATGTGTGAATTTTTTGGTATCATTTGGTATTGTATTTGGTGCAAATTCAAACATGGTTTTACTCCTTATTGAGTCTATATTTTGGTAAAAATATGTTTGGTGTATGAAAGATTTCTATATACGATTTTATGTCATATTTTCCAAAGTGTCGCAAAACTGTTTTAAATCTGCTGCAGTGTCACATGTGATGTATTTAATGATTTTTCTGGAACGTTTGAGAGCTCTAATTAACGTGATTCTTTTTTAATATGGTAGCCACATGAGTTGGCATATTTTGGTAAATTTTAAAGGATTTTATAAGGTTATCTAGGCTCTCAAAATATATCTTGTGTGACATGATATCAAACTATATTTCCTTGTGTAAATTCTGTTTTTGTGAATTGTTGTTTGTTTATGTGAAAAATCGAGTTCTTGTGGACGCACATCACTAGCAACATGGTTTTACCATGGTTATGGCTAAATATCATGCTAGCTTCTTGAGGAAAATATGGGGTACGGCCCATAAAAAGGAAAAAAACTCTTATATTATATGATATGGTCAAATTTTAGAGGTGTTGATGAGTTTGTTGGGCTTCTTGTCTATCTTTGAGATGCTGTAGGATACAATTAAAGTCTCTGAAACTATGGTGATGCTAAAAACATGGTTTTGGAGGGGTTATCAGACCTTATATCACAATTGAAAGAAAAATGAAGTGTTGTCATATATGTTATTATTTCCTTATGTGATGTTACGATTGTTTACATATGTATGCTTCATTTGTATCGTATTTTTACTTATTCATACTCATGACCACTCATCCTCTCTAGGTACATTAAAGGAGTACTAAAGGGTAGAAGATCAGTTGTCTACGTGTGAAATAAACTATCTACTTTGTAAGACTTATACTCAGAGCTTAAGTATTGTATAATAGTTTTTTATTGTAAAAATGATGATCAAAGATTTTGTATTGTAGTTGTCTAAACTTACAATCTTAGTTGCAATCTGTATGTTTGCTTTTATATATATATAAGTTTAAATAAGTGTTTTACAATTCATTATAGAATCAACCCTATGATTTAAGTCTTGTGTTTTTTTAGAAGCACGGCGTGTCATGCACCTCTTGTTTTTATATGGTAGAATTGAGGGGTATGACAAAGTTGGTATCAGAGCTATGTTTAAAGTTGACAACTGATCTACAAGAATTACATTGGGTAGATAGAGCGTAATGTAGAACATAAGTACTTAGGAGAGCTAATTTTCATTTCTAAACTGTAAATTATTGTTACATGCTTTGTATGGAACATGATTATGGCTCCTAGATGAAGGAATACATAGTCTGAGGATGTAGTAAGAGAACCTGTTACAGCTGAGTCAGAAAGAAATGAAAATCAGCCAAAAAGACATAAAATGAACGAAATGATGAACATGATGAATACAATGACTGAAAATATGAATCAGGTGGCTTCTGTTATTCAACAAATGGCTAATATTGTGAATTCAACAATGATCAGACGGTGGAACCTCCTGTGATATCTCCACCGGTAATTGAAACACAAAACAGAACTTTGAATATCAGAGACTATCATGAGGCACTAAGCAAGGTTGAAATTCAATCTTTTTGTTATGGAACACCAGAGGATGCTAAATCATGGCTATTGTGGTTGGAGGAGAAGTTTCAACTTGTTGAAATACCAGAAAATATGAAACTGCAGTAGCTACTCATTTGCTCGAAGGAAGAACATTGAGATTGTGGAAAAATGTGTGTAATAGTTTGTCTATAGAAGAGTTGCCACCATGACAAGAATTTAGAAACTCTTTATTGACAAACTGTTTTCCAATTGTTCGGCGGGATGTGAAAAGAAATGAGTTCGATAAGTTGACTCAAGGGCAATTGACAGTTATGCAATATTCGGACAAATTTCAGGATTTGAGAAGACATGCTCCAAATATAATGGCCAATGAAAAAGAAAAAATGCATAAGTTCACTGCTGGATTATTAGGGAGGATTAGACTGATGATGGATGATATAAAGAAATCAACGTTTAATGAACTTGTGGGTGCTGCTGTGAGAATAAAAATTGAATTGATCAAAGAAATAGACTCTTGGAATAAGAAAAGAATATTTCAGACTAATACTGAGTCGAATTTCAAGGCATTTAAGAAATCGGAAGGATCAAGACCTCAACAACAAGGAACAAAGACCAATATTTTTACATGTAGTATATGCCAAAAGAAACATTTTCAAGAATGTAGACTCAAATCAACCACATGTTTTAATTGTGGTAAAGTGTGACATTTTGCAAGAGAATGTCAGGAAAAGGAAAAGAAAATTATACCTCCAAAACAATAAGATAAGGGTAAACAATAAGGAAGAGCTCGAGTTTTCGCTATCAATAAGGAGCAAGCATCCACGACTGAAGACTTGACAGCAGGTATGCTTCTTATGGATGATATCTCTGTTTTGCTTTGATTGATTGTGAAGCTTCTCATTTTTTTATTTCCAAGCATATTACACATATTTTGGCTAGAAAAAGAGATGATATAAAGTGGAGAATAGATACACCAGGGGTAGGAAACTGATGTCTAGGAAAATTTATAAAAGTTATACTATTACTTGTGAGAAACATGTATTTTGTGGCAGACTTAATGGAGTTTGATATGATTGAATTCGATGTGATTTTGGGAATGGATTGGCTACACAAGTATAATATTCAAATTTATTGTAAGGAGAGAAAGATTAGAAGGTTTGATGGAGAAGTAATTTCATTACCAAAATGTGAAGAAGGGGAAATTTGAATTGTAGCCAAAGAATCTGAAATGAGGAATAAATGATTCTTAGTTGAGCTTATACCTAGGGATGAACCAGTGTCGAAACGTCCATATAGAATGGCTCCAAAAGAACTCAAAGAATTAAAAATTCGGTTGCAAGACTTCTTAGATAAAGGCTATATCAGACCCAACATTTCTTCATGGAGGCACCTGTACTCTTTGTATCTAAGAAAGATGGAGGAATAAGATTATGCTATGATTATTGAGATTTGAACAAGTTGACAAAGAAAAATAAATACCATTTTCCAAGGATAGATGACCTATTTGATCAGTTACAAGGAGCTACCATATTCTCTAAACTTGATCTAAAATCATGTTACCATTAGTTGAGAATTAAGGAAGAATATGTTCATAAAACTGCATTTTCTACAAGATATGGTCATTTTGAGTGTTTGATGGTTCCATTCGATTAATGAATGCACCAGCTGTATTCCAAGATTTGATGCATAGAAGTTTTCATCCATTTTTGGATAATTTTGTAGGGATATTCATTGATGATATCTTAGTCTACTCAAAGAATGAAGAAGAACATGCTCAACATTTAAAGTTGGTACTTGACACCATGAGAGAAAAGAAACTTTATGCTAAATTCAACAAATGTGAATTTTGGAAATCTAACATTGCATTTCTTGGACGTATTGTGTCTCCTAATGGTGTGGAAGTTAATCATGAAAAGATACAGTTATAGAATGGAAAACACCTAGAGATGCAAAAGATATCTGAAGTTTTCTCGGCTTAGCTAGTTACTATAGGAAATTTGTAAAATATTTTTCCCGAATAGCAAAGCCTTTAACTAATCTGACCAAGAAAGGTATAAAGTTTGAATAGACTAATAATTGTGAGAAAAGTTTTCAACAACTTAAAGAATGTCTAACTACAGCACCTGTGTAACGACCCGTCTTTCTACTTGCGCGATATTGTCCGCTTTGGACTAGGCTGACCCTAATGACACCCACCTACTCCTCAAGACTTTACTTTTTCCCTAGCCCACACTTCCAAGTGGGTCACCCATCTCTAAATTATCCCAGGATGAGCACGCTTAACTTCCCAGTTCTAACGTGATCATTGCCACTTTGCTAGGAAAAAAGTTTCGTGCAATGGAAGACGAATCATTGTACTTAACATACGATCGTTCCCCGTCTATAGCCGATGATGGGATTCGCCTAAGGTGCCCTCTCGCACCCCCGATGGGTCTTACATTCACCCCTCCTTATGGACTCAACGTCCTGGCTGAGGTTTGCCCCACATATCAACTATAACCCATATCCTTCTCTGATACCAAATGTAACGACCCTTCTTCCCGCTTTCACGATATTGTTCGCTTTGGACTAGACTGACCCTAATGACACCCACCTAGTCCTCACGGCTTTACTTTTTCCCTATCTCCCACACTTCCGAGTGTGTCACCTATCCTTGAATTACTACATGGTGAGCACGCTTAACTTTTCAGTTCTAACGTGATCCTTGCCACTTTGCTAGGGAAAATGCCTCGTGCAATGGAAGACGAATCATTATTCTTAACATACGATCGTTCCCCATCTATAGTCGATGCTAGAATTCGCCTAAGGTGCCCTCTCGCACCCCCGATGGGTCTTACAACCTGTGCTTGTTTTGTCAGAAGAAGATAAAGATTTTGAAATTTTCAGTGATGCTTCTAAGAAAGGTTTAGGTGTTGTGCTAATGCAAAATGGTAGAGTAATTGTTTATGCTTCGAGGCAGTTAAAACCACATGAAGAAAATTATCAAGTACATGATTTAGAACTTGTTGTAGTGCTTTTTGCTCTAAAACAATAGAGAGACTATCTTTATGGAGTGAATTGCAAACTTTTTAGTGATCATAAGAGTTTAAAATATTTGTTTACTCAGAAAGAGTTGAACATGAGACAAAAGAGATGGTTAGAAATAATTATTGACTATGATTTGGAAATTCAATACTGTCTTGGAAAAGAAAATGTGGTTGCTATTGAATCACATGCAAATGAATTCGATGTTAGCCAAAGAAATGGAAAATTGGAATCTTGAATTTCTTTGAGAAAATGGGAATATGTTAGCATCTTTGATAGCAACACCTTCGATCATTGAAGATTTAAAACAAAATTAGAATGTGGATAGTACAATTCAGAAGATGAAAAACAAATCTTTGGAAGGCAATGATAAACATTTTGTTGTGAGAGATGATTATTGTTTGATGTTTCAGAATAGAATTGTTGTACCTGAGAATGAGGATTTGAGAAATAAAATCTTACATGAGGCTCATAATTTGACTATCTCATATCATCCTGGAGAAAATAAGATGTACAAAGATCTGAAGAGTAATTGGTGGTGGCAAAGAATGAAAAATGACATAGCTAACTTTATTTCAAAGTGTGATATATGTCAATGAGTAAAAGTTGAACATCAAAGGCCTGGAAGTTTTCTATAACCCTTACAAATTCCAGAATGGAAATCAGATCATGTGACGATGGATTTTGTGGGTGGATTACCAAAGACATCAAGGAAGAATGATGCAATATGGGTAATTGTAGACATACTAACCAAGGTTGCACATTTTATTGCTATCAAGACTACTAATTCTACAGAAAAATTAGCAAATTTTTATTTGGACAACATAATCAAATTACATGGAGTGCCTTTAAGTATTGTAAGTGAGAGAGACACAAGGTTCACTTCAAGATTTTGGAAAAGTTTGCAATAGGTAATGGGAACTCAATTGTATTTAAGTGCAGCCTATCATCCAGAAACCGATGGACAATCTGAGAGAACTATTCAGATTCTGTAAGACATGTTGAGAGCTTGTGTGTTAGATTTTAAAGGTAGTTGGGAACAATATCTTACATTGGTGGAATTTGTTTATAACAATAGTTATCAATCAAGTATTCAAATGGCTTCATATGAGGTTTTATATGGTAGAAGATGTAGACTCCATTGTATTGGGATGAAGTTGGTGAAAAATATATTGCAGGACTCGAATTGATCAATATAACAAAGGAAAAAGTGCAAACGGTTAGGAGAAACATGAAGATAGCACAAGATAGAAATAGAACATGAGCTGATAAAAGACGGATACCTCTTGAGTTTGAGGTAAATGATTGGGTCTATCTAAGAGTATCTTCTATGAAATGAGTTTTCATATTCAGTAATAGCAGCAAACTAAAACCTCGATATGTTGGATCATTTCATATTATGAAAATTATAGGAGAAGAAGCATATCAGTTGCAACTACCAAAAAAATATGAGAAAATTCTCAATGTATTTCATGTTTCTCAGCTCAGGAAATGTTTAGCTATACCTCAACAAAATTTGGATGATGATCCAGTAGAAATTGATGATGCATTGAAATATGAAAAAGTGCCAATAAAGATTTTGGAGAAATATGAAAAGAGATTAAGGAACAAGAACATTCCGATGATAAAAGTACTTTGGTCCAATCATGATGAAAGCGAAACAACCTGGGAATTGGAAAAGGATATCATTCAGTATTACCCTAACTTAGTAACTGATTGGAGTCTTCGAGTTTTGGGAAAAACTCTTTTGAAAGTATGGGATAAATGTGAGACTCTACATATTATGACAAGCATAATGAAAGATATAAGAGTAAGTGTTGAGAAAATATATTTGGTTAAATTATGATTATAATGTCAAGTTTATAGAAATTATTTGTTATCTTTAAGAATAGGTAACACATCCTTATACTATGATATAATTTATAAGAGATAAATGGAAACACTTAACTTATATTGAAAACATTACTATATAGACAAATTAAGTGAAACTATAGGTACAAAATGATGATTGGATGAAATTTTGACCTCTCTAATGTACCACACGTGTGGTAGGTTGTAATATAGATAATCTTGAAGATATTATGAGGTAAATAAACTCTTTTTCATGAAATTTTCAAAGGATCGAAGGTAGAGAAGAGAAAAATACAACCAAGAATAACCAAGGTTGGTTTTGGGTGAGATTGTGCTCATTTTTAGAATTCTTTGAATTAAAGGATAAGGGTATTGTGTTTATAATCAGAAAATTACTTCTAAGATGTGGAATAATACTTGAAAGTTTAGAAATCAGAAGAAAGTTAGAGTGAAGTGGCATGATTGAGTTTGAAATAAACTACAAACAGTTTTTCTGATATCTATGTGATTATGTAAAATGTATGAATTTTCTAATATCATTTGGTATTATAGTTGGTGCAAAGCCAAACATGGTTTTACTCCTTGTTGAGTCTATATTTTGGTAAAAATATTTTTGGTGCATGAAAGATTTCTATATACGATTTTATGTCATATTTTCCAAAGTGTTGCAAAACTGTTTTAAATCTGCGACAGTGTCACATGTGATGTATTCAATGATTTTTCTGGAACGTCTGAGACCTCTGATTAACGTGATTCTTTTGAATATGGTAGCCACATGAGTTGGCATATATTGGGAAATTTTAAATGATTTTAGAAGGTTATCTGGGCTCTCAAAATAGATTTGGTGTGATATGATATCAAACTGCACTTCCTTGTGTAAATTATATTTTTGTGAATTGTAACTTGTTTATGTGAAAAATCGAGTGCTTGTGGACGCAAATCACTAGCAACATGGTTTTATCATGGTTATGGCTAAAGATCATGCTAGCTTGTTGAGTAAAATATGGGGTACGGACCATAAAAAAGAAAAAAAATCTCTTATTATGATATAGTCAAATCTTAGACGTGTTTATTTGAAAATATGGTGATGTTAAAACCATGGTTTTGGAGGGGTTACCAGACCTTACATGGAAATTGAAATAAAAAGAAAGTGTTGTCCTATGTGTTATTGTTTCCTTATGTGATGTTATGATTGTTTACATATGTATGCTTCATTTGCATCGTATTTTTACTTATTTCATACTCATGACCATTCATCCCCTCCATGTATATCATAAGAGTACTAAAGGGTAGAAGATCAGTTGTCTACATGTGAAATGAACTATCTACGTGGAAAAATGTGTGAAATAGTTTGTCTATAGAAGAGTTGCCAATAGGACAAGAATTTAGAAACTCTTTCTTGGCAAACTATTTTGCAGTTGATCTGAGGGATGTGAAAAGAAATGAGTTCGATAAGTTGACACAAGGGCAATTGACAGTTATGCAATATTTAGACAAATTTCGGGAATTGGGAAGACATACTCCAAATATAATAGCCAAGGAAGAAGAGAAAATGCATAAGTTCACTGCTGGATTATAAGGGAGGATTAAACTAATGATAGCTGATATAAAGAAATCAATGTTTAATGAACTTGTGGGTTCTTCTGTGAGAAAAGAAACTGAATTAATCAAAGAAAGAGACTCTTGGAATAAGAAAAGAAAATTCCAGACTAATATTGAGTCGAATTTCAAGGATTTAATAAATCGGAATGATCAATGCCTCAACAACATAGGACAATTACCGATATTGCTACATGTGGTATATGCCAAAAGAAACATTTTGGAAAATGTAGACTCAAATCAACCACATGTTTTAATTGTGATAAAGAGACATTTTGCAAGAGAATGTCAGGAAATGGAAAAGAAAATTATACATCCAAAACAAGAAGATAAGGGTAAACAACAAGGAAGAGCTCAAGTTTTCGCTATCAATAAAGAGCAAGCATCCACGGATGAATACATGACATCATGTATGCTTCTTGTGGATGATATCCTTGTTTTGCTTTGATTGATTGTGGAGCTTGTCATTATTTTATTTCCAAGCATATTACACATCTTTTGGGAGTTGAGTTGCAAAGGGACTGATCGTGCTAACAAGGTAAGTGGATGCCGTTTTCAGGAGATTCTTAACTGTAGATATCGAGTGATGATCGACTACACTTAGAAAACGATCGAAATGTGTGTCGATCAGAGATCATATGACAATCAGTCATGTTTACAGATCGGTTTTGGGTATTGATATGTAAAATCGGATGACAACCAACGATACAACTGTTTTGGATATTGATGTTGCAAGATGTGTTTCACTTTCCTCAACTTTGACAGAGTATGCTACAAATTGCGAAGCAAGAAGGGAGATAATGTCACTGCAGAACTTTCTGATTGAGATCGATAAATGGATCGATCAATGGAATTTGTATAATGACAGTCAAAGTGTCATATATTTAAAAAGAATTAGTATTTCAGGTGAGGGTAAAACACATTGAGTTGAAGTATAAGTAGACTAGAGATCTACCCAAGAGAAATGTATTTCAATTGATGAAAATAAAAGACATTGCAAAACTGATAGATATGCTCACGAAAGGAGTCACTATAGCAAAGTTAGAGTTATGCATAATTCTAGTATGACTCACCAAGTGAGTTGGTGAGTGGGCATTATCTAAAAGAGATGAATCATCGATCTCCATGTGCGAGACTATTAAATATGGAGATCATATGATGATCAACAAATTTGGATGACGATCGATATTTTTTTCAATCGTTACACTTATATGACGATTGATATTGGTTTCGATCAGTAAATTCGACCTATCAAGCAATACCGAAAGTGACAATGAACTAGAAAGAGAGTATTAGATGAAGGCAATCAGTCGATGATCGAACTGAAGCATATAGATCGATCGGCCGATCTATCTAGGATCGAAATCAGTTATGGAAAAAAGATAACCAAGGAAACAAGTTCACGTAAAATCATGATATGATTTGATATGGATAAATCGTATTGGTGATACGAATAAAATATTCAAAGATATTTGATTTCCTTAAATATCATCAACTACCTCATCTATAAAAAGAGATCGTATGGTTCATTGTTAGATAGGCTTTGTATTCCAATTCATCGATCTTTTGACGTCTACGAATATGAGAGAACTTGTGTGTATGTGTTGTATTCTTCTTCAGATAGTGAATTTTGTCACTCTTTCGATCACGTTTTTTTTCACCCATCTTGGATTTCCTACGTTAAACATCTTGTATCACTTTTCGTTATGTTCTTCAAAGCTATTCTTTCTCAAGTTCATCTAATCTATCGAGATTGTTTGCATATTCCCAACAAAATCGGACAACATCATATTTCAACATCAAACTTACGTTAACATCATACAACACATTAATACATCTCTCGTTTCAAATTAATGTGTAAAAGTTACTTCAAGATAAATAAGTTACTAATATCTTCATTTGTAAATAATTAACATGATGAAACATATCAATACATATCAACACTAGTTGTGCATGAAAGTTACTTATCAAATGTCATACTCAATTAAAGAAATATACATAGAACACATTTTGTGCCTGAAAATACACAATTCACGAACTTTAAAGATCAAATTGATGTATCTTCTTGAACTTTGGGTGGCTAAATCAAATAATTATTGAATTTTGAGGGTCATTTACTTACAGGCAAACTAGTAACATTTCGAAAGATTGAGTACCAAAATATCATCATTTTACAACTTGCATAGTCATACATAAAATTTAATAGTATCCTAACATAGGTCAATGCTAAACTGTCAGTAAGTTGGAGGGCTACGTGCTCGAACATACAGATAGAACATGGATTCGTGAATTTAACATTTTATTCATTTGTTTACACTTGGATTTACCGCATTAAGAATGTAATCCGTATGATTATGATTTGACTCATTTTTCATTCAGATTCCCATGTTTCGGAGTGTGATTAGGTTGTTTACGACTACAACCTAATCATTTTGCAATTTTGTAATTAAATTACATGGTCTTTCCCGGCCTTTAAGTTGGAGCCGTGTGCAAACCTCGCCCTTAACTAAACACAATTCAGAGCTAAGAAAGTTGATCGTTTTTGCACCTTAGAAACGATCACGCTCACATCATCGAGCCTACCACCAATGCAACCCGTGAAGCCAGCAGCCTGAGCTTCATCCGAGAACGGTGTCCTTAAAGACGAAGACCGACCGATTTCTTGTGCTTTCATAACCAACAACATTGCTATTTCCTGTAATGAAGAGATCATCAGTTTCCTCTTCATTATGGACTAATAGAATACAGCACCCAAGGCTTTTATCATCGAGCAAAGATTCGAAGACGAGCGATGAGATCTCCTGATCGTACAAATTGTCGAAAAATCCATCCGTTGCGGTTATGATTACATCGTCTTCTATTAAATCAATCCTGTACGTCTAAACAGAAGGAGATATCAGATATGGATCATAATTCTGGATATCGATAAATACCTCTGCAAAAGACGAAGGATCGTCGCCAAATCGAATCCGAAAAGGGAAATGAAAGAGATGGTGCATCGGAGAAGAACTCTTGTGAACAATTCCATGTCGGAGAACAATGAATCTCGAGTCTCCAACATTTGCAGAATGAAGAGTCTGTTGTTGATGAGTAAGTAATACACTAAGTTCATGCTTCATATTGTCGAAAGAAAATGTACCTGTCCATTGAATCGAGAAACCAAGCAAGTCGACGACCCGAGAGAATGTGTTTCGGCAACTGAGTTTATAAGAAGCTCTAAAGGATTGTAAACAGAATCAGCATTTGAATGAAAAATGAGACGTTCACAGTTCTTGATGAGCTCTTGAGCAAAAAAGCCTTGCTGGGTACCTAATCGAGAATCAAGAAATCAGATTAAGGACGAGAAAAACAACGTTGAAACGGGATACCGAAACGGTTAGATTATGATGGATCACCTTCGAGGGACCATAGACCAACTCCATCAGCAACTCCTAGCCATGTCTCACCAGCAATGAAGTAAGCATCTTCACCACCTGTAAATCCCTGAAGTCCAATTCATTTCGAAAATGCGCAAAGATGGAACTTTTTCGGGTGCAGTTGTGCAATACCTTAGAAGGATGAGGCAACATAGCTGCACCAGATGATAGAAAAAACTCTTCTTTTAAGGGTACCTGCCTGTTACGAGATTCGAACTTGATCAATCAAATTTAGTGAGGAAGAAGCTGAATTCTAGCAATTACGAACCTTATTTCGGAAAACTCTGCTACTTCTATGAAAGATTGCATACCATCATTAAATTCAGGATCCAAAGTCGAATTAAACGAGCTTTCAGCCAGTTTTTTGCTACATTTTGGAGACATTGTATCAACTTCACTGCATTCTCCTATTTTTTCATCTTCAGTGATATGCTGCAGGGCGTCCATAGAAGCAACAGGATTCTGAGTAGCCTCATAACTTTGGAGATTCGACGAATCCGAGTCAATTTCTTCGACTGTCTCATCTTCTGATCCCACCAAATTAACAGTAATTTCCAGCTGGGTGTTCTCATAATCAATAGTATCAAAAATTTCAATGTTTGAATCTCCATTTACATTTATCTCTTGATAGGAAACACAACCAGAAAACGATTTTGATGATCCGGTTTCTCCTTTACCGTCTTCATCTCCGGGTTCATTTCCGGTTTCATTTACCATAATGTTCGATTCCAAGACCTCCCTCTCTTCCTTAACTTCTCCAAACCGGAACAAAACACTCCCATCATAATGCTCTGCCAGAATAGCCATAGAAGAACAAGAAATCATTAACAGTCTCAATTTTTAACCAAAGAATCAAATTGTTCCACCCAAGTAAAGAATCAAATCACTAACATAAGGCCGATAAATAATAGCATAAACCCAATAAAGAAAACTAATAACAAACACAAGCAAAGACTAAACTTTTGAGACAAAAAATAGGGAAGCCAAGAAAGAATCAAATCACTAACATAAGGCCGATAAATAAAAGCATAACACATGGATACAAGTAAACACTAAACTTTTAACACAAGCAATAGGGGAATCCCAGTACCATGAGTGGAAAGAACACCAAATTCTGGCGGAGGGAGTTTAGAAATCAGAGCGAGATGAAGCGGTCTTCTTCTCATCCAACTGGCCCTAAATCTGTTGCATCCATGCGAAAAAAAATGAGGCTTAGAGATGCGAGATAAGGCTGAGAAATCCATGGATTTGCACAAGAGATCAGCCATCACTGCAGCCCACAAATTATCACTAAAGCATTACATGAATGATCAAAAGAGAATACAGTAGTGGTTTCAGGTTTGTAGATAGAAAAAGGAGAAACCTTTAGGAAAGCCAATTTGTATTAAGTACATTTTAAGTTAATGATTCAGTAAAAATATCGAAGATTTTTGGTGAAGGAGAAGCTCAAGTAAGATCAAAGTGTCCACGTGGAGGGGTTCCAGTGGGTAGAAATCTATCCATAATTCTGAGTTGGCGCGTCTATAATTCTTGGTGTTGATTCCCTCATCTTATTAAGTAGGTGTCATTCATAGGAAAAAGAGCCAGAAAAAAATACCAACAGAAATGGCTTCCGCTGCTCTTGTCAATGGACTAGGATCAGCATTCTTGACCGGCTGCAAGAAGAGTCAAGCCCGGTTAGCTGCTCCCGTCGCAGCTGTAGGCACAGGAGCTGCAGTTCCTAAGAGGGTTGTGGTAGCAGCAGTCTCTACGGCTAAGAAGTCATGGCTCCCTGGTGTTAAGGCCGGAGGCAACCTCGTTGATCCTGAATGGCTCGATGGCTCGTAAGTATTCGAAGTTATAACATATTTCATTTATAGAAATAATGGTTGTAACTGAACTGCAGGTTACCAGGTGATTATGGATTCGATCCATTAGGCCTTGGAAAAGATCCAGCTTTCTTGAAATGGTACAGGGAAGCTGAACTAATCCATGGCCGGTGGGCAATGGCAGCCGTTGTCGGAATCTTCGTCGGTCAAGCATGGAGTGGCATTCCCTGGTTCGAGGCTGGAGCTGCTCCTGGTGCTGTGGCACCTTTCTCCTTTGGCACCCTTCTTGGGACTCAGCTCCTTCTCATGGGGTGGGTTGAAAGCAAAAGATGGGTTGATTACTTCAATCCGGAATCACAGTCCGTCGAATGGGCCACCCCATGGTCTCAGACAGCTGAAAATTTCTCAAACTCAACAGGTGATCAAGGTTATCCTGGAGGAAAGTTTTTTGATCCGTTGTCACTTGCCGGAAAACTTAATGATGGAGTTTACATACCTGATTCGGAGAACCTTGAGAGACTCAAGCTTGCTGAGATCAAGCATGCAAGATTGGCTATGGTGGCAATGCTGATCTTCTACTTTGAGGCTGGCCAAGGCAAAACTCCTCTTGGAGCTCTTGGCTTGTGAAGTTTTATTTCATTGTTGGCATTGATCTGTAAAGAAGCTTATGCAATGTAGAGAGTGTAAAACGATCTAATGCAGGAAACCCACTACAGTAACTCATCATTACACAAAAGTTTAACAACACAGACATCAGCCTCAATTAAGTCTTGAACTAAATGGAAATACTTTAAAGAAGACAACTAACTATTACGATAACAAAATAACAATGTCATGATCGACCAAGGTGGCGGCTAAGTATTTACGCTGCCCCAGATTACTCTAATTTTAAAGGCGAAATCAAAACTGCTAACTAATTCATCAATTAATGATGTATTTAAAGTATTGTATATATAACAGAGTAAAAAGTGTTTTTAAGAGGCAAAACATGACTAGAAAACGAAGAAAATATCAACAAAAAACCAAACTTGTCTATACATCAACAACTTGGCAACCAACAAGCTCAGAAGATCCAGCCATCTTACTTGCAATCACCTTCCATATGTTATTACCTGATGATACTTCCCCTGAATGCCTTATGATCGAATCGAGAGATGATGTACCGATTCCCGATGGAAGTTTTCTTTGCCAATCAAACTGCATTACTGAGATGTTTTCGTTGATATCTTTAGTGATCACATGGAGCTTCCCGAGAAAACCAGCAAACAGACATGGTGAATCCGAATCTGTGAGGTTGTGGAAGGGGATGTCTCCTTCTATAACTTTCCAAACATCATCTTGGTGATCATACACTTTGATTCTAGCACTGTTGTGAGCGCTGGATGGTTCCAAAGCATATAGTTCATCATCAACGACAGCACTTAGCTTCGTTCCGGCTTGTTTGCCAGGCCAACTTTCGCCCATTCCGAGAGGCATTTCGTTCCAAGAGTTTGTTTCAGGGTCATAAACCTCACCTCCAACATCAACAAAAAAGGGCCAACAATATAAACTCTGAGGGACATAAAGCTTTCCCCTGTATGATGCCAAACCTGTTGCAATAGGCTTAAGTAAGTCTGTCAAAAACGCAGTTGGTAGAATCCGTGCTTTGGAAAATGTCATGCTAGGCACCTCGGACCAACTTTGAGTACTCGGATCAAAAACCTCAGCAGATTGATGGGGATTTAGTCCACTATGACCACGAGTAACACCTCCAACGACATAAAGTTTGTTATCCAAGACAGCTGTTTTGCAGTATGCTCTTTCGGTGGACATGGGAGTTGTCTCAACCCAAGAATTCAAAATGGGATCATAACGACACACACTCGCCACTGCAGATGCCTTGCAGAACCCACCTATGACATACAGGAAGCCTGATATGGACCCAATAGAACAACCACAAAATGGGATTTCATCCAGAGCATCTTTCTTGCATAGCCAACCTCTGATCGCGCCTACAATAACTCTTGAAATGGAACTGTTCCACAACAAGAGGCTTGAGAGGCCCCTTCTTGTTCCATCTTTGACCGCAACATTAGGCATCAGAGGGAGTCTTTGCCACCTACCAGATACTGGGTCAAGGGCATGCCAAATGAGCATTTCGCCATCCACTTTGGTCAGAAGATAGAGCCATTCTTCTGAGGTGCCAAGTTCTTTTCTTACTTTGTAAAGCTCATTACTCACTAGAGTGGCCCTCCAGCTTCTTGACACAAGTTTTGCATTTAAATACAAAATCCTTGGCAGTCTAGCTAAAATTTGAATCGCAATCTCGTCAGGTAGGCTCGGAATGATTCTTGGGCTACCATCCCAGAAACAAGAAGACATTCTGCGCCGCTTGGATGCCACAAACTGGGAAACATCACTTCCTTCACTAGTATTATTCAGGCTCAACCTAGATCCCATTTGTATAACTTTGTTCACCTTCAATTTTCTTGCGCAGCTACTTCCAGTTCACCATGACCTACAGTAAGTTAAATCTCAAATATAGAGCATGAAAATGAAGATGGTTAAAAAAATAAACATTCAGGCTCATAACCTCATTAAAAGAAAACCATGATTTAAAAATATCCTTCTCAATTAACTCAGAACAGCCTTCTATACCAATCATAAGAAAACCAAATGCCAATCTTCTAAAAAAGTAAGTGATAATAGCATCAATAGAGTATCTGAAAGTAATCCAGAAGTAAACTCAGATGCATAAAACATTCATAATCATCAAACTTCAAGTACCACGTAAACTTGTAATCCGATCCCCATCAAGAAAAAACATAAAAAAGGCCAAATTACAAAAAAATAAATCGAGGGATTAATCAATACAAAGAGAGAAGAACTTCAGCCCATAACTCTACAAAACAGAAACCTATAACAACAAACTCAATATCATGTAGATGAAATCACAAACCTCTCAATAATAGAAACCCAAGACCATCTAAACAAGCGGAAAATTTTATGTGGAAATCGGTTTATGGTCACAATCACACACGACAGCTTGTAAAATTGATTGAGCAAAAAGAATCTAGCTCGTTTAAAGAGATGATGAGGATGATCTTTACCCCATTCATGATCAAAAGAAAACCTTCATCTGAATCACTGTTGTATGAAGATGAACCCAACGACGATTGCCAGATTGGGGAGAAAATCGGAAAACCTTCATTATCCAGTACAAACCGCAACCTTCTAGTAATTGTAATTCTTTTTTTGAAATTCAAATACCATATTTATCCATCCAAATCTGGATGTCAAGGGGCCGCATTTAAGCCCAGCCCAGTTAAAAGAGGCATACTTCTTACTTCCGTGATTGAGGTTGAATGATTGTAGCCCGTAGGAATCTCTTTAAGATATAGTACCATCCTCATGATTGGTCGCTCATTCAAACTGGATGGCGAATATGGTAAAATTTCCGGAAAAAATTTAAGTTAATAGTGTCAGAAACCTAATCTATAAAAATTATCACTGAAATCAAATTATATAACATAATAACTCTGACAAATTTCAATTCATTTTTCTAGCAGTGATTGACCCATGATTTGACAGAAAGCTTTATGTAATAACTTTTTTTTATCTATTTTTCATAATTAATTGAAAACTAATTTTTTAAATTTTTAAAATAGTTCAACTATTTTCAATTAAAATCTTTAAGATACGTGTTTTACAAATTAATTAAAGCAACCAACTTTGGATGCCCCATTTCGATTAACCCTTATTTTGGTTTTACACGTTTGGAATATTTTTTTCCTAGCGATACGATCGATCATTAGGGGTGTTCACTATTTGGTAGAAAGTGAATATCAAAATTTTTTACTGAACTGTATCGATTTTAAAAAATTCGTTCTATGTTCGGTTATTAAATTTCGACTATTTCGGTGTTTGGTAAAAAATTTGGTATTATGTAATTATTGATTTCCTAATTTAAACCAATGTTTTAATACCGGTGGTATATTGTCCGGTACATCAAATATTTGGCTTGAATAATATTTTTTTTCGTACTGCCCACTACTGGGTATTTGGGTCGGTTTTCATTCCTCTATCATACTAAATTATTAAATACATATTAAACTAATAAAATTAAATAATGTAACTACTTTTTATATTAATTAACAATCTAATTAAAATAATAATAATATATAAATGTCTACTCAAACTTACATCACTGCTAAAAGTACAAAAATTTTTTTGTCAGTATCAAAAAGTTGAAAGTTTTAAATTCAGTAACATTTAGGTAAATCTTATTTTCTGTCCTGCTACTGCCATGAAAAAATTCTTTTTTTCATACCGCCCGATATCGGGTATTATAGTCGGTTTTCGATTTTTTCTGGATCCGACCCTAAAAACTAATTAAATATTATTTTTTTAAAAAAAAATATATTTGGTACCGTCTGATATACCAATCTTACTGCTCATATTGGTCCGGACCTGTACGAAATTCCGGCCGGTACATGTTTTTTCTGTTCGGGTTTAGGGTTTATGGGTCGGTTCGGGTTATGTCGGATTTTATATTAAAAAATAAAATATAATTATTTTATTAAATATTAAAAACATTTATGATTATCTGCGTATCTTTTTAATTTCATTTTCATCAAAAGTACAGGTTCCATGATGTCCATCAGTGCTAGTATGCTAATTTACGGCTTGTCAGTGGTATTTTACTAATATTTTTAAATTTAATGTTAATTAATAAAAAATATTTTCTGACCGTAGTATGCTCATCAAAAAACTCGTAAAATTTCTTCCATCTGATTTTATTTTTAAAAAAAATTTAAAAATTAAATTTAAAAGAATTATAAAATATAAAAAATTATAANACCACGTAAACTTGTAATCCGATCCCCATCAAGAAAAAACATAAAAAAGGCCAAATTACAAAAAAATAAATCGAGGGATTAATCAATACAAAGAGAGAAGAACTTCAGCCCATAACTCTACAAAACAGAAACCTATAACAACAAACTCAATATCATGTAGATGAAATCACAAACCTCTCAATAATAGAAACCCAAGACCATCTAAACAAGCGGAAAATTTTATGTGGAAATCGGTTTATGGTCACAATCACACACGACAGCTTGTAAAATTGATTGAGCAAAAAGAATCTAGCTCGTTTAAAGAGATGATGAGGATGATCTTTACCCCATTCATGATCAAAAGAAAACCTTCATCTGAATCACTGTTGTATGAAGATGAACCCAACGACGATTGCCAGATTGGGGAGAAAATCGGAAAACCTTCATTATCCAGTACAAACCGCAACCTTCTAGTAATTGTAATTCTTTTTTTGAAATTCAAATACCATATTTATCCATCCAAATCTGGATGTCAAGGGGCCGCATTTAAGCCCAGCCCAGTTAAAAGAGGCATACTTCTTACTTCCGTGATTAAGGTTGAATGATTGTAGCCCGTAGGAATCTCTTTAAGATATAGTACCATCCTCATGATTGGCCGCTCATTCAAACTGGATGGCGAATATGGTAGTAAAATTTCTTCCGTCTGATTTTATTTTTAAAAAAATTTTAAAAATTAAATTTAAAAGAATTATAAAATATAAAAAATTATAATAATTTTATATAATAATTTTTTTGATAATATTATAATTTTTATATATTTGATGTGTAAAAAAAAATTAAAAAATTAAAAGTATCCGAACATTGTTGATGATAGCCTAAGGTCATGGTATGGGGAATTTTGTAAAATAGATCTGTGCCCAGAATTCTTTTGCCAAATAATCTGTATCAGTACCAACTTTACTATATAAGATGTCTTTCTAATTTATTTGTCAAATAGACTACATTTGTATATTATTAATAAAAATAAATCAAATAATTAAATATTACATATATATTTTAATTAAAAATACATATTAAATTAAAATCTAATATATTAACATCGAATTTAATACATTTACATTGTAAAATAAATTAAACTAATTTAACGAAAATAATAAGAATTTGGTAAATTGAATTAAATTACGATTGAAAATATTATATCAAACGAAACGTGAAATATCGGGTATCAACCGATACATCAGTTATACGCTCCGAATCGGAAGAGATACGTTTTTCATATTGATTGATATGTAAAATACAAGGGGGTATCGGGTATTTTTGACCGACCCAGAATAACCCGAGATTCGACCCAATAACAAGATACCGGGAGTTATCGGAATTTACCGTTGCAACGATACCGGGGTACCGTTGCAAAATAGTAAATTCTTACGATTTTCGTTAAACTATATTAAATATATATTACATAAATATCAATATGTTAATATCGAATTTACTCTTACTAGTGTGAATTTAATACATTTACGTTGTAAAATAAATTAAATTAGTTTATGAAAATAGTAAGAATTTGGTAAATTAAATTAAATTCCGATTGAAAATATTGATAAAATATTTTATCGAACGAAAAGTGAAATACCGAGTATCGACCGATATCATACGCCTCAAATCAGAATATATATTTTCATATCGATCGATATGTAAAATATTGGGGGCATCGTTGTAATTGTTTTGTCCGATAACTCCTGGTATCTTGTTATTGGGTCGAATCTCAGGTTATTATGGGTCGGTCAAAAATACCCGGTACCCTCTTGTATTTTATATATCGATCAATATGAAAAATGTATATATTCTAATTTAGAGCGTATGACTGATATATCGGTTGATACTCGGTATTTCACGTTTCATTTGATATAATATTTTCAATCGTAATTTAATTCAATTTACCAAATTCTTACTATTTTTGTTAAACTAGTTTAATTTATTTTAGAACGTAAATGTATTAAATTCGATGTTAATATATTGTATTTAAATTTAATATGTATTTTTAATTAAAATATATATGTAATATTTAATTATTTGATTTATTTTTATTAGTAATATACAAATGCAGTCTATTTGACAAATAAATTAGAAAGACATATTATATAGCAAATTTTGTATTGACAATGTTATTTGACAAACGAATTTTGTGCAGGGAGCTATTTTGCAAAATTCCCCGTTGGAGTATCGATTATTTCGAGTTGAAATTCAGTTTTTAGGTTCGAATTTTAAAAATAAAAATAATAATATTTTTTTAAAAAAATATAATTTGTGGTACAGATACCGGCCTTATCGATCCAATGCGATTCAAAATGAAATTATGAATCGATATGAAAAGATTGTGTTAAATTTCTAGAATCGGAATTTCTACACATTGCATGTAAGAATATATTTTGGTTAATTTACTGAATATTTATCCGACTATATTCTTGTTTTTTTGTGAATGCATTTTTACATTTTGAAAAAAGAAATTTCAACACAAAATGCTTGGTTTTGATTTATTGGATCACATTAATGCATTTCCCCATTTGTAATAACAAAATTAAGCTTTACAAACCCAAATTTTGCCTTAATAAAACTGAATTGCTCATTCTTTCAAAATTCCTTCCATCGAACCTCTTCATTCTCAAAGTGCTTCATTTATAGATTGAATTGCTCTAATTATGTCATGGTGAAAGTAAATTGCTTGTTGCGTTAAGTTTTTTTTTTCTTTTTGTGTTGTTTTGCCGACAACCGGAAACATATTTGAGCATGTTAGTGGACGAACTCAGGTTTTAGGAGAATATGCTGCATTTTTTGAAACATTGTTGAGAATTCAAGTGAACTTTCAAATTTGGAGAATTTGAGTGAGTTTTCTATTGCGCAATGCTATGAAAATTCATAGAGATATCCCGATGAATGGAGTAAGGGTGGATATAATATAATTCTTGTAATTTAGCAATGCTTAAAAAATCGATTACATTTTGTTAATTTTAAGTAAATTGTTAGTTCCTCCTAAAAAATTTCAACAAATTCATGACTAGGTCACATATCAAGGCTTTGTGATTGTAAAAAATATGTAGATCGTCTAAGAAATGATTGTTAATTGTTATTTCATTAGTTGATTTACAATATTTTTTTTATTGTAAAAAAAATATTCTCTTTTATATTACAACTTTTTGGACATCATTTAAGGTATTTTTTATTAGTTGAATTATTCTCTTTTATATTTTCTCTGTTGATGTTTTTCAATGTTGACGTATATTACTTACATTATTTAGTTTTTTTCTATTTTTCAAATGAAATTGAATCTAGTATCATCAGTGCTAGGGGATATGAGAATAAAACTTCTTAGCAGAGATCCTATTAGAATTAAAATCAACACCCTCTATGTTTATGCATTGGGATTGTCAATCGACAATAGCAATTGTTAAGAATAAATCTTATAATTGCAAAAATATACATCTTATATTTAAGCATGTTATCGTGAATACGATGTTGTAAAATGGAATTTTTCCATTATATATGGGAAGTCGGAAGTGAACTTGGCCGATCATCTGACTATACCATTTGGGAAAATACAAAATTGCTTAAACATAGAGGGAAATATGACTAATGTCAATTGATGATTAATAGTGATGGATACCCAATTTATGTGATTGCGATCCCATGAAGTAAGTTCATATGGGTAATAACTAAGTCACTATTAATTCTGATTGGTACGTTATATAGTCGTCATATAGTGTTTGAGCATGAGGTATTTATTACTGCATATATTGTGAGGTTGATTACTTAATGATTTTCATATCCCTTTAGGGTGGTGTGTCGATTGCAGTACACACTCGATGAAATCACCTATGTGAGTGTGGAGTGAGGCCGCTCCTATGGGACCTTGACAAGTCTCTAGAGCATTCATAAAAGTCCGAGCACGCGCATGACCTATTAGCGCAAAACCGCGTTGAACTATGGTTGTTTGAGAATATACGCATGATTGGTTAACGTTATCACACAATAATGTTCAATGGTTCATAGAAGCTATACGTTTCATCATTGTACATGTGTAATTAATCTCATTCTTTCTAGATTTGGTTCATAGTCCAAAAGACACCAAATACGATGTGTTTATATTAATGTGATTGAACTCAAAATATATATAAAACATTTTAAATATGTGGGGTATTGTTGGATAATATTTATATTATCTATATATATTTAAAAGGTTTATGACTTTATTAATATTATGTTAATTACATAATAAAAAATCAATAGAGTTTTTCTTCCACTAAAACTACCTTGTCTATTTTATTGGGGAAGTGGAGTTAGAAGTAGAGAAATATTTATCTACATATTCTATTATATAAATAATAATAGAATTGTAGAAAATAGAGATAGAAAATATACCGAGATATAGAGGATTTAATGAGAAACATAGAATACTTGTATTTTCTTGTTTTGATATTCTTTCTTATCTGTATTGATTCTGAGTTCATCGACAATAACCAAGCAAGGGAGCTTGCTGCTTGTGTAACCTGGAGAACACCGATTTTGCCGGAATTGTTCTTAAGTTCAGCGTCATTATGACGTGCTACAAGCGACACTCAACCAGATTTGATAACGGAGATCAAATCACATTTCTAGTATTATTTTCTATTTACTATATTAATATTAATGTTGTTTATTTCTATGCAGGTTTGATCCAGATTTCCAACAATTGAATCTAGTATCATTAGTGCTAGGGGAGATGAACATAACATCAAACGGTGTAATTTCTACATTTCATTATTGCATAATTGTCGGTAACCTTTTATGGTGTCAAATTTGAAATTATTTATCAGATGTGCTTATTTATGAAATATTTATTTTGATTACTATTGATGATGAACATCTAGTTTGACTTGAATCATATATTTGTAAACTATAGACGTTGGACCTATGATACTTGATTTATTTTTTGGTGTTAGTTGTTATACTGTCTAATCACACATTATCTTGGTTTATGTTGTGATGATGAATTATAGTGTTGTGATTTTGTTATTTGATTTGATTTGCCGTGATAATTGTTATTTTATTCGATGTTTGTTTGTTTGTTGTGATAATGTCATACATACAATAGTTGATTCTCAAAATAATTATGAGATGAGTGAAAGAAACATACATGAGTTTCTCAAAATAGCTATAAGATTCCTTAAAAGAAACACAATAGTGTGTCTGAATTTGCATTTAGGATCCCTAAAACAAACACTAACAAGTTTCATGTTTATATTAAATTTAACATCCTCTCATTCTAACTAGAGATCTTCTACTGATAGGAAAAATGTCAAAAGCTACGAATATGCAAAATCTTGAAATGAATAAGGATATTGTTGTACGAGTTGTTGCATAGCATTACAAATTAATGTTGAACCGACCAATACATGATCATCCATCAAGTCGTTGGC
This sequence comes from Utricularia reniformis, assembly GCA_009725065.1. NCBI lineage: Eukaryota > Viridiplantae > Streptophyta > Magnoliopsida > Lamiales > Lentibulariaceae > Utricularia > Utricularia reniformis. The sequence continues at coordinate 111,720 of RWGZ01000332.1, read as the reverse complement.
AATGCTCTTATCAATGTTGAACGTACATGATGTCTATGTATACCGAACTTTAAGGGAACACATGCACTTTTCTACACCTTGGTGTCATATTTGTCAACGAATTTAGTTTAGAAAGAAAGAAAATATATAAATGTTGAGGAAGATGATATGTTTCTTATGATAAATGAAAATCACAAAGAAATTAAAATATGCAAAAGTTTTTCCAATGAGAAACATATATTGTTCATATGATTTTTCAAGATGTATCTAAGGTATATTTGAGAATGTCTACATACAAAAGTTGCTACGAGATACATCTATATATATAATCAAAATTATCATGCTTTTCTCTAGCAAAATGTAATACTTTGGTAATCTTGTTTTTTATTATGAAAAAATAGCTAACCGAGTGAAAGTTTACGCATTAAATAATCTTTTTATTTTTCACATTTTTTAAATATATGGGCCTAAGTAAAAAAACAGAGTTTGAGCTTAAAAATTTATTTATAGCAACCACACAGTTCCATTCTGGAGATGATGCAATGAGCGGGCGCTACCCAGATCCGATAAGCAGGACCCGGACGAAGATTGGATGGGTGGGCATTGGTGTAATGGGCGGCGCAATGGTTTCACGTCTATTGTCTGCCGGCTACGCCGTTTCTGTTTACGCTCGCTCTCCGTCGAAAGCCTCGTACCTCGGTGCTGACTTAATTGCCTCTCTGGAGGATTTAGCCGCCACTTGCGATGTCATCTTCACGATGATCGGCCACCCCTCCGACGTTCGAAGCGTTGTTCTTGAGTCAATTCTTCCGTTGGTAAAACCTAACGCCGTGATTGTGGACCATACGAGCAGCGATCCAGCCCTTGCGCGGGAAATCTACTGTTGTGCTCACGAAAAGCAGTGTTATTCCGTCGATGCTCCTGTTTCCGGCGGAGATATTGGGGCTAGGGCCGGTAAATTGGCGATTTTTGGCGGAGGGAATGTGGGAGTGGTGGAATGGTTGAAACCCTTATTTGACGTATTGGGGAAAGTAACTTACGTGGGGAGTGCTGGAAAGGGGCAGAGCTGCAAAATTGCGAACCAGATTGTGGTAGGTGGAAATCTTATAGGGCTAAGTGAAGGTCTGGTCTTCGCTGATGCATCCGGTCTGGATAAAAGTCAGTTCTTAGAAGCGGCGAGAGGCGGCGCCGCCGGGTCGATGGTGATGGAGCTCTTCGGGAAGAGGATGATTGAAAGGGACTTCAAGCCTGGTGGTTTTGCCGAGTACATGGTGAAGGACTTAGGACTAGCGGTATCGGAGGAGGGTGAGGATGCGGTGGTCTTGCCGGGGGCTGCGTTGACGAAGCAGCTGTTTACCGGCATGGTGGCTAACGGCGATGGGAAGATCGGCGGCCAGGGTATTATAACTGTCATCGAGAGGATCAATGGAAGGAAGGGCTAATCGGTCAATTCCATTTCTGTATTTTAAATAATTAACTTATTTATATTATCCACGTTATGAAGGCCGAGCCCAGTTTGTGAATAAGCAGCCAGCCCAAATTATGAATTAAAAATTGAACTAAATATCTTAATCCAGGCGGGAAATCTTCATTCTTGTTTTCCATTGACCGGCAAAGTCACCGCTCTGCCACCGCCAAGCGGCGTAAATTTCGGTTACAATTGAACATTTGAAGTGTTGAAATGTCGAAGTTCGATTATCCAAGGCTTCCTCGGCAAGAAATTGTGGGGGTGCTAGCACAGTACCAAATCGCAACCATATCGGAGGCTGATCTCATGCGGCCTGACTCAGATTCTATTTGCAAACTCTACGCCAACGTTTATCAACACATGGGAACACACCAGTCAGAGTGCACTTACCTTGAATATTGACTTTGCAACGCTCATTCCTCACTGATTGTTTGTCAATTTTTTAGGGATGAAGACTTGCAGATCGAGTTTGGTGCTCTGGAGCTGCTTGAGAACCCGGAAAACCACGAGCAGTCTACACATATCATTGATTTTTACAATAAAATTAGGCAACTCATTAAAGCCGTTAAGTGTCCGAAGACATTTACTCTCAAAGACTTGATAAAGCCGGAGCCTGCACGCACTGAATTTTTCCTCGGCACTCTTCTTAATTTTCTCATTCACAGGTTAGGGTTATGTTTTCTTGGAGTATTATGACCGATTTTTCTTTGCAATGCTCGTCTCATTTTCATGTTGTGGGTCTTCTAATTTGAATCTTAGAGGTACTAATCCATAGAAATTCCTTATACTCTTTAGAATTTCGAAAAAAAACCTATTGCAAGAACACAATGATGCGTTGACTGAATTAGCAGAGCAGGAACAAGCTGCCAAGGATAGAATATCTCAGGTAATTTAAACCCCAATATCAATTATGCTTATACTTTATGCTTTATGTTCACTTTCTTAAAGCTTTATGGTATCTTAGTTGGAGACAGAAATAGCAGAATGTGAGCAGTCGAGGGAAATGGACTTGCCACTCATCCAGGAAGTTAATTGCCACATCAAGGAACTGCAGCAGACTATTTTTGGGCTTAACCAGCGCCAGATGACACTAAGAGCTTCAATTAATAAATTGAAAGAGAAATCCAAAGAAATGGATGAGAAGGTTTAGCTGTTGTTTTTCTTTATCATTAGCTAATACATGCTTTTATAACTGCTTGCTTATCTGTGGAATGTTAGAATTGCATACACATGCAATGCAACAAAGGGGATATGCTTATGAGTTTGCTGTTGAGTTGTATTTTCTCTTGAATCATCCATAGATATATATTGCATCAGATATCAGAAGCAGAATCTGCTCTGGTCCAGACTTCTCAAGAAAATGTAATCTTGCGTTCAAAAATTGTCCAATCCCCGGATAAGCTTCAGGTATTCTTGCTCTAGTTTCAAAAATATCCTGGAATGACTCTTGGCTGTCATAACTCTTCTGTTTTTTGGTGATATATGTATTGATGAAACATACAGAGGGCTCTAGAGGAGAAAAAGTTGGTCAAGAATGAAGTAAAAAGTGTTGAAAGGGTTGCTTTGCAAACATTTCAGGATAAGACTACTCTGCTTGAGGCTCACTCCAAGGTTTGCAACTGTACATCTGCTTTATTTCTTTATCTTATTTCACAGGCTTGATCATTTATTTTCGTTTTTCAGGCTTGCAAGAAACTTTCCAAGCATCTAAAGCAGATCCAAATCTTACAAGAACAGGTTTGTCAGTGCAAAATTGCTTTGCATCTGTATTTCGCATTAAGGATAGATGGCCCTATAATTTATTACGGTGAACGTTTTGAGGGATTAATTGCATTGCATTTTAAAAGTTTATGTATCTTGAGATCTTTTGCTTTTTTTATTGTGCAGTTCACTTTGTTTCAATCTCTTATCTTCTTTCTTGTTCTTTTTTCTCATTTTTGTTTTGGGTACGTGTATATGATCCAGTTTGTTGATGTAGATTCATTTTTTTAACTATCCCCTTGTCAAATGGACAGGCCAATTCTGCAAAGTCAGTTGATAAAGATGTTAAGGTTCTGAAAAGCAAACTTAGTGAAGAAGAAGTTCTAATTAAGTCACTTGAAGCCAAATTATTGGAACTACAGTGTAAAGGTATCCTTAATCCTTATTTAGTATCTACTTCAAATTCTTTGTTGTATGTTCTTTTTCTGAAGTGAATTGGTTATTCAGAGGACCAATTGAGAGAGTACAAAAAGCAACTTGGTCTGGAGAATACTCTCAAGAAAGAAGAGGTTGACAACGAGTTCAAAACTGTGGAGTTAGAAGTGAAAGCAATAAAGCACGAATTAGAAATCAAGCAAAGAGATGTGGAGTCCCTTGTGGCAGAGGTAACATTCCTATTTTCCTTTTAGGGCTACTTTTCTTGGTTCTGAGTTTCTGACTAGAGACTCTTACAAAAATTGCGTAGGCGGAAGCTACATCTGCAAAGAAAGAAACAGTCAAGCAAGAAGGGGAAGCTAAAATGCGAGAATTAGGCTGTAAATGTGAAGAAATTATGACTGAGGTATGTAATATGTTCTAGTTTATCAGTCCCTGGCCTGTTAGTGTCATTTTCGTGAATTGATGAGTATGTTGGTTTTTGCAGTTCAATAATTACTCAAACAAGATGAAACACCTGATAGAGCGCAACTGACTGAAACTGAGCTGCAAATTTTATTGCTCTTGGATTGCCTCGATGAAAATGTAAAATTTCTCTGCCAATATAATTATTTTGAAGTGATGCAGTATTCAGTCTGTCTTATAGAATATACAACTCTACAAAAGATGTTCGTGTTATTTCTTGACATGTTCAATGCTATCTATTGCAGGTAACAATACTAAAATATTTCTGGCTTTAGTCACATTAATTACATGAGATTAATGTTATACGAGATTCGAATCCCGGAGATTGTGTATGTTGGGTTTAGTTACATTGATTATAGTAGTGTGAGACTTATGACTGTACGAGATTTGAACTCCTTAGATGTTGTATGTTGGGACTTTAGTCACATTGATTAGATTATAATGGTGGTGAAAGAGTTCATGGTTAAATATTTGAACCACATAGATAGTGTATGTTGGGGGCTTTAGTCGCATTGATTATAGTGAAGCTAGAGTTTATACATTATAGCTATATGAGATTTGAACCCCATAAATGGTGTATGCTGAGGCATTGGTCGAATGGATTATAGTAGTGCTAGAGTTTTTGTTTATGAAGATTCAAACCCCATTGATGGTGTATGTTGGGGTTTTAGCTGAATTGATTATAGCAGTATGAGAGTTTATAGTTATAATGATTTGAATCCCATTGATGGTGGATGTTGGGGCTTTTGTCCAATTAATTACAGTAGCGCAAGAGTTTATGGTTACTAAATTCAAGGCTAATTTGGGCATTTAATGTTAGAGAAAAATCGGGTTATTATTTTAGTGTCGTCCGCTTAGACGAATGCTCAAAGCTGATGTTGATAGTTATTCACGGATGGTGTTCGCTCCTGCCCTATCTATATATTTGGGTTTAGTTCACTCAAACTCACCTCGAACAACTCGGACTACGTTAATCCTTGTCCGAAAAAGTCTCGAAATTTAGGTATATTTTTTTATAGTTTACCTGTTTTTTTCGTATTTATTTAGATTAAAATTTCAAGCACATTTTTATTTCTTTATTTGTTGTATTATATTATTATTTGTAGATACGATAATTAAAATATAAATGTGAATTATGCTATATACAATCTCACAATTATTTTAAATTATTTTGTATGTATTTAATATGCGTTACAAATATTGGGGAACAATGTTTACAAGATTTTGTATAACATATATGGAAGGTGCTCCTAGGAACGGAAGTGTGTTGCATCGATGATTCAGTTCAAGCACGGTGATTATTATCTGAACAAGATAGAGAATTAAATGCTAGAGTGTCAGCGTGTTTGATATAGTAGAGGTTTTACGGAGTATTAAAGACACTTCATATTAAATTAGATAATCATTTATTGATTGCTATATTGAGGGATGTCGATATGAGACACACATATTCTTCCTTTCGATGGACGAGACTACTTTGACACTGCAAGCTGTGTCATTGATATGCAGGTTGTCGATATTGGGTAATGCTATCACTGGTCCATGTTTGGGCAGTGGATATAATTAGGATTGTCACGTTTGGGTGGACTTCTAATGTAAAACACATTAGGTTGCTACATTTCCAAATACGTACTCTAGGAGAGTACATAGTGTTGTGAGATGGTTTGCCATTTGACTCGGACGATGATGTGTTTTGTTTCGCTCATGTTATTTGTCTCCTCATAGTTGTTTTCATTATGTTATCGAACACTAATGAAGACCAGAGGAAACTAGTTTTAATGGATCTATTCAAGGATGATGAGGAGACGGCATGATTCATATTCGTCATCGGGGGAACTTTCGGGCTCAATGTCATCTCCATACCCTTCTTCCTACCCACCAGAAGTAGAACCGCCATCGCCATAGTATGTTTCTATTTGTGAGTATCATGATTCATAGTTGTCTATACTACGTGTAAAATGCACAATATATTATGTAATAAACAATGAATTTAATAAAATATTGATAAATTTCAAATGTACCGAATGCTTTATTCAATTACATATGAACTCAAAATAAATTAATATTTATTAGACATTAACATGCTCTTTAAATTCTCAAATGTTAAATTGACATTTAGCAAACCAATGCTAAAGCATCAAGACAAATGCAATACAATGTAACCTAAATCTTCAAACGCATCAAATATTCCATTAGCAACACACACAAAAGCGGGACACACACGCATTTGTGATTCAATAAATCATGAATTCATACACATTCAAGGAAAGTGACATGTTTAACTTTAACAAGGGGCATACATAACGATATCAAATCATTGCACTATAGATTGAAACGTCTATTACAATGGGCAACTTATTAACTACCTTCCAGAATGATTTAAATGTATTACGCCCATAGTCAAATTTATTTCACCACCATGTTGAGGAATTGCACTATGTGCAACATGCAAAATTAATAAGTTAATGAAAATAAGAAAGTGTATGGAAACCTAGGCAACCAGGAGGATGCAACTAATCCCTTGTTCTAATACATGATCAAGATGTACAAACGTGAAGATGGGACTAACCGGGAATTTTTTGAAGAAAACCAAGGATGTACGCGTAGGATAAACCATCGCTTTTTCCAGGATTTCAACCAAGACCTAAAAGTAGTTTAAACAGTCAATGAATGTCCTTAAAAGCAACTTAATAAACGGATCAACTCCATCAAGTTGAGAACATTGACAAACAAATTGTTTTTCAAAATTAAATAAACTAACGCACAACTGCAAATAACGAGTTAAGACAGTTTTATGAACAATTTATGTTGGAACACAAAACATCAATTTCTTTTCGGTGATAACTGGGAATCATACAAAAGATAAACCCAAAATAAGCTAAATTATAAAAAACAGACCTTTTGATACCATGAGGAGATAAACCAAATTAAAAGAAAATGACCTTAACACAAATTGATAAACTTACGAATAATTTGATAAAGATGAACTCAAAAAAGCAAAGTATGGGTAGTTTTGGCCTTTACACCCAACTTACCAATTCGGGCCCAACACCAAATCACAGTAGCAAACAAGAATTACGGTCGAGTTCCTCCAATTTCTAGAGATCAGCCGAAGGAGTTCTTCCTCTCCAAAGAAAGCACAACTAAAGCAGGAACCCAAGGAAGAAGAATAATAGAAGAATTCCCGAAAAATGATGTTTTGGAAACCTATTTAATGTCGAGCAAGAGGGAACCCAGGAGGAAGAATACTATCAGAAGACACTAAGACGAAGGATGTTTTGGAAACCTATTTAATGTCTTACTAACGTTCCTTAGAAAATTGAAGGATTAAATTTGCCAATCTTACGAACTTCATTGACAGATTTTGCAACTGCATGTAAATTGTAATTTTGTGTTAATTTAACTTTGGGGACTAAATATGAACTTTGATAACTGATTTTGCAAAATGTCACAAACTATGAGGATGGATAGTGCAAATTATTCAAACTCCAGGGATTGAAAATGCCAAAAATTATTTGGATAACTTAATTTGTCAAAATTATCAAAGTATAGAGACCAATAATATCATTTTCTCGATTATTATGGCGCTATAGAGTTACGAGTACACTAGGTTGTAACCCATAGATGTTGTATGTTGGGACTAGGGGTGGGTATTGGCTGGCCCAACTTGCCGGGTCGGCCAAATTGTACAAACGAGTCAATCTATGGATCGATCCTTGAAAAATAAGTGTACAGATGACCGTAAAAATTAATCCATCAGTCCGTATGTATTGACTTGTAAAAAATATCAAGCCGTATGGTTGTGCCACTAACCAAGAAAGGGATGGAAAATCAGAAGAAAGAAGGGGATGAGATTACATATCAAGAAGGATGATAGAACTTGAATTCATGAAAACATGCCTCTATTGTACAAGTTTCATAGATTTTATGTTCTGTTTCCTAACAAATAAATGACCGTTACAAAATACATGTGTTAAATTGTTAATTAATGGGTTGGGTCAGTGATATCGCTCTGAAAAATTTATTATTTGAATATACATCTATTTCTATATAATCATTCCCGAGTATAGAAATGAAGCAGATCGAGATATTTTGATGATTGACATTACTTATAGTTTTTCGTAGTATTTGGATCGGGTTACTTATTTAGTGGACCCTTATGCTTAGTTTGGAGATTATTGAGCTATCATTTATTGGAATTTATTATTGATGGACCGAGAGAGTTATAATTGAGTTGAATTCCACATTATATAAACATGGTTAAAGAGTTAAAGGAGCGGGAGAGTTTTATTGATGACCTAATGAAGATGCCGCTATCCACTTCTTCTCCGGCCGAAAAACCTACTACTATGGCCACCGAAAAATGATCTTTTTCATTTTGGTTACTACATCTTGTTCTATTGTTGTAAATCTGCAAACGTGATGTTTATAGTGGACTAAAAGGCTACGGCCGGGGTGAGTTTTATCATTTCTTTTACAAAAAAGTTTTCCACCAACAAAATCGTGTCTTTTTTCCTTTTGTTTTCGTATTACTTCCTCATATGACCCCTACACATTAAAGAGGGTCTAAATTTTGTTATTTCTTTGGCACATAGGAGCTTTTTACCTGACTCCTCTATGACACAGTCCTCAGTGAGAAAAGACATCTATCTCATTCGTTGTCCCAAAAGGACCATTTAGTCCAGGGTATCAGATCTATCTAGGCGGGGGTGAAATATTTACGTCTGTGTAAGGATTGTACCATAATCCTCACGCTACTTCGGTCTAGACAGTGAAGGCCCTCTGGTGCGAGGCACCCGAGTAGGAGTGAAATATTTACACCAGTCTAAGGATTGTACCCTGAATCTGGTGCTACTTCTATTCGGGCAGTGAATGTTTCCTACATTTACTTTACTTTGTGGAGGAGAACGAGAAGGGTCAGGCCTAGAAAGGATGAGATTATTACGAGTGCAAATTTATACCGAGAGACAAAATGTGACGGGCACTACTTGAGTCCCACGGGTGCTTGTTGAGACCCGAGTTATGAGATTAAACGGGGGGCTAGTTGAGGCCCGAGATCAATGGGTGCTTGTTCAAACCCCAAAATTCGAAGCGGTATTCTTATTGCATTATGACATGGATCTCTTAATTTATGATAGGGTATTTTCGTTTACGATTAAGATGACCAAGTGATGGTCCAATGACATGCATTTCGTTATGCTCGAGTAATTTCATTTACGATCAAGATTACTAAGTGATGGTCCTACGACATGGATTTCGTTGTTTATGATCGGGTATTTTCATTTACGACCAAGATGATCAAATGACTGCCTTATGGCGTGGACTTCACTAAATTTTATTTATGATTGAGACTCTTAGTTATGACCAAAGTTATCGTAAGAGTGCCTAATAACAAGGAATATTTTAGTATTTGTGTTCAAAAAATAATACTTATTATACGATGAATTGTGAAGTTGTTTATTCGGACATATCGAGATATTCTCGCATACCAGGAGTCTTATCGATGGTCGGATACTATCGAAAAATTTTAAAGACAACATATGAAACAAAACATTATCGAAGAAGTTTTACAGAGTTCATAGAGAGAAATTTTGGAGAAGTATAATGTTAAGTTTAGTAATAAGATGAAAATATAGTCACTCATTAGAGAAAATGACGACTTTGTTCCCCAAAGTTTGTGTAATTTGGCAAATTTAGTCCCCAAAGTTTTGAATGGCAAATATAATCCTCAAAGTTTGATTAATTTTACAAATTAAATCCCCAAAGTTTAATAATTTGGCAAATTGAGTCACCAAAGTTTAACATTTACGCAATACCAATCCCCAAACTTTTAAGTTTGCAATACATGTCAAGCCCCATCTTATATAAATATAATATAAGGTGAGACATAATGTCGTACTCTATAAAATAGAGTACAAGGCCATACATGTTCTTATTATCTATCCAAATGCATTTGAACAATTATAAGTAAAGAATACTAAAATAAATCTTACAACTTTAACACACTTCTATATACATAACACAAAACATTCATACATGTACATATACTTATAAACATGGAAATTACAAACTTTAAACCATTTCCTAGACTTCAAAACATCAAAGTTTACTATTTACAACATAACAGCGGAAGACTGAACATAACAAAACACCGAAACAAAAGCTACACGCAAATCTTTACTCTTTCTTGACTTGTGGCGAACTGATCAATCTATTTAAATTTCCTTGTCGTCTTTACCTGGTGAGGGATGAGTGGTCATGAGACTATACCAAGAGAAAATACAGAAACAACAAACATATAATAACAAAACAATCAAAACATCAACATAACAAAAATATAAACACGTATAGACTGCACTTTTCTTTATCTTTCATTGCGACATGGTGAGCCCGGTAACCCGTCTTGACTCTTGGCTTAGGCATCACCAAAGATCAAGAAAACATAAGAAGCAATGCTCAAATATTGATTAGAAGCAGCCACCCCTCTTCACAACACATGAATATGTCAAACATAACATGCTTGAGATCCCATTAACCATAATTTTGGCCATGTCCACTTTTATGTTGACGCAAGCTAGCTTGGTTTGTGGCTAATTACATGGTAAAACTATGTTGCCAGAAGTGTGCGTCTACCCCTCCTCGAATTTTCACAAAACAAGAAATTTACACATAAAAACGGCTTAGTGAATTTTAGGTGCAGTCCAGCGACACAAAATACCAAACACAATTTGAATGCTCAAATGAACTTCTCATTAAATGTAAAAATACTCATTTGAAATCTATTTCAACAAGCTAAAACATTGTAAGAGGACGCAATTTCATCAGAGCACTTAAACGTTTTGTAAAAATCCATAAACAAAAAGTCTAAAAATAGAGGAACAGTTCTACGAAGGTTTAGAAAACATATCATAACTTTTTATCCTGTGTTTCTCTTCCTGTAAACTCAACATATAGAAACTAGATTCAACAAGGAACAAACCATGCAAGATTCATCATAAAATTCATAGCCAACAAGTAACAGTCAATTCATGAACATCAGCAAACATCACAGAAAATGCAAAAACTGTATTTTAACTTCTAAATCTCAATGATGCCACTAACCTTTAACTTTCCCTCTTAAAATTTCGTCTCCTAAACTCACTTGCACCCTAGGACGGTTTTTCCCCATATGGTTTCTTCAATTCTCACTTCTCATAGACTTCCAATGCTTATCTTTATTATTAGATATGTTTCACAATGTTATCTTTATCTTTTTGTTTTATAAGAATAAATTATGAGTTTGTATATTTATCCTTTTGCTTATCTTCCAATGCTTATCTTTATTATCTTTCGAATTCTCACATTAGCGAATGTGAGGTCCCCTCGGGGTGCGAGAGAGAGGGCACCTTAGGAGAATCCCTACATCGGCTATAGACGGGGAACGATCAGAGATTAAGTATAGTGATTCGTCTTCCATTGCACGAGACATTTTCCCTAGCAAAGTGGCAAGCGGAACGTTAGAACTGGAAAGTTAAGCGTGCTCACCCTTGAGCAATTCAGGGATGGGTGACCTACTAGGAAGTGTGGGTGTTAGGGAAAAAGTAAAGCCGTGAGGACTAGGTGGGTGTCATTAGGGTCAGCCTAGTCCAAAGCGGATAATATCGTGCAAGCGGAAAGACGGGTCGTTACATTTGGTATCGGAGCAGGACTTGTGTTATAGTCGGTGTGTTGGGGCAAACCTCAGCGAGGACGTTGAGTCCATAAAGAGGGGTGAATGTAAGGACCCCTCGGGGGTGCGAGAGAGAGGGCACCTTAGGCGAATCCCTACATCGGCTTTAGACGGGGAACGATCAGAGATTTAGTATAGTGATTCGTCTTCCATTGCACGAGGTTTTTTCCCTAGTAAAGTGGCAAGCGGAACGTTAGAACTGGAAAGTTAAGCGTGCTCACCCTGGAGCAATTCAGGGATGAGTGACCCACTGGAAAGTGTGGGTGCTAGGGAAAAAGTAAAGCCGTGAGGACTAGGTGGGTGTCATTAGGGTCAGCCTAGTCCAAAGCGGACAATATCGTGCAAGCGGAAAGGCGGGTCGTTACAACAACTATTTGGTCCATGGGTGGGATGATCATGACATACACCTCTTAAATAAATCTCGAGGCACTGATTTAGTCTTCTAGTGTGGCCTTCAGTCATTGAATGGTAAGCAGTAGAGAGACGAAGTTGAATTACAGCAGCCTTGCATAATTTATCCTAGAAGTTACTTGTAAAAATACTATCACGGTCAGACACTATATTATAAGGAAGACCATGGGGTTTGTATATGTCCGAGAGGAAGGCTGAGGCAACACTTGATGCAGAATATGAGTGAGTTAAAGTACAAAAGTGAGCATACATGGAAGATTGATCGACAATGACAAGGATAGTGTTTTTCCAAGATGATGGTGGGAGACATTCGATAAAACACATGCTAATGCTCTTCCATTGGCGATCAAGTATAGCAAGAGGCTGAAGTAAGCCCAGGGATGCTGCACGATCAAAGTAGATCTTGTGATACAAAACATAGTCTTGCATCCAAGTGGTAATGTCTTTTTCATATTTTTCCAATAGAGAAAGACCTTGATCCTTTGATGCGTAGTTGTAATGCCCGAATGGCCTCCTATCGGGGAGGAATGTAAAGCGGAGAACTGTTTATTCCTTAGTTCAGATTGTTGCCCCACATAGATACGATTTCATGCAGCACTTGTCACGAACCAAGAAGGGGATGGGAAATAAAAAGAAAAGGATGAGATTAAAGATCAAGAAGAAAGATAGAGTTTGAATTCATGAAAATATATCTCTACAGTACGAATTTCAGAGATTTTATAATCTGTTTCCTAACAATTGTATGATCGTTACAAAAGGGCAAAGTATATGGGCCGGATTCTTAATTAGTGAGTTGGGTCAGGGAGCCAATTTAATTTCCTCTTAGCTCATTCTTGTTGGTTGGTTCTGGTTTTGTCATCATCTTAGTTCCTTTTCCATTTAAATCATTTCCATTACGAGTTCATGAAAGAGATAGATTAATTAATGAATTATCAGTGGAGTTCGTAGGTCGATATGCGTTAAATTTTTATTATTATTTGTATTTTAAAATTAAAAATTAAAATTTTTAAAGTTTATTTTTTATATTATATCAATTGAAAGATTTGGACTGAATTTTTAACATAATAAAATTTTCTATTCCGACAGGTTCAACGGATCAACTTGTAACTCATGGGATCGAATACGTGACTTTAGTTGGACTGGTTATAGTGGTGCAGATTTTATAGTTGAAATGGGTGTAGGTTGCAATTTCAATTGTTACATCGTTTTGGCTTTTTTCAACAATTTAGTATAAAATAGTGTGGGGTAAATGGAGGGAAAGATGAAAAAGCGAATGGTATCAAGAATGACGGACGAATAGGAAGGCTTCTTTATCTCAAGAGTTGAAGTCACTGACGAAGCTCCGGCGGCGGCTGAAAATGGATCACCGGAGTCTCCTCCTGCTCCTACTTTTCTTCATCTCTCTGCAGGTTGTCCGCTCCCACTATTCCCAATACCCCACTGCAAATGCTTGGCATTCCGAGTGGAAGGACGCACGCGCTACCTTTTATGCTGCTGCTAACCCCATCGACGCCGTTGGAGGGGCATGTGGATACGGTGACCTAGAGAAGAATGGATACGGCAAGGCTACCGCCGGACTCAGCACAGTTCTGTACCAGAAAGGCCAGATCTGCGGTGGATGCTTTGAAATCCGATGCGTCAATGACCTACGGTGGTGTATCCCTGGTACATCCATAATCGTCACTGCTACGAACTTCTGCGCACCGAATTACGGCTTGGAGGCAGACGGCGGTGGGCTGTGTAATCCCCCCAATGCCCATTTCGTCCTCCCAATCGAGGTATTCGAGAAGATCGCTATCTGGAAGGCATCTAACATGCCTGTACAGTACCGGAGAATTAGTTGCAGAAAGGAAGGCGGCATTCGATTCACTGTCTCTGGAGCCGGTATATTCCTGTCGGTACTGATTAGCAACGTCGGTGGCTCCGGTGACGTAACAGCGGTGAAAATCAAGGGTTCACGTACTGGGTGGCTACCGATGGGAAGAAACTGGGGACAAAATTGGCACTTAAACGCCGATCTGAAAAATCAGCCGCTTTCCTTCGAAGTGACGGTCGGGAACGGCGTGACCCTGACGTCGTACAACGTCTCACCGAAGAATTGGGAATTCGGCCAGTCCTTTGAAGGTAAACAATTGGAATCTTAAATTTAATGCATCAAAATTTTCCAAATGAAGTTTACATTGTTACTCAAATTGTAATGGTTTTCTTTCCTTTTTCTTTACTCATATTATAGGAAGATTACTCTTATCATATTATCTTCATTTCTCCAAACAGTTAATTTAGTTCCCAATATAAGAATTTGGAAGCAACAGACATCAATCATGAATGATATGCATTTTTGCTTGATGGGAGTGTTAAAATGTTTGTTTTTCTTCTTATAAGTCATGTTTTGGTATTTACTTTTGTCACAAATAGCATTGCAAGAAAGATGGGGAATATATGGAAATTTTAGGTACCTGATGATGCTACAATCATCTGAGATGGAAGCTCAACTATGTCTCCTCTCCTGATTATGCTTTGGGGTTCGGCTACTTTTTATGATACGGTGTGGTAACCGGTATGTAGGTTCGATTTTTAACAGAAGAGCCAAGCCCCTATAGCTCTGGAATTAGTCCATAATCTAGAAATTTATGATTCAATGGGTTGGAAGAATGTCAGTGTAGCTCAGTACATAAATCATATTGAAAATAGTTCAAACTAATTACTTGTGATATCACTCTTATTATAAATCAGAACTTTTCTATTTTCCACATTCGATGTGAGACAATATTTCAACACATGATAACATAATCACATCAACCATTTCATTTGTGAGTTTGATTAGAGCTACTGGTGTAGCTTCAGTCTTCAGATTCTGCTTATTTTCTCTTGAGTTGTCATTTTAGACTACTTCCATGCACTGCATGTGTTGCTAGAAAGCAAAACATGATATTTACCCTAAAATCACAATAAAAAAATATTGTGAACTACAAATAGCGAATCATGTCATACTACAAATCATATTGATTATTATTGTATTTACAATTTACCGGTCTCCGTTGGCTAAATGTATATTGATTATTATATTTTTAAAAATTATTCCAATGATTAAACGTAAAACAATTCATTTGTGTAACAGAAATGTAAGAAAGTTTTGAAAATCTGTTTTCAAACAACTAAAGTGCAACGACATAAAAACGACACAACAAACTGCAACTTAAACAAAAAGGTAGCAATCAGAATAACAAGCTTATGAAATTGTGACTGAAATACCAAAAGAGCCAGATGATTAAGCTTTAAGACGACCATAAAATTTCTGCTTCTCTTGAGTTGTCTGAAAGCGACCATGTCCAAACTTGGATGAAGTGTCGATGAACTTAAGTTTGATTTCTTCGAGCGCAACACGAGAAGTTTGCTTTAGAAGTGATTCACGTAAAGTCACAACCCTTTTCTTTGGACCAACACAGCAACCTTTGATCATCAGGTAATCCTCCTTTACGACACCGTAATGAGGGAAACCGCCCATAGGAGTAATATCCTTTTCAGTCCTGTTATCGAAAACAAACATAAACTTAACATATTCGTGAATTATACATCATTTTAGGAGAATTACAAACCTGTCAAACTCAGTAGAGGCTGTGTGCTCTTCATTTCCTGCCTTGCCTAGTTTATAGATCTTTTTGTTTAACTCAGTGCGATGATGATATCCATTCTGACCCGCTCTAGCAACGGTATACGAAACTCTGGCAGGGTGCCATGCCCCGATGCAAGCTACTTTACGAAGACCTCTGTGGGTTTTTCGAGGAAGACGAGTAACACCCCAACGAGTCACAACACCTTCGTAACCTTTACCTTTTGTAACACCAATTATATCTATCATCTCGTCTTTCTGGAACACTGCATCGATAGGAACCTGCTTCTCGAAAAATCCATAAGCAAAGTCAACTTTCTGAGAAATTGTTCCACCATTCACTTGTATCTCCATCAAGTGAGCCTTCTTCTGCTTCAGCCCTTTCATTTTCCTTATCTGTAATAGATCGTAATAACGAAAAATATACGTTAAGACGATGAATTTGGCCAAATAAAATAATGTATTCGTACCTGAGTATGAGCCAAGACACGGATAACAGAAGAATACTTCTTAAGTTTCTCAAGCTGCACTTGAATATCCTTCTTCCCATCTTCGGTTTCAAGCTTCGCGGAATGCTTTTTGAAAGCTTTCTTCTTAGATTTGCACCAGTTCTTGTAAAACCTTCTTCGAAGCTCCTCACTCAGATGCTGAGCCCAGACAGTGTTGAGGCACCGAAGACCCCGGGGTGTCTTCACATAACCAACAACACCAACAATTACCATTGGTGGAGTTTCAACGATAGTTACAGCTTCACAAGTTTCCTTCTTGTGAAGTTCTGCAATCGATTTCGAATTTGATTATCATATATTAAACACAATCAAAAGAAACAAAACTAACGCAATATATAACAAGCAGTATTGAACAAAAACAAAGCGTACTTGAGCCAGGCTTTTCGACTTCCCTCACAATGTGAGTCATCCCAGCTTTGTAACCCAGGAAAGCCGTCAACTTACACGGCTTGGTGGGATCATCCTTTGGGAAAGCTTTCACTGCAATAACAATTATACCAATGCAATGAACATATACCATAAACAAATAGAAATGAACATGATTACCCTTTCCCCTATGACGTGCAGCCCTTTTTCTCGGGAGAAATCCAAGAGAACCATGCCTAGGGTGCTCAAATTTCCTGTGAGACATATTCTTCCAGCTCCAATCTGATCCAAAAAAAAAATTAATCAAATACAATTCAGCCACACAGATCACTGAAAAAAATACAAAAATGTATATCTGATTTCAAGAGATATAACCGTGAGAAGTCGCTTCTTCAGCGGCGTCTAGCCTTAGCCGAACAGAGTGAAAACCTAGTTCGATATATAAACAATAACGGGCCAGGCGTCAATTATAAAAGCCCTTCTAATATTCTTCCTTTAGCCCAACTATCAAAATTCTACCTAAAATATTGACTCTTAGGCCAATCTGTGGCCCGAGAAAACCTTTCAACGTCTCCGTTATGTTTGGGAGGCCTAGCCCGTCATGTTTGACTGCGGGCCTAAGTGTTCCAACGGGCAAAATTATTTTATTTTACTGATGATATGGTTTTCTAGTTTGTTTTGAATTCAATTTAAAATTGTGGTATGGGCAGTATGATATAAAAATCATGATTTTTTATGATACATAAAATATAAAATTAATTGCGATATGATAATCGTTAAAAAATTACTCATAATATCATAATTTTATCAAAAATATTTCAAAATTCACGATTATTATATCTTACCACACTTTATAACAACTCACGTCACTACATCTAACTTTTAAAAAGTTGAATCAAACAAACATGATATTATGAAAATGTTCTTCAATTTGTTCGGTCAATTAGGATCTCAAATTCTTTTCTTGGTCGAGACCATTGTTTTCAAACCCAACCCATTTCGTCTGCGTTGGGTAGTTGGTCCGTCACCCGGTCCATTGGGTGGGTGGGTTGATTGTCGGAATTTTTTGTTATAATTTTATTTTAAAAAAATCAAAAATATATTTTTTAATAAAAATAAATATATTTAATAACATTTTAATATGGTTCGATAACTATTTGATAACGGTTCAGTTACCCATTAACATTTCCGATTCACGGACCGAATCGTATTTAAAAACAATGGTAGAGCGAAGTCATTTTCTTCTTAGATGAGATAGCAAATCTTGTTCCCTAGAGTGTTTTCCCCCAAGTTTATGATTATGAAAATGAAAGGTTTGGTGTCGGGTATTTTGCGAAAATACCCACTATTTTTTTTTATGTATTAGCCAAATTACCCATGTGTCAGAAAAGTAAAAAAAAGAAATGAGAATTGAGAAACCCGGAAGTTCAGATTCATTCTCTTTCTACTTCTCCTTTTCTACAAATCTCTCTTGCTCTTTCTCGGGCTTTAATCCGACTCTCAGAGCTGAATAATATTAGCACAGAACCCTTACTAGTTTCACAAGGGCTGCTACATGCCGATGACTTCGTTGTGAAATGCGTAGAAAAGCTTGCTTCACCGTCGCCGTCTATTTCAACCTTCTGGTCGCTAAGCTGATTCGGAGATTTCGGGAACAGATTGCATATAGGCGGAAGCTCTGAAATAGAGCTTGCCGTTGCCTTTAAGAGTCACTCCACCGCCTTACTCGGCTGGTCAAATCCAATCGATCTTGCAAATCAAAGAATTGAATACCCGTATTCTCATATAACCGTGCACGGCGGCGAATGACTCGTAAATAAAAAATAAAAAATAAAAAATAATATTTTTTTACAGTTTTTTTTTACTTTTCTCACACATGGATAATTTGGCTAATACATAAAAAAACAGTGGGTATTTTCACAAAATACCCTTTGGTGTCTTGTTCGAGAGAAAGTAGGGTCATTGTTTCGAAAAGATGATGTGTTTGACTTCTAAGATTTTGTATCTACGTGTTTGTTGTTAAGCTTTTGTCTTCTTTTTCTTTCTTTCTTCCTTCCATCATGTAAATATTCTACATACTTGAGATTTATTTTCTTTTCATTATTTAGATTATTATCATTGTTTACGTCAGAATTATTTTGAGGATGGTTATCTTGATTTCCATTTTGATTTTTCTATTACATAGGCTTGATTTTTCTGTAAGCAGCTTTGACTACTATTTTATTTGTTTGAAGAGTATTTGATTTTGAGGAGATTTGAATTGTCCCTTGTAGGCAAAATATCATTTTTTGGGTGATGGTTGTGCCTAATTGTACTCTAATATGTTGATATTTCATTATGAAGCTACATTGGATCATGCAGCTTGTGAATGCTCTCGTTTTACTACCAAACTTGGGTGTCAATTATACATAATTATTTTGCCATGCTCTATGATTTTGATGGTATTTTTAGAATGACTATGGATCCTATAATGATCAATTCTTAAGCAGCAATTCCAACATCACATGTGCTTTTTGAGAGTGAGTCTAATCCTTAAGCTCAACAACGTCACATTGAAAAATATTAAGCAAAGCAAAAAACAATGTAACAAACTTGCTCTAATAGAATTTCAAACAAGAAACCAGGGCAACCATCTATACTTCAAAGTTAGATAGACAAAATGAGTTCTTTACCCATCACATTGCGATCTCTCACCCGCACGTGAGATGAGAAAACTACTTGGGCTGAATACTGGCAAGTTGACTGAAACACAAATGTGTTTCTATAATGAATCATTTACTCAAATAGTTTCAACTTGGAGTACCAAGTCGAGCTTCTCGACATCCTACTAACATCGACCTAGGTGACGACGATGCGTGATATTATGACATATTGTTTTGATCTTGACACTTGTGACTTCTCATTATTTCCAAGTTATTAGTCATTTGTTGGTAGAAATTGTTTGTTATTTTAATAAATGGTTATGTAGTAGTCGTTTTATATAAATTATTTGATGGTTTGTTATGAATTTGATTCCTCGTGTTTCATTCTCTTTTAAGTATGATGTTTCATACGAAATCATATTGTAAACGTAACACAATAAATCATGTTGTATATACATCTACTTCTATGTGAATGATTTATAACTCACTTACTCATCTCCTTAACCATCAAAGCAACACATGTCTACAACAACTCTTCCACTCAACTACCAAAGCTACACTTGCATACAACTGCTCATTTCACCTACCGTTGTAATGTAATAATATTTAAGAGTGACATAACAAGTCCATCATAACTTTTGAGCACAAATTATTTTTTGCAATAATGTGGATCCTAACAATATACATGTTAGACTATATAGCTTCAATAACCTCGGCAATATTCCAGATTCGATATCACCCGCAATTGATTATCTATTGGATGATGAGCAACCTGAAAACTCTTCAAACAAAACAATGAGGCGTAGGTCGGGAAAACATCAAGCCGTCGAAAGGGTTGTGAGATTGGGCATGCTTGACTAGTGCCGGATTACTTCTGTGTTAACCCAAACTACATCGATTGTCAATTTCAGTGCCGTTTCAGATTGTATCGCTCATTGTTCGAGCGTGTAGTTGTAGTTGTTTTAGCGGTAAATCCTTATTTTCAAGAAAGATTTGATTATTCCGGACGTTCGTCCTTATCCACACTACAAAAATTTACATCAACTATGCGAATGTTAGCATATGGATGTTGTTCTTATGCCAACGATGAATATATACGAATCGGTGAAACCACTAACTACTCTTGAGTATCTTAGAAATTTGCATCATTAATTTGTACCACGTTCGAGGATAGATATACGAGACATCCCACTGTCGAGGGCGTTCAACAATTGTTGATTGGGGATGTAAGGACCCCTCGGGGGGTGCGAGAAGAGAGGGCACCTTAGGCGAATCCCTACATCGTCTATAGACGGGGAACGATCAGAGATTAAGTATAGTGATTCGTCTTTCATTGCACGAGGCATTTTCCCTAACAAAGTGACAAGTGGAACGTTAGAACTGGAAAGTTAAGTGTGCTCACCCTAGAGCAATTCAGGGATAGGTGACCCACTGGGAAGTGTGGGGGCTAGGGAAAAGTAAAGCCGTGAGGACTAGGTGGGTGTCATTAGGGTCAGCCTAGTCCAAAGCGGTCAATATCGTGCAAGCGGAAAGACGGGTCGTTACAGGGGAGAAGAGCGTGACTTCCATGGAATGCTTGGAAGCGTAGATTACATGCATTTGAGGTGGAAAATTGACAATAGCTTGGAAGGGTCAATATGCTAGTGGCGATAAAAGTTTCTTAACAATAGTACTTGAGATAGTTGCTTCTACTAATACATGAATTTGAAATTCATTTTTCAAAACATCTAAGATCAATAATGACCTTACGTTTTGAGTCACACAATGTTTAGTCGATAAACATGAACAGCACCGAGAGTTCATTTCTCGGCGAATGGTAATACTTACAATATGAGTTATTACTTGGCTGACGGTATCTATCCTGAATGTCTTGCATTTTTCAAAACAATCACCCTTCTTCAAACGGATAAAGGTGGTCTATTTGCTGTCCGGCAAGAGAGTGCACGTAAAGATATATATCGAACATTTGGAGTGCTTCAAGCTAGATTTGGAATTATTACCAACACATGTTGTAAATGGGATAAAAAACTCTAGCTGATATTATGTATTCTTGCATTGTATTAAACAACATACTTTACGAAGAATGTGGTCATGTTCTTACTCTGGATCCAATTGAATTTGAATAAGAAGAGGCCACTGAAACACCGGGAAATCATCTTGAACAAGCTAATGTATCATTTAAAAAATATCTTGCATGCCCAATCAAGTCGAGAGAGGTTAGAACTTATCGTCATCTTAAAGATGATTTATTCGAACATATGTGGACTCATTTCCGAACTCTGTGATACTTTATATTTTCATCTAAATTGTCATGTCCAATTTCATCTAATCTAACTTATTAACTTAGTTGATTTCACCTTTTTCCCTTAATTCGGTGGCATGATGTTGTTCTCTCTAAAAAAATAGAACACAATGTCTTACCTGAAACTATAATACATCTCATTCTTTAAAAACACAACAGAAGCTAATTTACATAGTAATATTATGACATCCTAAAGATACACACAACATAAAACATACTAAGTTTTATATACAAAGCATCTTACATCTAATGTCTTAGTCTCTTGACTTGATCTCGATCGCTGCTAATTTACTATTCGTTTTCATTACTTGTGCAACAATGTTTCATTAAGAGACCCCGAGAGTAATGAGAGATAAGCAAGAATAATACAAATGATGTAAAATTGTATAAACATATAATCAATGACATATTCAACATAAGAATAAACACATAATCTTGTAGACAGTTTTTCTTATTTTTGTGCATGCGGTTGCCAGATAATAGTCCTGGTTAGTCGAGTGATTTTCACCCCAATTCCTGGGGTTTCCACTATATATCGCCGTGCACTTATTTTATTTCCAGCTTTTGATAGTCTTCCATATCTAAAATAAATCAGAACCGAGTTCGTTTGTTGAACGAACCGGACGACTGTTGGTACCCCCTAAAAAAGGACCATAACAATGATACATGAGTCCATTAAACTCAGAAGTGGACAGAAAGTGTGACCAAACAATTGATACTTCCGAGGAATTTTTACATAAAGACATAATCACATACATGACATAAAAAACAGTTTTGACAACATTTTTGTCTATGTTGTAATGATTTACCTTTTTAGAGTTCAAATGACATCTAAAAATCACATAAAAATACTCATTTGAAATCCATTTCAATTTTCTTAAAACTGATAAGCATAAGAAATTTCATCAGGGCTCTTGAAACATACGAAAACAGACAATGAACTCGATTGTCCTGTAGGAAAAACTTTACTGTTCTTGAAAATTATAGCATAACTTGTTGGTCTGTTTTTATTTTTCGACAACGTTAAATTATCTTAAAAATAGACACACAGAGGTTTCAGCACATGTTAAAATGATCATCATATATCATTCATAGCAGTTTTATTACAACAGTAACATGAATACATATGGTGGTTAAACTACATGTTTCTTTCAAACATCTCTCTTGCCTTTCGTTTTTCCATGATTTCCCTTTTCTAATATATCTATTTGTGTTTTATACCTCCTGTAAAACAACCCTTTAGGATTATAGACAACTCCTAAAGAACTTAAACCCACTTTCTTTCACTTACTCCAAAACTGCGCCATGTAGTTTGGCTGCTGATGTCCTTGCGATTTATAGGCTGTTTCTTCCTATTTCTTCCACCAAATAACATTTAACATACGTACTTGTCCTTATACATAGTCAAAACCACGTGGGAGACAAGAAAAAATGCATCAAATGCCTCCAATCACATCATTACAAAACTAATGAATGTGCTTAGACATTTCTTACTTTTATTTCTCAATATAATTACTCTCACTACTCATTTCATATCTTAAATTAGTGCTTAATAACTTAAATAATGCATTAAGATATCACATAAAACCCGAAGCCTTACATAAATAATGGTATTTGAACTATATTTTTATTGTTGGTATTAATATTGATGTAAATATTATTTGTCAAATTGATAAATATATTATATCAACATCTTAATGAAATATTATTATTAAATTTATTTTGAAAAAATGAATGTTGAAAATTGAAGTGCCTGTAAAGTTGTAGGGTAAAAGGAAATTTGATAACAATAATATTTATTTTAATATTCAAGAAAAGAAAGATGATGTCGAAAGATATACTTTAAGTTTTCGAACGCCCATTATCATGGAAAACCTTATATTGTATATTTGAATTTATTCTCACATTCATCACAAATTTATGAGCACTATTTAAATACATTTTTAAATAAATAATCATGTTTTTTCATATTATTAAAAATATTTATAATCTTACACTCATTAAAATAAATTGTTTAAAATCCAACTTGGCTAGATTCAATATACAAATCTAGACTTATTGATATGTATTAAACGCATACAAGATACAAATCTTGACTTTTTATATGTATTAACCCCATAAGAAAGAAATAAACAAGAAGTCACCCATTAACATATGAAAATTTCAATAAATTTCTTTTATACAAATTACGAATCCAGAAACAAGAACCAATACCACTCAATTTTATTCATCAAACCCTTTCATGTGGTGCTCAACATATAGAAAATAAAAAACGTATATTGTATTTAATTATTTTGCATAAAAAGCAAGGTATAAATAAGGATAGAAATTGGGTTATTTACTTCCTACTAGACTTTTGCTATGTCCCTTAGAAATTGGCAAACTTCATAAGGCTTTGAGATCAGAGCAATGTGATCTGTCTGCTCCATTTCTTTTACTTCATCCACTCCTGATTTTTCAATCATCAAATGTTGGTAATTGACCGGAATAGCCTTGTCTTAATCACATATTATGTAAATCTTCTTCATTTACTCGTACCCCTTTTCAGTAAATGCACTCATTGGAAAAAAATAGCATGGCCTCATGAGCATTTTTGCTAATTCCACATCCTGTTCAAATCAACTAGTATATAAGATAAATTTAATTTAATTAATTATTTGTAGTATTGCACCTCACTCGAAGATACTGATTAGAGATTGGAGGAGATGAAATCCTGAAGAAATAGAAACGAAGTCATGTGACCCTTATCCAAATAAGAGAAGATAGTGTCCAAGAACTCTTGCTTTGGGGTTTCCCCTAACAACTACAAGTATTCTACGGGTAGAGTGTAATGGTACGAGAGATTACATAACTAACAATTGTTCTAATTCGAACCATAACTCAATTGCATACCTTTTGAATCTAGTATGAGGGTTCATGGACATAATTGGCCATAAAAGCTGTAAAAAATGTTAGGAATAGAGGTTGGGTGATAGTCGAAGGAATTGATCGGCGTGGAAGACCGACCGGGGGAAACCTAACAAGAAGCAGTT
Source organism: Utricularia reniformis (assembly GCA_009725065.1). NCBI lineage: Eukaryota > Viridiplantae > Streptophyta > Magnoliopsida > Lamiales > Lentibulariaceae > Utricularia > Utricularia reniformis. The sequence continues at coordinate 87,092 of RWGZ01000332.1, read as the reverse complement.
ATGTTGATCGACTTGATGGATCTCGTCGATCTATCAAGGATATCGATTGGGCTATTGTGATGAGTCTATTTTATAGCGGTGGGATTAGACTTGGATCGAGATTCGAGAGTATCGAAGGGGAAATTTATTTTCTTAATTGACCCATGAAAAATATATGTAATAAGATATTGACATATATATTGTTGGTTGCATATATGGAAGAAGATATGAATATATATTCTGTTGAGGATATATATGGAAGATGCGGTGCAATATATGGAAAGATAATATAGCGGAATATTTGGTATAATATTTCCTATAATAAATCATAGTTTAGACTCTATAAATAGTGGTATCATGAAGACAATTGTAATCAATCAATCAATAACGTAACATATTGTATCTCTATTCTTCTTGTGATAGTGAGTTCACGACCGAAGTTTATCTGTCACGTGATTTTTCCAGGTTTTGGGTTTCCACGCTAAATCTTGTGTCTTTTACATTTCTTCATTTACATTTGGTTCCCATCGCATCAATTCTATTCGACCCCGGATAACGAGAATTCTTTTCTTTTCCGAATGAGGGAATTTTCCCAACAATTGGTGGTGGTTGTGGGGTCCCGTGGGGTAGGTTGTGACGGATCATGGCGATGGGGGAATATCGAGTTATCTCGAAGATGTTTAATGGCGACGACTATCTTTATTGGAAGATGCAAATTGAAGGAACTATACGATGGCATGATCTTGGAGTGGCTTTGAAGAAGGATAAACCGAAAGAGATAGAGGATGTTGAGTGGTCGAGAATCGACGAAAAGGCTCTCGGGTTCGTGGTGGAGACTTTAACAAGAAACGTTGCCTTTAAAATTTTAGATAAAACCACTACGTACGGGATGATGAAGGAAATTGATGATATGTATGCAAAGCCGACATCAAAAAATTTAGTACACCTTGCAAATAAACTTAATACCTTGAAGATGGCTGAAGATGGTTCAATTTCCAAATACTTAAACGAGTTCAATAATCTTGCAGGACAACTTGCATCGATGGAGCATGAAATCAAGGATGATCAACTAGCAGTCCTTTTACTTGGAACATTGCCGGACAGTTGGGGGACCACGGTCGATGTGATAAGTAGCCAACCGGGTAAGTTAAAGTTTATCGACCTGCGGGATCGGTTGATCAGAGAGGAAGTGCAGAGATCAAGTCGGGAATGCAGTGACATTGCTGCTTTGGCAACAAATTCGGATCAATATAATAACCGATGGGGTAAGGGAGGACATGATAGCCATGACGATCGGGATGATCGGTCGAAGTGAAAGACTCGAGGTAAGTATAAATCACGTAGCGAGCCGGAGTGTTGGAATTCCGGAAAGAGGGGGCACTTGAAGCGAGAGTGCAAGGATAAAAGAAGGGATGTATCGGCATCGGTTGCCGAGATGGACGATGTACTAGTTGTGTGCAGTGAGAGTCCGATCGAGTCATGGGTATTTGAATCGGGAGCATCGTTTCACATTTCATCCGATAAAAGTATATTCGTTAAATTTGCAGGCGGAAATCATGGAAAAGTCTACTTGGTGGACAAGAAGGCACTTAAAATTGCCGGTCGGGGAGACATGTCGGTCACTTCTAACTGTCACTGTTGGTTGTCAGAGGAAGTAATGTATATTCCATTTCTTAAGAAGAATTTGATTTCGATCGGTCAGCTTGAAGCAAAGGGGTATCGAACGACTTTTGGAGGCGGATGTTGCATAGTGTCGAATGGATCAATGATCGTGGCTAGAGGAGTTAAGTCTGGAAGTGTGTATGTGGGGATCGGCACCATGACGGACATATTGGGTATCACAAAACGCAAGACTAAATGAGGACACGTTCGAAATTGACACAAGAGTGAAGATGCGGTAAAACCGACATTGTCGAGTCAGAGTGGAACACCGGTTAAGGTGGATCTGTCGGAGAGGCCTTTGGAAAAATCAACCGATGAGGTGATCGGTGACAACAAGGTTGATCAGACGATAGATCGATCCGGGTATGGTCGATCAGACGATAGATCGGAATACAGGGGAACCATTAGCTTCTGCGGTTAGACAATGGAGAAAGATGAAAGCTTCCGAGGAGTGGGATTTTGTCGTGAAGTACGAGGTTTTGTCCTTGGAGACCAAGACTTTTGTTTTGGGGAAGTTTACATATGTTGTCACTTCGATTAAGTTAAGGTTGGGGCATGCCCTAACTTGGTTCACCATGTGATATGGTGAACGGGGGATTTCGAGGGTGGGCACTAACTTCGAAAATCGGAGGCGAGAGTTGTTCAACTTGGGCATTGTGTCGATGCATAAGTGTCGGGCGTGTTATATATGTATGCCCAAAAACCATGTTTTGATATATTTACACTTTTAAACCTCAATTTGACATTTTAATACATCATATATTAAATTGAAAGAGTTCTTTTATTATATGATTTTGAAGAATATTTTGTTAAAAGAATTGTATTTTCAGGAGTTGAAAATATGAGTTACATTCTTTGTTAACATATATTTTAATATGTTAGCAATTATCATATATTTGATAGAAGATCAATATTATGATAATTATCACATTGTTTATTTATGGATGTAGTTGAAACTCATACTATATGATATAAGATATTGAATAAACATGTGAGTATTCATGAGAAGAATTACCAAACGTGACATTGGATGATAACTCATTTTGGCCGGGACATATCTCAGTTGATATAATTCCTGCCATCTTCAGGGCGGTGTCATGTTAGGAGCGAATTGCTCCGAGAAAGCCAAGATAAAACCGCCATAAGACTGAATAGATCGGGCCGGCATATTCTTGAACCAAGTTCGGGCATCACCTTGTAAACTAGCCACGAATTTGCGGCACTTTAGAGAATCTGATGCCCGGACCGATCCCATCCTTAACTCAAAATTGGCGACATGATCGATCGGATCCCCGTCTCCCCTGAAAGTTGGCAACCCCACGGGGTTGCGATAATGCCGATCTGGGATTGTCGCCCAGATATCTTAGGAAAATGGGTGCATCAAGTCTACCAAGGCAGCTGAAACACTGCCCGATTGTTGCGATGAAGTGTGGGCATCATATAAATTGTGCCACCAGTTTTCATCCTTATTGCGCGGGATTGGGGCCTCCATAGCCCTATAAAATAGCCCAGGATTCTTCCCAGGATCGGGTTCGAAATCCTTTTTGGCGCGTAACGCCTCTAACTCTCTGGTGAGCTTATGAATACGCCCATGCATGCGTTCATTGTCAATTCAATGAACTGGAGTTGAGGTCCTTGCCGAAGGAGGAGGGGTAGATTGGTACCTTCGTCTCCTAATGGTGACTCTACACCGTATAATCTCCTCTTCATCGGAGCTGTGCATTGCAGGGTAACTCTTGTACCCTCTGTTTGTTGGAACATGGCTGGTAGCAACCTGTGGCTATGTTCCACTTTTCTCAGCAGTAGCTTCCAGCACCACCTTCCTGATAACAGCTTACAGGTCCTGCAAAGAGAAAGAAGAGGCTGCAAGGCTGTCAGGAAGCACGTCATTCTCGTTTGTGGAGTTTCTAGTCGCCATGACTTCGCTTGTCCTTCCCAGGGAGAGACCTCGAATTGGAATAAGAAAATATTTCCCACTGACGGCGCCAAACTGTTGTTGTCAAAAAGACCTAAGGACCAACATTTAATAGGTCCGAGATTATTTGAGTCTGTTTTGATATTTGTTTAGATTGGAGAAACGATAATTAAAGTGCAAATAAAGCAAAGAACAAGAGATTTAACTTGGAAAACCCCTGAAAGAGGGGAAAAAACCACCTATCTAAGAGTAAGAATACTCTTAGCGGAATTTATTAATCAAACTGTGAAGTTTACAGCAGGTTACAAGCTTAAGAAAATGACTAAGTGGAAATCACTAGAGCCAAATAGGCAATTATAACGGCCGCACGCTTGAAAAAGGACCTCTTGAGTTAGTCATTTGATCTCATATTTATAGAGGGAACCATGCGTGGAAAACGCTCTATAACCGCCTATGACAACGCTGTTATAGCATAACAAAACACATGGCAACTACCTGATGTCCGTCTGTAACAAAACGAAGCATCCTAAGGCCTTTGCTAGCATAACCTTAGGTCCCGCTAATTAATTCGCATGCGTACTTCCTTATCTGCATGGGCCTTCAGGCGCTGTTACCTTAAATGGTCGAAGTTCTGCCTAATATTGGATCATTGGTCTCTCAGGTTCGTCTTCCATCACATGGGCCGGCCTAGAATAACTTGGGCCTCCATCATTTTGGGGTACCGGGACCCAGAGCTCTCTTCAATTAATATTTAATGAATTTTCTAGGATCGGATCCTGAAAAACCGGGATATCAACCCCTACCATGTATCAGGTTGTAGAAAAAGAATACCGATACAGCCCGAAATTTGACGGTATACCGTCTGTATGAAACATATTTATTATTTTTTAGGGTTGGAAAAAAACCGGGGATCCGATAGTAAAACGGGATACCAGGTGATACCATTCGGTATACCGCCGATATAAAAACATATAATAAATGTGATATAATGAAAACCTTAAGTGATATGTATGACTAATAAAAGCATTTTAGTCTTTTACAAAATCGCGTTGGGATGATAGCTGCTATTAGCAGCGGTGGCGAGAACGCAGAAAAATAAGTGTGAACGTACTATAATATGTCTTATTTTTTGAAAAATCATGTTTTATGAAATTGTGTTCAACTCACTTGAGTTACCAACCTCAACCCAAACAAACCAAGTGTAAATTTGATACCTCTAGTTTTGAAAATGTAAATTAAATACACTATTCGAGAAAATATATGCATGTATAATCCTCCAACTTCAATTGAATACAAGAAAAACACCCCAACTTATCGATACCGTTTAAGATTTACCATAATGATGTTATTAAAGTTTGCGTATGACATTTCAAGTTATAAAATGAAGATATTTTGACACTATATCTTTCAAAATGTTACTATTGGACCCCTAATGTTACAAACAAATTTCGTACATGACCCTCAGAGTAAGTATATTTATGCATGTTTGACACCTAAAGTTCGAGAAGACGTATTAATATAACCCTAAAACTTTATGAGTTGTGCATTTAGGGCATGGAATGTGTTTTTCATATATTTCTTCAATCACATATGTTTTTTATCACATTTGATTGAAAAGTAATTGCCGAATTAGTGCATATATGTATTGATGTATTCTAATGTTAACATATCTACAAATGAAAATATCAGTAACTTACTAATCGATAAGTATGTTTCGCACATTAAGTAACTGGTAAATGAAGATATTAGTAACTTATATTAAATTGAATATATTAGTAACTTATTGATTAGGAATAACCTTTACACATTAGTATGAATCGGAAGATGTATTGATGTACTCCATCTTGAATAAATCTGATATTGTTTAGTTTAACGGAGGAAAAGATCGATTTGATCTCATACTTAAGGTTACAATCTATTGAGTTCAACACTGTTACAAGTCACAAAATGTACATCATCGGCCTAGGAACTATGTAGCAGTCGATCTCATACAACTTCTCTTCCGTAAATAAGCTGATGATCGTACTTCAGAGCAATGTTGACATCATAAGCCTAGAAACTATGTTGCCCGCAACAACCATGGGACGGTTCAATGTCTAGGGCATTCCCAAGATAGCAGACAAGAGTTTATAAAATGGATTAATAAATTAGAAAAAAAGAACCTTGGTTTAATGGAAGTTAACAGCAATTTAACTTATAGGTAGAAAACCTAAGGCAGACTAATGATCGGAGTACTCACTAGACTTTCTTAGCAAGAGTATTGACCTCTTTCTAAACCTCGGCAAAATTCATATTCTCAGTATTGCGAAGAACTTGTACAACAACACACTAAAAATAGAACAAGTCATTAAGAATATGGTATAGGGAAAACTAAATATAAGGTCCATGCCAGAAAAACAACAAGTTGAATGTAAGAGAAACTAATCTTGCATTATGAGTACTGTTATATATTTATCATTAATCTTATTTAATAATATTCGAAGAGTTACATCTTTAAATCAAAAGACATGACTCTTAGATGAAAGACCGTTACTTTTAGATTAAGAATCGTGTCTATTCATCCAATCCGACTTTTCTATAAATAGCATTTCAAATCTTCAATTTTCCTGCACCAACTTTTCGTTGAAGAGCTTATTGAACCTTGGGAAATTACAAGTAGAATCTTGAAATAATCTAAAAAGGCAGTGTAATTTGTACACGCCTCAAGCTTTGTTAATCCTTCCGTTTTATATCCAACAATCTTAGAGATTATGGAAAACTATGAAGCTTTCCACGATTTAGATTATCTCAATGATGATCTTGATAACCCAATGGAAGAAACTCCTATTCAAACTCCCTCCATCCATCATCCTTTGTTCCTCCTACATCGGTACCATACTTTGATCCATTACCGGCCATGATAAAATACTCGGATACTTCAACAATCGAAGAGTTCAATGGAAAAAACTATAAAAGATGGAAAGAGAGAGTTTACTCACTTCTCGATATGCATGGCATGACTTGGGTTTTGACTACACCGCTCACGGATGAGATAAATATCATGCAATGGGAGCAAGCAAGTAAAATTTGTAGAAATACAATTATTTCCATCCTTGTTAACTCTCTATTTGATCTTTATGTTAGTTATACAGATTCAAAAAAGACAATTTGAGAATCAATGATGGAAAAATATATAGCCGAAGACACAGTTAAACACAAATTTTCTTGTTCCGGCTTTTATCGATGGGAAATAGTGGAAGAAAAAGATGTTAACGAACAAACCAATGAATATTTCCAACTTTTAGAAGAGCTCAAAGTTGAGAACATCAAGTTACCCGAGGAGTTTGTCGTTGAGTTGCTCATAGAGAAACTACCTTCTTCATGGAATAACTACAAGCAACAACTAAAGCACAAAAATAAGAAGATGGATTTATCCGAGTTCATGAAACACATCATCATAGAAAACAAGCATCGCAATCATGTTAGGATGTTGGGCAAAGACTTTCAAACAAAGGCAAATCTTGTGGATGAAAAGAGTAAGAGATCCAAATTTCCAAATAGGGTGTCCCCTTTCTCGAAAGGCAACAAAACCCTAAATGTGAGATCCTCTAACTTTAAGAAGAAGAATGGACATTGCTTTGTATGTGGAAAGTAAGGACATCATGTTGCCCAATGCCGAAAGAATGAACATGAGAGAAAACCTCCTACAAACAAGGTTAATCTTGTTCAAGGAGATGATGCTGATGTGATAGTGGCTATGATTTCCGAAGCAAATCACATCTTTTACAAAGCATGTTTATTCTAACAAAGAGATATTCATCGACTATGAAAGTGTACAAGGAAGTGAAATTCTATTGGGATATTCGAGCACCGCTCCGGTGGTTGGCAAAGGAAGAGTGAACCTTCGACTTACCTCGGGAAAAACTATCTCTCTAAAAGATGTTCTTCATGTTCATACTATTAGGGCAAACTTGATTTCAGTTTGCTTGTTAGACGATGCTGGGATAAAAATATAATTTGAGAGTGGGAAGTTTGTACTCACTAAGAACAATGTATTCATTGGAAAAGGGTGTCGTGCCAATGTCTTATTTGTACTCAATGTTGAACCAATGAATAAGAATATTTCTTCTGTTCATTTGCTTGATTCCTTTAATCTTTGGCATTCAAGATAAGGACACGTAAATAAAGGTTATCTGAAGAAAATGATTAAATTGGGGATTATTAAAGATAATTGTGCAGAAGACACGAACAAATGTGAAATTTGTGTAGAATACAAATTAATTAACAAAACATGTCACAGAGTTGAAAGAAGAACACAACCTTTTGAATTGATTCATAGTGATATATATGATATAAAATTTTGCGAATCTAGAGGAGACAATAAATATTATATTATATTTATTGATGATTACTCTAGATTTACAAGAATTTATCTTCTTAAAAATAAAAGCGATGCTTATGATAAATTTATCATTTATAAAAACGATGTGGAAAATTAAATAGACAAAAAGATTAAACGAAATAAAACCGATAGCGATGGTGAATATATTGCCCTAAAATATTTTTGAGAAAATCATGGTATTATTCATGAGAAAACTCTACCATATTCACTTGAATCAAATGGAGTAGCTGAGAGGAAAAATCGAACTCTCAAAAAAATGATCAATGACATGATAATAACGGCAAATACTCATGAGAACTTGTGAGGGGAAGCAATCCCTATGTCATGCTTCTTGCAAAAAAGGATTTCTCAAAAGAAGACGGTAAGACTCTATATGAGATGTGGAATGGATATGCACCAAGTGTGAAAAATTTCAAAGTGTGGAGGTGTTTAGCAAAGGTCTTGTTAACCGAGCAAAAGAAGAGGAAAATTGGTCCAAGAACATGTGATTGCATGTTTATTGGATATGCAGAAAATTCAGCTGTCTACCGATTTTTAATATTTAAAAGTGATGAAGTTGCTGAAAATAAAATAACTGAATCAAAGAATGCAAAGTTCTTCTAGTTGAAGTTTCCAATGAAAGTGTCAATGAGAAACGAAACCGATGAGGCTGAGTCTCCGAACCCTACCCCGTGTAAACGGATAAGGAAGAGGAGAAGAATTCCAAATAATTTTGGAGGAGATTATTATATGTAATTGGTAGATGATGAACCAAAAACATATCATGAAGCTATCTCTTCATGAGACTCTGAAAAATGGAAAGCTAGCATTCAGTACGAGATAGACTCTATCTCGAGTAACAACACTTGGGATCTAGTGGATTTATCACTAGGATCAAAGCCAATATGTAGCAAGTGGATATTCAAATAGAAATATCTACCTCATGGAAGTGTTGATAACTATTAATCGAGATTAGTAGCGAGAGTATTCACCCAAAATGAGAATCTAGATTACTTTGATACGTTCTCTCCCGTTAGGAGAATATCATCAATTAGAGTATTGATTGCTAGGCAGCGACATATATAAGTTAATTATATACCAAATTGATGTGAAAACTGCATTTCTTAATGGAGAGTTCAAAGAAGAAATTTATATACGGCAGCCTGATGGTTTCATAATAGAGGGAAAAGAGAATAAGTCCGTAGATTGAAAAAATCAATCTATGGATTAAAGCAAACACCAAAACAATGACATGAAAAACTTGATTTTACATTAGTAAACGAAGGTTTCACTTCTTCTAATGTGGATAGATGTGTCTATATTAGAAGCGAATGTGACAATTGTGTGATAATAGCATTATATGTTGATGATATGCTAATATTTGGTACTTATTTGAGTATTATTTATGCTACCAAGGAATATCTGTCAAATAAATTTGATATGAAAGACTTGGGTGAGACACAAGTAATATTTGGTGTGAAAACCCTAAGGAAAAAAATGGGATTACGTTGGTTCAAGATCATTATGCTGAGAAAATATTGAGAATATTTAAATATTATGATATAAAACCAGCTAACACTCCACATGACTCAAGCATGAGTCTTCTAAAGAACCGTGGAAAGCCTTTAGCTCAAACTACATATGCACAAATAATCGGAAGCTTGCTACACATAGCAAACTTCACAAGGCCAGATTTAGCATATGCGGTTTCGAGACTTGGAAGATACACTAAAAATCCAAGTGATACGCATTGGAAATCATTGGTGAGGTTATTGAGCTACATTAAAGGTACAATGAATCATAAAATATTCTATACAGTATTTCCAGGGGTACTAGAAGGCTTTACCGATGCCAATTGGATCTCTGATTCAATTGATACTAAATCCACAAGTGGATATGTGTTTACAATGGAAGGAGGAGCTGTGGCTTGAGGTCCAGAAAGCAAACTCTAATAGCACGTTCAAAAATGGATTCTGAGTTCATTGCTTTAGAAATTGCATGTGTAGAAGATGAATGGCTTAAGAATTTCTTAACCGATGTGACTATTGATGAGAGACTGATCACATATATATCAATACACTGTGATAATTAAGTGGCAATTGCAATTGCAAAGAATAAGATATACAATGGGAAAAATAGACATATACGTTTGAGACATAATGTTATTAAACAAATGTTGAAAAAATGAACTGTTTCCATTAATTTTGTGAGGTCAAAGGTGAATTTGGATGATCCCCTGACAAAGCCACTAGGGAGGCAACTAATAGAAAAAACAACGAAAAATATGAGATTGTTGCCATTAGACTATTAGTGTGTGTGGAAACTCAACCTATGTGATTGGAAATCCCATGAATTAGGTTCAAATGGGTAAAAACAAAACACACATTAATATTGGAGCATTTTTCCTATATATATATATATATCATACATATGTTGTAATCGATGCTCAATAAAATTGTAGAGATGAGTTATACTATTAATGAACTAGCAATCATGACTAAGATGATAGATTTAGTTAACCTATATGAAAGTGAAGTGGCCGCTTCTATGAAAATTAGACAAAATTTTCTAGAGCTTTCATGAATTCAATCAAGGTTTCTCATGGTTAGATAGGCGCACAATGGTGTTGAAAATTGAAGATTGAGGAAGGTATGTGATGACGTGACCTCTATAACATATATGATCCTTGGTTTATAGAAAATTTATTTCACCATTTTTCTAGTGTTATATGTCTCGTACATCTAATATCATGGTTCATAGTTCGAAAGAACACATTGACCGCATTACTCTCTCGATTGAGTGAGGTGCAGTTATTAGATAAGATTTTAATGTGTGGGGGATTGTTATATATTTAGCATTAATCTTATTTAATAATATTCGAAGAGTTACATCTTTTAATAAAAAAACATGACTCTTTGATGAAATGTTATGACTTTTGGATGAAGAGTCGTATCTATTCATCCAATCCGACTCTATAAATAGCACTTTATATCTTCAATTTTTCTACATCAACTTTTCATTCAAAAGCTTGTTGAACCTTGGAAGATTACAAGGAAAATTTTGAAATAATCTCTAAGGGCAATGTAAATTGTACATGACTCAAGCTTTGTTAATCCTTCCATTTTATATCGAACACCAATAACTTCACTAATATCTACGTAGTCTCTGTAGATAATATCATCGCCATCAATAATATCATTCACTATTGATTGCCTCTCTAAAGAAGTTTCAGAAAATACAAACAACTAACATTAACAAAAATTAAAAGAAAATGAGGGCGTGCTTTCACAAATCCATAAATTAGACCAAGCTTGACTCCATTGTTTTCAAGAAATGCATCCTTGTCAGAGCGAATTTCGTCAAATTAGTCATACAGCAAAAAAATTAGATTAATAACCCTAGAAACCAAATACTGAATACACAAATCAACAGCAAAAGAATACCTAGCAATCCAAATCCTCAACAAGAAATGCCCAAATCAAGAAAAAAATCGATTAAGAACCCTAGCCTAGCAACCAAATAAACAAAAAACCATAAATAAAGAAACGAAATGTCCAAATCGCATCAAAAGCTTTTGCCCTAACCAAGCAAAATCAAGCACGAAGTGACCTTGTAGAAGCCAATACCAACTTACAGAAATGACCTATTCACATATTTCTAGAATTGGCACCGCACCAATCCCGTTATTGTAGTATTGGCGCGACACTCCTTTTGCGTTCTTTTAGTAGTGGCCTCACGTTCTTGTAAACTATATGTGTAAATGTAATCAAATTGGGGTCTAAACCCTTTTAACATCGTAGCAACAAAACCAAAAAAATAAGAACATACCACTTGCAAAATATAAGGATAATAAATAAAAGGTTTATGTAACTTAGGATCATGTATGCAATTTCATAACTACTAAAAAATTTTGCTTTGGTTCACCACCAGGGATGTAAGGGGAACCGTTTTTTACACCGCATTTACACAATTCTTAGCTTGATGGGTCAATTTTGTAATTTTCTAATATGTAGGTCAAATATAAACCAATGGTTATTAAACAAATGATTAAATTAGTTTCTACTAATTTTTTAAATAAGAAACATTAATTATTCTTATTAGCTATCCAGCCCCTCCATGGCAAAATAATTGCATACCTAAGCTACATTATATCATTTGCAATTGTCTAGACAAGTTGACTTTACCTGCTAAAATATGCTTCTAGCCTTAGGCCAATGTCATTTTATCCATGAATTAATTCATAATAATAAAATCTCCAAACCAGGAGGGGACAGCTGGCTTCCTTGCCACGTGTCAAATTGTGAGTAAGGCCGGTTATTTCATGAATAACCTGCCGGCCGGCCGGCCAAGGTTTATGAAGTGTATGTCTTAAATATTATTAATTATATTTCACGCAGGTTGGAATTTTTTATTACAAAGTCTTAAATGTCGGCGCGTGGAGTTCGTCACAGTGGGCTATTAGCTATTATGTTACGTATCATTTACATTTTTATTATATCAACGTTTTATTTTACAACAACGTTTTTATATTTTATATCAATTTCATTATGCTCATACCCATTAAGATTCCATTAGTTTTGTTTTATTTTAAAAGTTAATGTAAATTCAAATTATTTTTTAGCTAAATAATTGAAATAATAAAATTAATTATATTTTTCATTGGTTTTAATTAGATGACATGCAAATTAGGTTCCCGTTGTTTCATGATTTTGACAATTTTAATTCCAAAGTTTTATAATTATGGCTATTGTGATATCTTAAGTATCAAGATCACAAAAATTAATTCTCAAAATTTAGTATATAATTAATCCAAAAAGTTTTCAAATTGGGCAATTGAGATTTTGGTCAAAATCATATTTCGGTGACTAATTTTGCCCATCTTGAAATCTAGTTTACTAAATTTGTTAAAATTATGAAATTTTAGTAAATGAAAGTATATTTTCAAGTTTCCAAAAAACGACTTATTTCATATTTCGTGTTACTTAAGTTTCCAAGTTTCAATCGAGTGCATTTCCAATAGGATAACATAAACCAAATACAAAACCAAATTACAGAATTATCCTTTAAAAGATTGAATTATTGATTATGGTATTTCAATAGTTTAATTATTTTTGAAGATATTAAATTCAGTTTATTAATAATTGAAATGTATAACAACATTTTGGCAAATAAAACACGTTTAAAATATGACAACAAAGTGGCCTTTCTGAATAAGCATGAATCAAAACCAACTTCCACGGCAGCAACTAGAACCCCTGGCGGCGTACAGGCGGCGGAACACCCTTCTTCTTCTCCGGGCGTTAAACAAGTCGCCGTTTCTGAAGCTAATCCAGAGTATCTGCAGCAGTTTTCTCAATGAGCTAAGACGAACCCAGATCACCCTTTTCATTCTAAACAAATATTTTTTCATCTTTTGCCTCAAATTCTGCTTCCTTGAGAACTGATAGCTTCTCAGAAAAAGAAGCCTCTTTTCCGCCTCCGTGTACACTGTCTCGCTTCTTAGGAAGTACGCCGGATCTATGGCGGCGTAGCTGACAACCGCCATGAAAAGGACCAAAGGTCAGGAGGAAAATTACGAAGAAATAGAAGAGTGGGTTATGTAATGTAACTGTTTTCTGGTGAATTGGCTTTTATTGGGTGACTGGTGTGGATATTTTAAGTAAATACGACGTCGTTTAGGGTCGGTGTTGATTTATGTTTAGCCATGATCACCAAATAGCATAAGGTGGACATATATTATTTAATTACTTTAAAATACATCAATACTTACAATAAATGCCATCAATTTGTTAGTTTATGTCATTATGTGATCCATATAATATTATATATTAAGGCTTAATTCATGTTGATGGACCATAAAACTTATGTTACAGAGACAATGATGGGGTCTCTTCTTATACCTTTAATATGTACAAGTTCTATCCATTAAGAATTTGTCTCACTATCATGAATATTGACTAGTAATACACACATCAACTATTGATATATAGATATGTTGATACATAATTGTATTAATTTCTATGACATTTGGTTTTCCAATAATTAAATGGAATAATGAGTCATGAATTGTGTGACTCTTGGTTTATTTCTAGTCCTTATTAATAGAGGACATTCGTGTGGAAATAAACGTATTCTTGTCTTGTAAAGTTCTCCCATGAGTGAACTCTAGAAATGATTAGGATAGGAAAATTCATTCGAAAACTCTACGAGATGTCTCAAGGTAAATAACGGGTTGTGGAGATAACGTAATTCTAAGGTCCTTGACCTTAAAGGTTTGATGAAGTCTTACATATGGTATCGGAGCATGGTTTTGGATTTACGTATCTCCCATTATAATTCGTTTCCGTAAAAACGTTTTTGTTATGATTTCAAAAAAAAATTTCGGCAAAAACTTTTAGTTATTTGCATGTTTGGATATGTTATGAAATCATGACAATTTTTTTGACTTTATTTAACTTGGTTAAATTCTTTAACAAAAGCAAATCATGTGTGTATTATATAATAATAATACATTTTATTAAATAATTTAATTCTTGAAGATCACATTCATCTTTGAATTTCCGTAAATTATTGATGATTGTTTTCCGCAACTAATGATTGTTGATATCTAATTTTAAGTTAATTTGTCTCACCAAAGTGGTCAAATTTATTATGTATTAGACATCTAAATATTTTATGTTTTTAGTGTTTACACAATTAAACCTAAAGGTTAATTTTGTGATCACTAATACTAAAGTTATTTTTTTATAAAAATATTGAATATGTTTTAAATCCAAAGATTAATATCATGTTCAATTATTTTTATTCTAATGTATTTTTTTTGTATTTTTGTTTCACCCAAAGAAGAACTTTAATAGATATTAAGAGCTTATAAACATTATTATTTAATATTTGTTGTTCTTTTGCAGTATCTCTTATGTCTATGAATTTGAATGCTACTTCCATTGTGATGTTTAACGGGTTGAATTATGTTAATTGGCTGAACAAATCATGTACCACTTAGGTGTTCAGTACCTTGATTCAGCTTTATTAGGTGATAAAACCGTACTTACAGATGCAAGCATCGATGAAGAAAGAATGTTTCATACCTCATGGGATCATTCAAACCGGTTAAGCTTAATGTTGATGAGAATGACTATTGCGGATAATATTAAGCCATCAATTTCGAAAACCGAGAGTGCTAAAAAATTTATGGAATCTGTAAAGTCAAAGTCTCGTTCTGAAATTGCTGAAAAATCAGTTGCCGGAACTCTTATGGGGACATTGACTACCATGAAGTTTGACAGTAGTCGTGCTATGCATGAGCACATAAATGAAATGATGAATTTTGCGACAAGACTTAATGCTATGGGGATGACGGTGAATGAAAATTTCCTTGTGCAATTTATTATGAATTCTTTACCTCTTCAATATGAACCATTTCAAATCACTTACAAATCCATTAAAGATAAGTGGAATATTTCGGAATTGCAATTTATGTTGGTTCAAGAGAAGACAAGACTTAAGAAACAAGGAATTGACACAGTCAATCTCATAAATGGAGTTGACGGAAAGAATGAACGAAAAATGCGAATGGGGAATTATAGACAAAAGTCTCATGCATCTTCATCAACAAATACCAAGAATGAAAAGAAGATTATGTGCTACTTCTGCAAGAAACAAGGCCACTTACAGAAAGATTGTAAGAAACGTATGGAATGGTTCGAAAAGAAAGATAAGCTTTATGATTACGTAAGTATTGAATCAAATCTTACAGAAGTTCCTTGTAATACTTAGTGGCTTGACCCGGGTAGCACTACTCACATTTCTAATACGATGTAGGGATTCCGTATGATCCAAACCACAAATCCAAATGAAAACCGATTTGTGCATATGGGGAATCGCGACAAGGCTAATGTTGAAGGCGTTGGAACTTATCGTTTGATTCTTCATACCGGCCATGTTTTGAATCTTTATGATACTCTTTATGTTCCTAGTATTTCTAGAAATTTAATTTCTGTTTCAAGATTCGCTGATAACGAGTACTCTTTTATGTTTGGAAATAAGAGTTTTAATATATTCAAAAATAATGTTCATGTTGGTTCCGGTACTCGCCTTGATGGTCTTTACAAACTTAATCTTGATAACCATTTTGAAGAAACCTTGTCAATTACGCATCAAGTTAGTGATAATAAAAAAATCCTAGTAAATGAAAACTCCGCTTCTTCATGGCATAAGCGTTTAGGCCACATTTCCCGAGAAAGGATTCAACGATTGGTTAAAAATGAAATTTTACCAAACTAGGATTTTACGAAAATCGGGCTTTGTATGGGTTGTGTTAAAGGAAAGTTTACAAAACACACACTTAAGAAAGCCACAAGAAGCTCACAACTCCTTGAAATTATACACATTGATATTTGTGGTCCTTTTGACATACCGTCCCTTAATGGAGAAACTTATTTTATAACCTTTATCGATGCTTTTTCACGTTACGGATATCTCTACTTATTGAAAGATAAGTTTCAATCTTTGAATGATTTTGAGGTATTCATTACAGAAGTTGAGAGACAATTTGAGATGAAAGTGAAAATTGTACGATTGATAGGGGCGGTGAATATTATGGAAAGTATAATGAATCTGGGCAATGTCCAGGTCCATTTGCTAAATTCCTAGAAAAGCATGGTATTGTTGCACAATACACTATGCTAGGCACACCGGAACAAAATGGTGTACCAGAAAGGAGAAATCGTACTTTAATGGATATAGTTAGAAGTGTGTTAAGTAATTCAACATTACCCTTATTGTTGTTGATGCATGCGTTACGAACTGCCATGTACTTATTAAATCTGGTTCCTACTAAGGCTGTTGAAAAGACACCTTTTGAATTATGGACCAATAGGAAACCCAGTTTACGACATCTTCATACATAGGGTTATCCTGCAGAAATCAGGATATATAATCCACATGAAAGAAAACTGGATTCACGAAAAATCCGTGGTTTTTTCATTGGTTATCCAGAAAAATCTAAAGGGTTTCGTTTCTATTGTCCAAACCATAGTACAAGAATTATAGAAACTGGAAATGCAAAATTCATTGAAAATGATGACATTGGTTTCTGTTTTGATCCACTCATTGTGGAACTAAAAGAAGCACAAAATGAAACTCATAATGAAATCGACATTCTAGTCATTGTCTCAAATCACGATGTTGTTGAAAGACATAATGATACCGTTGGAATTCAAGATAATGAAATCATCATAGAAAATGAAAGTGTAAATAAACCACAAGAAATAGTTTTATGGAGATCACAACGAGAAAGATGTTCTGCTATTTCTGATGATTATATGGTTTATCTACATGAGTCTGATTTTGACTCTGAATATTTTGAAGATCCAGTTTCTTATTTCGAAGCCATGAATAGAACAAATTCTGAAAGATGGCTTGATGCTATGAATGAAAAGATGAAATCGATGGCAAACAATGAAACTTGGGATCTTGTCGAATTGCCAATGGAATCTAAAAGAGTTGGTTGTAAGTGGGTGTTCAAGACCAAACGTGATTCCAATGGCAATATCGAAAGATATAAAGCTCGACTTGTTGCTAAAGGTTTTACTCAGAAAGAAGACATTGATTATAAAGAAACATTTTCTCATGTTTCTAGAAAAGATTATTTTAGAATTATTATGCCACTTGTGGTTTATTACGATTTGGAATTACATCAAATAGATGTTAAAACGGCTTTTCTGAATAGAAATTTAGATGAAGATATTTATATGAATCAACCTCAAGGTTTTGAGGTTGAGGGGAAGGAACACTTAGTGTGTAAACTTAAGAAATCAATATATGGATTAAAACAAGATTCTCATAAATGGTATCTAAAGTATAATGATGCCATAACTTCATATGGATTCAAAGAAAACGATGTTGATGCATGCATCTATATGAAGTTTTGTGGGAGTAAGTTTATTATTTTAATTTTATATGTTGATGACATTTTGCTTGCAACTAATGATATTGGATTATTACATGATACCAAGAAATTTCTTTGTAGAAATTTTGAAATGAAAGATATGGGCGATACTTATTATGTTCTTGGGATTGAAATATTACTTAATCGATCACAATGCATTTTGGATTATCTCAAAAAGTCTATATCACAAAAGTTTTAGAAAGATACAATATGGAAAAATGTTCCCCTAATGTTGTTCCAATTGATAAGGGTGACAAATTAAGAAATGATCAATGTCCGAAAAATAAATTGGAACAAGATGGCATGAAAGACATCCCTTATGCTTCTGTTGTTGGCAGCTTAATGTATGCACAAACGTGCACACGACCTGATTTAAGCTTTGGTGTAAGTATGTTGGGCAGATATTTAAGTAACCCGGGAATGACTCACTGGAAGGATGCAAAGAAAGTTTTGAGATATTTACAAGGAACAAAAGAACACATACTTACGTACAAGAAATATGATTCTCTTGAGGTTATTGGTTACTCAGATTCAGATTTCGCGAATTGTGTAGATTCAAGGAAATCTACTTTTGCTTATGTGTTTCTTTTGGCTAATGGTGTTATCTCTTGGAAAAGTGCAAAATAATTCATAATAGCAGCAAGTACTATGTAGGCTGAATTTGTAGCATGTTATGATGCCACTACTCATGGATTATGGTTGTAGAATTTCGTTTCGAGGCTTGGACTTGTTGAAAGTATTGTCAAGCCATTGAAAATTTATTGTGATAATTCCGCAGCTATCTTCTTCTCCAAACATGATAAGTATTCCAATTGTACTAAACATATGGATCTGAAGTATCGTGTTGTGAAGAATGAAGTACGAGAAAAACGAGTATTACTCGAGCATAACAATTTCTAGTAATTCATAATACCAAACATATATGTGTCTTACATATAGATAAACCCATGATTACCTAATTAAAAATATTTATCGAATATATAAGTAGATACCGAATATATGTGGTAGATCTCTACGAATATATAATAACAAACTTATGTGGGTCTTATATAAATAAACGAATGATTACCTAACTAAAATATTTACTGAATATATATTGTAAATATCTATTATTCGATATATTTACTTTCCAACACTTCCTGTAAGACCCCTCAGGGGTGCAGATCGGGCACCTTGGGCAAATCCCAACATCAACTATAGATGGGGTACGATTGTATGTTAAGTATAATGATTCGTCTTCATTGCACGAGACATTTTCCCTAGCAAAGTGGCAATGGTAATATTAGAACTGGAAAGTTAAACGTGCTCACCCTGGAGTAATTCAGTGATGTGTGAACTACTAGGAAATGTGGGGGTTAGGGAAAAAGTAAAACCGTAAAGACTAAGTGAGTGTCATTAGGGTCAGCCTAGTCCAAAACGGATAATATCATGCAAGCGGTAAGACGTGTCGTTACATTTCCCCTCAAGCATGGCATGCGTAAGTCTACTATGCGAATTTTGCCGGATAAATAATCTAACCTCTCTCGAGTAAGACCCTTTATCAATATGTGAGCGAGTTGCTCATTGGGCTTGATATTTCTTATGGTTGTCTCCATTGCTTTGTACTTTGATTTGATCGTCGATTTTGCCACCATTGTCTGTTTTTTTATTGCCATGAGACGGTCTCCATCTAAGCTGAATTAAATAACCCATCATGGATAGTCGGGGCCGAGTTGGCACATTGACATCCAAGGTAGAATGTTCAGTTGACTTGATGTCAACTGATGCGCCTTAATTCGATAAACTAGCAATTGACTGAGGTTCTACGATTGACAATTCATCGATCAATATGATTGCCTCTGTACCTTTCACGCCCGACTCAACCATAGGCAAGACATCATTCGGTGCAATCTCAAACGATGTGTTGTCGATCAACATCACGTCGCCCATCGCGATGGTGTCCACATCTTGTCGATCATCGCAATGGTGTTGACATTTTGTCAATCATTTTTTGGTGCTGATCGTCTTGACCTTGTTGACATCTTGCAAACTGAAAAGTCTTCAAACAAAACAATGAGGCGTAGGTCTGGAAATCGTCAAGTCATCGAAAGGGGTCATGAGATAGGGCACACTCGACTAGTGGCAGATTACTTTTTTGTTAACCCAGCCTACATTAATTGTCAATTTCGAAGTCATTTCATAATGTCTCGCTCATTTTTCGAGTGTGTAGTTGCAGTTGTTTTAGCGTTAAATTCTTATTTTCAAGAAAGATTTGATATCACCGGACATTTGTCTTAATCCACACTTCAAAAGCATACATCAACTATATGAATGTTAGCATTTGGATGTTATGTCGATGCCAACGATGAGTATGCACGAATACGTGAAACCACTACTCTTGAGTGTCTTAGAAATTTTGTATCTGCATTTTGTATCACGTTCGAGTATAGGTATATGAGACATCTGACTATAGAGAACGTTCAACAATTATTGGCTTGGGAAGAAGAGTGTGGCTTCCTCGGAATGCTTGGAAGTGTAGATTGCATGCATTGGAGTTGAAAAATTGACTAGTAAATTGGAAGGATCAATACACTCATAGTGATAAAGGTTTCACAATAATGGTATTAGAGGTGGTTGCTTATGCTGATACATGGACTTGACATTCATTTTTCGGAACACCTAGGATCAATAATGACCATAACGTTTAAGTCACTCAATGTTAGTCGACGAATTACATATAAAAAGAGCATTGAGAGTTCATTTCTGGTGAATGATAATACTTACAATATGACTATTCCTTGGCTAAAGATATCTATCTAGAATGACTAGTCTTTGTTAAAACAATCACCCTCACTAAAAGGAAGAAATTTCGTCCATTTGTTGCCCGTAAAGAGTGTGTGGGTAAAGATGTAGATCAAACACTTGGAGTGCTTCAAGCTTGATTTGAAATTATTACAAACTCATGTCGTATATGGGATCAACAAATTTTAGCTGATATCATGTACGCTTGCATTATTTTACACAACTTAATTGTCGAAGAAAGTTGTCATGTTCTTACTCCAGAAACAATAGAGTTTGAACAAGAAGAGACCATCGAAACACCGAGCAATCATCTTGAACAAGCTAATGTAGCATTTCAAGCGTTTCTTACACACTCAATCAATTCGGGTGAGGTTAGAGTTCATTGTCATATTAAAGATGATTTAATCGAACATATGTGAACTCATTTATGAATTTTGTGATGCTTTATATTCTCATCTAAATATTGGCATTTTAACTACTATTTTATTATGTATTGATATTAATCTAAAAATTATTTGTATAAATATATTATATCCAAACTTCAAAGAAATATTATTATTAAAGTAATATGAATAAATGAAAGTTGAAAATATAAATGTATGCATAAGGTTGTAAAGGTGAAAGAAAAGTTGTTAATAAAAATATTTATTTGAATATTCAAGAAAAAAAAGATATGCCTACAAATAAATTTAAGTTTGTCCATGGTTGAAGAAGGCCTCTTGTATATTTGTATTTATTTCCACATTTATTTCAAATCTATGAGCCTTATTTAAGTATGTTTTTAAAAGAATAACTATGTTTTTTTTATTTTATAAAAAATCTTTATAATATTACACTCATTTAAGTGGATTTATTGTTGGATAATATTTATATTATCTATATATATTTAAAAGGTTTATGACTTTATTAATATTATATTAATTACATAATAAAAAGTCAAAAGAATTTTTCTTCCACTAACCCTACTTTTCCTAACTAGTTGGGATGAGGGTGGAGTCTTCAACCTTACTGTTTCTTATTCATTTTATAAATAAGATAGTAAGGTTAGAAGGATATACGAGATACAAGAACACTTTTAGTTTTTGTTTTGAAATTCTTCTCTATGTTGATTCTGAGTAAATCAACAACAACCATCATTCCTGAGCAAGGAAGCTTGCTGCTTGTGTAACATGGAGAACACCGGTTTTGACGGAATTGTTCTTAAGTTCAGCGTCATTATGACGTGCCACAAGCGACACTCAACCAGATTTGATAACGGAGATCAAATCATTTTTATGGTATGTTTATTTTTAATATTAAATATTGTTTCTTTCTGTGAATGTTTGATCGAGATAACCAACAATCTTAAGAACAATAATACTCTAGTTCAAATCGAAGGAAGATGTAAATCATCATCGTTATCATCTAATTCCAGGTTTCATCGTTTTATTTTAAAGAAGAGTATCGTTTTTGCATGTAAAAACTTACATTATAGTTACCGTAATTCAGGATGCTAAAACTTTGAAAAACTGGTTTTTGCATGTTTTTGAAAAATGATTACTGAAATCATTTTCTACGTAATCATAAAAGTGAATTGGCTTTTAATAATAAATAAAAGAACTAGTCAAAACTTTATTTTCAGATTTGGAAAACGTTCCTTTCAAAACTGAAATTTAGGAATAAAAGTCTGGAACTATTTCTAAATAAAATTAAGAATATGTCTTAATTTTATTATTTTATGCTTAAATTTAGGAGATTCAGTTATTGAATTAGTTCACTCATTTTATTGCCCTGAATGATTAATTATTGCTTTTCTGAAATAGTTTCAGTAAAAATATAACTAATTTCTAAGTTATTTTTTTTAAGAAATACAATATTTTTATTTCAATTCAAATCATTTTCAAATATCATTGAATTGCTGATTTTGAAAAGTTATAGGCTGTAGAACCGAATATTTCAATTAAAAAAAACAAATCCATTTTCCAAGATTCGAAAAGAATGCTGGATGTTTTTTTAACATTAGTTTTTTTGTTAGAATCAATGAATTGCATTTTCATGGGCATCATTTGATTATCAACTATTTACACTATTTAATTGATACATATCTATTTACTTAATTAATTGTATTGTGATATTTATTGATTGGTGCAATTTTGGAAGATTTAATCTAAACTTTAAATATCCCAAAATGTGGGGGTATTATGTGAATGTCTTTCCATTATATCAATAAATAGAGATTATTTATGACATCAAATTAGATGTTTATAAATTATGTCGAAATAGTGTAGTGAATCATTTTGTGATGAGAAACGGTATCATTAAGTACAACACTATTCTTGAGGCAAAGATTTGATTTCTTTAAAGAAAAATTACCACTATCCGGAATAACTCTTCGTAACACTCTGAGAGATATTAAAATTACGATATCTATTGAGAGTTTGGGATAGAGTAATGTGAAATGATAGAAACATCATATGTTGATGTTTATTACGTGTTATCATATTGATAAATATCTTTGACTTACTTTTATATAGTTTCTTCTTCAAATTCATCGTGTTGGAAAGAAGCTATTAAGATAGAATTTGATTTTATCTTAAAAATTCAGATATAATAGATAGTTGATTGATATGCCTCAATGAGCAAAGTTTATTGACTACATTTAGAATTTCGATAGAAATTCTTTCGTGATTGTTACATTGATATGTATGAGTTGGTAGTCAAAGATTTAATTGAGAATCCAAATATTGACTACTTTGATATTTTGCTTCTGTGACTAGAATCACTTCTATCTGTATTCTAATTGTGTTAGTTTCTATCCATAGGCTTGTCATTCATGAGATGGATGTCAAGACCGTTTTTGTGAATTATGATATTGAAGAAGAAATCTATGTGACTCGGTTTGAGGGGTGTGTTATTTCTAGCCAAGAGAACAAAATGTGCAGACTATTAAATTCTATTTTTGGTCTCAAGCAATCACCTAAATAAAGTGATACGAGAAGTTATATAATATATAATTGATGAAATATTATTTATCAATTAGTGTGGATAAATGTGAATATATTCAAATAATTGTAATGATATATTTGAGAGATACCATATACTTCGTATATGATATGGTAGATTACATGTTGTACCTGAAGGTACAATGATGAGACTGAATTTCCGATTCAAATGAGATCAAAATCTACCAGTGAATAATATTCACATTGGGTGGGGTAACGTAACTTGGAATCATCCAAGTAAACTATTATTGTCATATTGAGCTGACTAGTAGTGATGTTGAGTTGTTGAAAAACTTCTTAGCATAAATCCTATTAGGATTAAAACCAACACCCTGTGTGTCTATACATTGTGATTGTCAATCGACAATAGCAATTGTTAAGAATAAATCTTATAATTACAAAATTATACATCTTATATATTTTAGCATGTTTTGTGAATAAGATGTTGAGAGATAGAATTATTTCCATATTATATGAGAAGTCGGAAGTGTACTTGGCCGGTCCTATGACTATACCATTTGGGAAAATAAACAATTGCTCAAACATCGAGAGGAATGAGACTAGTGTCAATTGATGATTAATAGTGATGGATACCCAACTTATGTGATTGGCGATCCCATGAAGTAAGTTCATATGGGTAATAACTAAGTCACTATTAATCCTGATGGGTACGTTATATAGTCGTCCTATGGTGTTTGAGCATGAGGTACTCATTACTGCATATATTGTGAGGTTGATTACTTAATGATTTTTCATATCCCTTTAGGGTGGTGTGTCGATTGCAGTACACACTTGATGAAATCACCTATGTGAGTGTGGAGTGAGGCCGCTCCTATGGGACCTTGACAAGTCTCTAGAGCATTCATGAAAGTCCGGGCACGCGCATGGCCTATTAGCGCAAAACCGCGTTGAACTATGGTTGTTTGATAATATAAGCATGATTGGTGAACGTTATTACGCAATAATGCTCAATGGTTCATAGAAGCTATATGCTTCACCATTGTACATGTGTGAGTAATCTCACTCTTTTTAGATCTGGTTCATAGTCCAAAAGACACCAGATACGATGTGTTTATATTCATGTGATTGAACTCAGAATCTATATAAAACCTTTTAAATATGTGGGGGATTGTTGGATAATATTTATATTATCTATATATATTTAAAAGGTTATTGACTTTATTAATATTATGTTAATTACATAATAAAAAATCAGAAGACTTTTTCTTCCATGAACCCTACTTTTCCTAACTAGTTGGGATGATGGTGGAGTCTTCAACCTTACGGTGTCTTATTCATTTTATAAATAAGGATAGTAAGGTTAGAAGGATATACGAGATACAAGAACACTTTGAGTTCTTGTTTTGAGATTCTTCTCTGTGTTGATTCTGAGTTCATCGACAACAACCATCGTTCCTGAACAAGGGAGCTTGCTGCTTGTGTAACCTGGAGAACACCGGTTTTGCCGGAATTGTTCTTAAGTTCAATGTCATTACGACATGGCACAAGCGACACTCAACCAGATTTGATACATGAGATCAAATTAACTTTCTGGT
Source organism: Utricularia reniformis (assembly GCA_009725065.1). Taxonomy (NCBI): domain Eukaryota; kingdom Viridiplantae; phylum Streptophyta; class Magnoliopsida; order Lamiales; family Lentibulariaceae; genus Utricularia; species Utricularia reniformis. The sequence goes on along the minus strand of RWGZ01000332.1, from coordinate 61,909 downwards.
ATTGTTTTATATTTATTGTATTTAATATTAACAGTGTTTCTTTCTGTAAAGGTTTGATCCAGATTTCCAACAATTTCTTCTACAAAACCGGATCAAAATTGTACTCGTTGGCTGAATTTGCACTATTTGAAGTTTGGAGATTGAAATCCAGAACTCTTTCATATGAAAAAAGTATTGAAATTAGTTCACTTGTAGAAATATCGAGGGAATGGGGTTGGAGCGCAATATGTCTTGATTACTGGGGCAAATATGGAAATAGTGTTTTCTTCAGCAGTACATATGCGCAGGGTGTAAATTGTAAATACACTTTGATTAGGGGGCAAATTTTAAAATAATGCTTTTGTGAGGAGCAACACTGTTAATAGCCCAGGTATCAGGGTTATGTGCCTGGATCCAAATCGGAGTGAGAAGAACAAGGATGACGATCGACGACAACAGCTCTATTTACGTTGGCGGCCTGCCGTACGACGTTACGGAGGAGAGCCTTCGCAGAGTTTTTAGTTTCTACGGCGCCGTTCTGGCTGTTAAGGTACCTTTTTCATCCCCTCTACACCGTTGTTCTGCTTCCCTTATTCTTTGGGTGAAATCTTTCGTTTTAGAACATCCCAATACGAAATTATTCACTAAAACTCATTTTTTGCCTTATTTCCCACTTTTTCTTTAACTTCCTTTGCGTCTTTTTCTTTGATTTACTAGGTTTTTTATGTACTTTTATGTATCATCGATGTAGCAAAAATAGAGATTTTTTCGTTATTATTCTTTAAAAAATATGAAATTTGATAGGTTTTTATGAGTCAATGCAATTATCCTTATATAGAAGAATAGGAGAGAATTAAAGGATAAGCTTTTGACCTTCAGTTTCAAGCTGCATGATGTACAGTTTCCCTAGATTGGGATTATCTAGTAGACTTTGATTCGTAATGTTGTGGAGACTATGAACTGCATTCTATGTGAAGGATGCACAGGANGAAGTCAGACGCGCTAATCCACTGCGCTATGCGGTCATTTTTGTTGAATTGTCTTCTAGATACTCTTATAAAAGTAATTCCACGATCATATCGCTTAGAGTCGACGTTTCTGCGGAATTGGGTGGATCTGAGGGAAATAAAATAACGTACTGTTGTTATGTTACCTACGGCAGCCGGCAGGGATTCGTCAGACTGAGGCCAGCCTCATCAAAGGTTAGTTTTGCCATCGTTTCGCTTCCAACGTATTCAGTTTTTCGCTGAACGAAATGGCGAAGATGCTTGCTCTTCTCTCTTTTCTCCTTTTGCTTCTCCCTTTTTCCATGGCTGAGATCAAGAACCTGAAGATTTCGTCGGATTCTCGTCCTATGATACTGTTCGAACGATTTGGATTCACCCATACGGGCCACGCCACCATCTAAGTATCAGGGGTGTCTGTGATTTCCACTGTCGGTTCTGCAGACTCGTCTCAATTAGGTTTCTTCCTTCTTTCTGAAGAATCCCTAATCCAAGTGCCCCTTGAGCTGCAATCGAATCCTTCCTTTTGCGTTCTCAATTCGAGGTATATTAATCTTCTCTTCACGTTCAGAAATCTCTCTCCTCCGCCGTTGTCCTCCTTCAATCTTTCTTACCCTATAACTTATCCTAATGAATACTCATTGTTCTTTGCCAATTGTGCGCCTGAATCGACGGTGTCCATGGACGTAAGAACCGAACTTTATAATATGGATGCCGTGGAAGAGATGAGAAGGACTATTTATCTGCTGGATTAACTCAATTACCTTCTCTGTATTTCTGTTTTTCAGTTCTTTATTTTGCATTCTTGGGGTACTGGATCTTTTTCTGCTTCCAAAACAAGAAGTCAGTGCATAGGATTCATCTGCTCATGGGGGTTCTTGTGATTATGAAAGCATTGAATTTGCTTAGTGCTGCAGAGGATAAGCACTACGTAAAGGTTACTGGTACACCACATGGATGGGATATATTGTTTTACATTTTCCAGTTTATAAGGGTTGTCCTGTTATTCACTGTAATAGTTTTGATCGGTACGGGATGGTCGTTCCTGAAGCCATTTTTGCAGGAGAAGGAGAAGAAGGTTCTGATAATTGTTTTCCCATTACAGGTCCTGGCTAATATAGCTTCCATTGTAATTGGGTAGACTGGACCATTTATTAATGATTGGGTAACATGGAAGCAGGTTTTTCTACTTGTAGATATCATATGTTACTGTGCCATTATTTTCCCTATAGTATGGTCAATTAGGTCCTTGAGAGAGACATCCAAAACTGATGGCAAAGCTGCTAGAAATCTAGCAAAGCTCACCCTTTTTAGACAATTTTACATTGTTGTAATTGGATACTTGTACTTCACAAGGATCGTAGTTTTTGCTTTAAGGACAATTGCTGCTTACAAATATCAATGGGTGGCTAATGCGGGTGAAGAGATTGCTAGTCTTGCTTTCTATGTGATAATGTTTTACATGTTTAGGCCACTTGAGAAGAATGAGTACTTTGTACTTGATGAGGAGGAAGAAGAAGCTGCAGAAGTTGCTCTTCGTGAAGAGGAGTTTGAACTTTGAATGCTCTTCCTCCTACAATTACTGTTGGTGAGTTACTTTATGTATTTTTGTTTAGCTCGGCGATTAAGCAAGCTTTGTTTGTTTGTTGAAATGTGATTATTAGGAGAAACTCTTGGATGTTTACCAAAGAAACTTGTATTTGGTAGAGTTGTTTCGATTTTTTGGTCCATATGTTGTTAAGCTTGTGTTGAGTTACCCCTTGAAAAGATAGAAATGTTATGTTGAAATTATAGATTCTAACTGAAATTACGATAGAGAGCGTAAATGAACATGATTAAGAGGAAAAAGTCACATATTCAAAAGATTTGATCAAATTATTATATGATGATATTCTTCATCTTTATAAACCTAATCAATTTCACTTCTATAACTAATATAGTACAAATTCAACATGTTCTTCCCCTTCACATTTTGCATTAGCACGTGGGCTGCATTTTACCCTGTTTAGGGGGTGGATTTTTCTTTTGTTTTATGAAACATCTACAATTTCCATTCGGAGACATTGTAGCATTCGGTGTGTTATGTTGGAAGGGAGATGGGATTTTACCCTTTTTGGTGCCGGACATTTCTGACCCTCAATTGTATTATTGTTAAAGTGGAGATGGATGTAAAAGGGAATCGGTGATGTAATTGGACATCGATGTTGAAGGAATCATAGAATGATGGGTTTTTTGTGTTTGGTATGTGTTATTCTTATAGAGGAATAAGCATGTTATTGGACGAAAAGTCATACCATAGGGTATGCAGAGTTGAAAGTAAATAAAGCAGCATACCAATGTTGACAATGCATCCCAATCCCACATGTATTTGTCCAGTCCAAATCAGAAACACATAAAATCTGTTGAGATTTTGTTCTTTAGACAAAAGCATTCGATTCCGAGGATGGCTTAGCCTCTTTGGACATGAGGTCAAATGAACTGTTCCATTTCATTTGAATTTGATGGATCAGATGAAGTCAGCAACTGGTCGATGATGGAGTCACAGTCACAGTCACAGTCGTATAGATGGGCACGGACTTATTAATGTTAACGCAGCAGCACGTGAATAAAGAGAAGTTGGGATGAGTACTGAGCAACCAACAAACGAAACGTGTTGGGGCGGGGGGACCAATCATATATGTCTTCCTTCCTTTCAATTAATGTTACGTAAATCTAATGCCGACACCTACTCGATACAATACAACACAACAATAGTAGAATTTTACACTCAACTCAAATTATTAACTAAAATAATAGTAAAATATAAAATAATTATTATAATTTATTGAAAATTATATAAACTTTAAATCTAAAACTACAGAGAATATTTAATTTATAAAAAATAAATAGATTATATTATTTCCCTAAAAACAACCAATTTCCGATACATCATGTATTGCATGAATAATTCAAAAGTATATTAACTATATAATAAAATCGTGAAACATATAAGTTATGTTTCGATAAAAAAGAATCGAATTAAGAAATAAATAAAAAAGAATGTATGTTTTGTGTAGGTGTAGTAGAATCTTACTAACGAAAAATTGAAGAAGTTGAATAGATGCCGACCACTCAATTACACTTTTCACCGGTCAGTCAGCAGACCAGATTGTCAAACAAGACCCGCAACTCATCTTCTAATAATGACGCAAAAAGTTATTGACTTTGTCAATTCTAATATGTCAAAAGGGGGAAGAATTTCGTCACCATCATAACAACTTATATATTCCACATGTGATCATTATAAAAGCCCAATTCACACTCTATATATTACACCAGCAAGCTGGTACTGGTAGGCCAGAGATCCATCGATCATCACATTCACACCAAAACCAACTCAAGCTCAATTCACTGTAAGCATGTATCTCCTCTGTTTCTATCTCTCTCCATTCATTCTCATACCCCTTTACGCCATAATCATCCATCTTCTCCACAACCTCCGGAAACTCCCTCCTAGCCCTTTTCCGGCCCTCCCACTCATCGGCCATATTCATCTTCTCAAAAATCCCTTCCATAAAAACTTGGGGGAACTTGCACGTCAACACGGTCCTGCCCTTTTCCTCCGCATAGGTGTACGCCCCGTACTTCTTATCTCATCTCCTGCCCTAGCCCAGGAATGCCTTTCCAGTAAGAACGACGTTGTGTTCGCTAACCGCCCGCCTCTACTCAATGGAAGGTATTTTGGATACAATTACACTAGCCTCTCTTGGTCATCTTACGGGGAGCACTGGCGGAATCTCAGAAGAATCTCTTCAATGGAGCTTCTCTCAAGTCTTAGAATACAAGAGCTTTCTTACATTCGGGCTGATGAGGCGTTGAGCCTGGCAAGAAACCTGCTTCAAGTCACAAGGGAATCGCAGGATAATATAGTACAAGTCAAATCAGCGCTTTTCGAGTTTATGTTCAATGTGCTGACAAGAATGATCACAGGAAAAAGGCACTTATCTCAATCTCTGTCTATCTGTAGCTTTTCAAAACTTCATCACTTTGCAACTACTAAACTGGTGTTGTTCTTTTCACTGAGAAATATGAGAATTATAATGAACCGTTTTTTTTCAGGTACTATGGAACGAATTCAGACAAATCAGAGGAAGCCAAGAAGCTTGAAGAGATATGGGAAGAGACCAAGAAGGTGGCTTACGAGACCAACGTGGTTGATTTCCTGCCGTTGATGAGATGGTTTGGGTTCAGAGATGTGGAGAAGAAGCTGAATTCAATTCAGGAAAAAAGAGATAGGTTTATGCAAAACGTAATTGACGACCACCGTAGCGCGGCGTTGAAAAAAGACACTAACGCCACGTGTGCGGTCGCCGGAATTAGAAGGAAGAAAACCATGGTCGAAGTTCTGCTGGATTTACAGGCATCGCAGCCTGATTGCTACTCCGATGAGACCATAAAAAATCTCCTCTTGGTGAGAAATTTTTATTTTCCCAGCCTGTACACAACGAATATCTTCGAACATTTAGATATAAAATGAAACAATCAATTAAATTTTATTTATTTATTTTTAAAATTCATACTTTCTCAGGTCCTGCTCCAAGGAGGATCATCGACCTCCACAATCGCACTAGAATGGGCATTTACTCTGCTGCTCGACAACCCTGAGATTCTAAAGAAAGCTCAATCGGAAATCGACGCCGTCGTCGGCTACAGCCGCATAATAACGGAAGCCGACGTAGCGCAATTGCCTTATCTCCGGAATATCATCCTCGAGACTCTGCGTCTGCATCCTCCGGTCTCGATTCTGATGCCGCACCGCTCATCCGACGAGTGCACAGTGGCCGGATTCCGAATACCTAAGGGAACAATATTGCTGGTAAACATATGGGAGATTCATCACAACCCGGAGATATGGGCAGAGCCGGAAAAATTCCGGCCAGAACGATTCGAGGACAAGAAGTTCATGGTTTCAGATTCTGTCCATTCGGATCAGGCAGACGGGCCTGCCCTGGTGAGAAATTAGGGCTTTTGAATATTGGGCTGGGCTTAGGTGTATTGGTCCAGTGCTTCGAATGGGAGAAAATCGGTGATATTGATATGAGCGAAGGGGCTGGCACAACTACACCTATGGCCCAACCCATGAAGGCCCATTGTCGACCACGCTCATTTATTACTAATTTTATTTATTGACTTGATATTAGATTGTTATGCGATCCGAATAATTCGTGTTCAAAATATGTTCGACTCATATGTCATCATATCGTTCGTTCAAATATAATGTTAGTAAACACTATATGTTCGACTCATATGTCATCATATCGTTCGTTCAACTTTGTTCGAATATTTTTTCATTTCGTTTATAATTTGAACGAATACGAATATTTTATTGATAAAATATAATGTTAGTAAACACTATATTATTTAATTTATATTTAATATAAATATATTTAAATATTAGAATAAAAAACTCTACACTATTATTGATGAGAACTTCGGAACTCGATATATCCAAATCAGTCAAGACCCAAACCATTCTATGTTGGCCCAAATGATGGAAGCCGAACCTGAAGGCCTCATATCCAACTCATGAATAAGAATCAACGCAACAAGGATAGTTGGACCCGAAGACCCATTTGGGCTGAGCCCATTAATCAATAGTTAGGACCGAAGGTTAGCGTTGCATGTTATGCATTACTTCGGGGACCGATTCGTTGGATCGGTCCAAACGGTTACAGCCCACGTGTCTTCCGCTCTAGGCTTGATAATACTTTCCACACTTCGGGCCCAATTATGCAGTCTGCACTTCGTGCTCATTCACGTTTTCCGCCATGAGAAAACGACATTATCAGAGGCAGTTACATGGCGTGATTCCCACGCGTTCTCTTATCTATAAATGCATGGCTCGATGGCAAACTAAGACATGACTTTTTGGACGTGCGAATCAGCCTATACTCTGCTGGTTTTCTCCCTCGCGCTTTCTTATTTTGCCTTAGTTATCTTCATAAGTCCTCATTGTTTGTAACATGAACCGTTTTATTAATATATCGGCTAAGAGCCTTTTCAGCTCTTAGTTAGGTGGTTTTTTCCCCTTTCTCGGGGTTTTTCCACTCTAAATTCCCTGTGTCGTTTGTCCATTTCATTTCATAATCGTTTCATCCATTTCAAATAAATTAAAACCGAGTTCGTTTTATTACAAACCGGGTGACTGTTGATACCCCTGGTCTTTTGACCACAACAGTGTGGTGCCGTCCATGGGATAGGACGAGCAAAGACATGACGACTGGAAACTCGACGAACGATAGTGACGTGCTTCGCAGCAACCTTCCAGCCCCTATTTTCTCTCTACAGGACCTGGAGGCTGTTGTCCGGAAGGTGGTGCTAGAGATTACGTCGGAGAGAAGTGGAACAGAACCACCAGCTGTTACCAGCCATGTTCCTACAAATATAGGGTACGAGAGTGACCCTGAAGCGTGCAGCTCCGATGAAGAGGAGATTATCAAGGGCGGTGTGGTAGGGAGGAGGCCGAGATATCGATCTACTCTATCAACCAGAGTTCCAACTCTCGTTCCTGGGACTAACCAGGAACGTATGCAAAGGCGTATCGATGAACTCACCAGGGAGTTGGAGACCATGTGTACGCAGAGGGATTGTGAGCCAGATCTTGGGCGCAATCTTGGTTTATTCAATAGGGCCATGGATGCCCCGATCAAGCGGAGCAAAGACGACGATTGGTGGCATAACTTGCATACTGCCCAAACGTCGTCCCAGCAATCTGGCGGCGTCTCCGCTGCGTTGGGAGATTTGATGCTCCCATTTTTGGAGGAGATCTGGCCGCAGTCCCAGATCGACATTATCGCAACCCCAAAGGGTTGCCAACGTTCAAAGGCAACGGAGATCCTATCGATCACGTCGCAGATTTTGAATTAAGGATTGGAACAGTTCGAGCATCTGACTAACTCAAGTCCCACATTTTCGCGGCAGGATTACAAGGCGATGTCCGAACCTTGTTCAAGAATTTTCCGGCCCGATCCATACAGTTGTATGACGGATTTATTTTGGTTTTCTCTGAGCAGTTCGCTCCGAATGTAGGACCACCCCCAAGCAGGTATGAACTATATAACTTGAAATATATCCCGACAAAAATGAGTCTAAGGTCTTTCATGGAGAAATGCAACAGAACCGCCAGGGGTATAAAATTGGAGTTCAGAGACAAAATTGACATTTTACAGCAGGTCTTAGGACTGTGTGGCCTTTCGGCCAGTTTAGTAAAGAGTCCTTCATCCACCTCTGGGCATTCGACCAGAGGAGCGTTATTCCATGCGGGAAAATGTTATTCCCCATCACCTTGGGAGATCCACTCAAGGACCAAACGGAGACTCTGGAATTTATCGTTGTTGAAATTGATTTGGCTTACAATGCATCATCGAACGGATCAGACTCAGTAAGTTTGAGGCGGTTCCTTCTACGTATCATAGGATGCTCAAGTTCCCATCCACCCATGGAGTTATATGTGTAAAAGGGGACCAAACCGTAGTAAGAAAGTGCTAAATGAGCTCGTGCCGAACTTTGGCACCACTCAAGAGAGCCCGGGTGGATTTGTTAGAAGAGCCACTGCACCCGAGGCAAGCTACGGAACCCATTGGGTTCAAACTGATCAACTTGGTTGAAGGGGATTCAACCAAAACTACTCGCATCCGGGCACATCTGACTCCATATTTTGAGGAAGAGATGGTCCACTTGCTGAGAAGCCATGTGGATATATTTGATTGGACCCCGGACGATGTCCCGGGAATTGACCGATCCGAAAGTTAACATTGGATCAACACTGCGCCCAGAGCTAAGCCTATCCGGAAAATGAGGATACGCTATTTTCCTGAAAAAATTGAAGTGAATAGAGCATAAGTGAATAAACTGCTACGATTTGGTTTCATCAGTAAAATTCACTACACTGAATGGGTTGTAAACTCTGTGGTGGTTTTTCAAGGCAGATGGAAAGTGGAGAATGTACATCGATTTTACCGATGTGAACAAGAGTTGCGAATCTAACCATTTCCCCTGCCACATATCGATCTGTTGGTGGATGCTGTTGCTGGCAGCACTATAATGAGTACCATGGATGTTTGATCTAAGTACTATCAGATCTTCCTTGCTGAAGAAGATCAGAAGAAGTCGGCCTTCATGATCGAAGATGGTTTTTATTGCTATGTGGTCATGCCTTTCAGCTTGAAGAATGCTGGAGCAACATACCAGAGGCTGGTTAATAAAATCATTAGAGATTTGATAGGCCACATAATAGAAGTGTATGTTGATGATATGATTGTCAAGTCTATGAATGATGAACACCATATTTCTTATTTATCTCGCTATTTTGGAGTATGCCGCAAATATAAGCTCAAACTAAATTCAAATAAATGATGCTTCGGGATTCGAAGCGGTAAGTTCCTATGCTATTATGTTTCTGACAAATGCATAGAAGTTAATCATGAGAAAATTCAGGCTATCATTGACATGCAACCTCCAAGAAACAAAAGGTAATTCCAAATGCTGACTGTCCGCCTAGCTGCGCTACGCATGTTTATTTCTAGATATGCGGATAAGGCATTGCCTTTCTTCATAGTATTAAGGAAAGCAAGTCATTTAGACTGGACCGAAGAATGCGATCGGGCTTTCTCATAGTTGAAAACTTATTTGAGCACTCCCCCTGTGAAGGTGAGTCCAAGCAACGATGAACATTTGAGATTATATCTAGCCGTATCTGAAGTCGCAGTAAGCGCAACTATGGTTACCATTAGAGATGATGTTCACAAACCTGTTTATTACGTGAGTCACTCTTTGGTATCGGCAGAAACCAGATACACCAACCTGGAAAAATTTATGTTGGAACTGAAGAAAGCTATATCTAAGCTGAGACATTATTTTGAAGGCTGGATGGTTTATGTTTATACTGATCAACCTTTGAAAGCATTCCTAAATCATGCAGATATGAACGAGAGATTATTTAAGTGGGCGATTAAGATCAGCTCTATGTATCTGGAATTCGTGCCCCGAAGGGTGATCAAAGCTTAGGTTCTTGCTAACTTTGTGGTCGAAATGACCCGATCAGCTATATTCTTAAACCAAGAGGAAGATTGATGGATCATTTATGTTAATGGATCAACATTCGGAGGAAAAGAGGTGGGCATTACCCTCACTGTGCTACAAGGTGATGTTATTCATTTCTCAGTTAAGTTCTTATTCTCAGGAACAAATAACATGGTGAAATATGATGGTGTACTATCAGGAATGACCCTAGCCCGAATGATGGGAGTTGCCAAAGTGCAAATATTCTCAGATTCCAAGTTGGTTGTGGAATAATTTGCAGGAAGATTTGAAACACATGAGTCAACAATGAAGCTGTATCATGCTAAGGTTATGGAATTATCCAAGTTCAACGAGTTTTCACTTGACCATCTGCCGCGAGAACAGAACAAGATTGCTGATGCATTAGCCAGATTGGCTGTAGGCATACCAAACATTGGACCAGACACTGTATCGGTCCATATCCAAAACCGACGGTCGAGATATCCGTGACCGAATAATCAATTGAGGAAATTTGGGCTTTATGCCACGAACTTCAGGGATTGAACATTGATGCAACTGAATCTCCTAGGGAACCCACATCGATGGACCCCTTTATCAAATATCTAACTAATGACCATCTCCTTAAGAACACATCAGAGGCCAGAAAAATTGAGTTTCGAGCCAAACGATATTTCTTAGACAATAGGCGATTGTTTAAGAAAAGTTTCAAGGGACCGCTCTTACGTTGTTTGTCCCCTATCGAGACCGTCATGATTTATGTTCATGAAGGAATATGTGGTATTCATTCTAGAGCCAGATCCCTGTATCATTGGATCATCAGGGTTGGATACTTTTGACCAACACTACTCGAGGATGCCAAAAAATATACTAAACGCTGCGTTGTTTGCCAATATTATGCTCCGGTCCCACAACAACCAGGAGCTCCCCTATCGGTGAACCCACTCCTTTGTCCATTTGACAGATGTAGAATTGATATATTAGGACCGTTCCCTATATCGGTAGGGCAAAAGAAGTTATGCAATGTGGCAGTGGGATATTATACCAAGTGGATAGAAGCAGAAGTTGTGGCCATAATCTCCGAAAAAGTTGTAATACATTTTTTATGGAGAAATTTCGTAAGCCGTTTCGGGGTACCTCGAGCGTTTGTGACAGACAACGAGCTCCAATTTCGCGGAAAGGCTATCCGAGATTTCTGTATTAAATTGGGTATTACCCATCACTTTTCGTCAGTGGCTTACCCCCAAACCAACTTACTCAAGGAGGTATCCAACAAAGTTATCATGAAAGGATTGAAAACTAAGTTGGAGGATTTGGGAGGAAAGTGGCCCGAACATATCTACGATGTTTTATGGGCTTACAGGACTACACCCCGCTCTACGACCATGGAATTTTCATTCTCTTTGGTATACAGGTCCGAAGCAATTAGTCCGGTAGAGGTTGTCATTCGATCACCTTGGATAACTCAATATGATGAACATCTGTATAATGAAAGAAGATCCATAGATCTTGAAATGATTGAGGAAAAAAGGAACGCCATCTATGGGCGTATGTGTTCTTACCAATGAACTATGGGTCGAACCCATAATAAGCGTGTCTTACCAAGAGAATTCTCAGAATGCGACCTCGTTCATAGGAATGTAAGAGTTTAGAGAAACTTTGTGAAGCTAGATAGAAACTGGGAAGGGCCTTATCGAATTTTGAAAAACTTTTGAGCTGGAGCATATAAGTTGGAAACATTAGATGGGGAATGAGATCCCCCGAACCTGAAATATTATGAAATTACGGCAATACTTTTTAAAAATCTTTGATAGTTATTGACAGTTCTGAACCATAAAATATTTCTCGAATTATGAAAAGAATACAACAAACGTAATACAAATTATTTCTAGCTAGGTGATTGACCCATCTTTAAGTTGAATTTTTTGGACCAGTCTGGACTGGTGACCGTAGCGATTCATCCACAAGGCTCCCAAGTGGTTGTGACCGCTCTAACGAGTCAGATGCCCCTACGCTTGTTGAGTACTTAGATGGATCAAAAAACTCCCAAAACTCACTGCGAACTAAATCTCCTCTTCGACGGTGTTCACTTTCCGTAAATGACCCTTACGCCCTTGTATTCCGCCATGAGAAGAGATAACGGGGACATAACCAATCAATCATAGAGCAAATACAAGCCGTCTCGTGACTTATGTAGAACCGGGGCTTGGCCGAAGCCTGACGCAAGACCTATATTATAACCGCGGTTTTGCCAAAGCTTGCTATGAGACTCATAAAAAACCGGGGCTATGCCGCCAAATTTATAATAGTTAGCATAGACGGAATAAAGAGTGATCTATTAATGCGATTAAGTTTCCCTAACTTATTAAGCCTAGCAGAATTCCGACCTAAGTTAAGGTGACCGAAGGGTCAGAGTTCAATATGAACCCCGAACTTACACTTAGAAGAAAAACAGATATATTAAAAGCAATGTTTACAATGAAACAAAATACAGAATGGGGGACCTAAGGTCTAAGACTTAATCTACTTGTCATTCTTCTCTATCTGCTTCCCCAAACTTCTCCGCAATCTATGCCTTGAGGTCTTCCAGCTTTATCTCCTTTTCCTTAACCAATTCGTTGACTGATTTCTCCATTATGTCAAATAAGAGATAGTTGGGATCCTTCTCTATTAGAGGTTCATCTAAAGCTGAGACCTCTTTAAAGTCTTCATCCTTGGTTAGGGGATCAATTGACTCCCATTGCTCATTTTTAGGGTCTAGGCCAAACTTCTTGATTATCTGGCCCTTCATATTGTCCATATATTGGTAGACATTTGATCCATAAACGTTTGCCTCCAAGGCAAACAATAGCGGGGACCGGCTGAAGCCAAGAAGAGCTTCCCAGACCGTTCTTTCTATTGATTCCTTGCTCCTAACCAAATATTCTTTTAAGACATCTTTCTTCTCTTGGGACCGAATGAGAAGTCTGTTGTTTTCATCAGATAGCTCTTGTATCTGACGCTCCAACTCCAAAACGCGGCTCGTTTTGGAATTAGCATATGCTTAGGCCTCCTTATATTTCATCTCCTACTCCGCTGCTTGAGAAGCTAGGAGTGAAATTTGAGTGCCTGCTCTTAACAGCTCTCCATTCAAACGGTCCTGCTCTACCCGATCGATTCCAGCTCCTTTTGTTTGATCTCAACTTGCCGTTGAGCTAAGGCAAGTTGGTCTTTGATCTCTTTGGAAGCCGAAGCAGAGCTTCGGCTCAGTTGGATTGCAGAAGCAAGGTTCAATCCTCTTCTGTATGCCTGCAAGAATAACCTAAATTTAACTAAAGACAAAGTTAATAATAGAGCATGAGTAAAACTTACCGTGGCTTGTGACTCTAGATAAGCCGCCACCAGATCATGGATCGGGCCATCTAGATCGGTTGGGTTCTTTTTCGCTATCAGCCGATACTCTTACAACATGGCATCCTTCCATGATATAGGATTTTTGTTCGAACCTCGAGCCTTCGAAACAGAGACCACCATCTCTTGGATCGCTTCCCGGACAGACTGTGAGTTGGATGGTGTGGGGGCCGATTGTTCGCCAATGGTGATCCCTTTCTTCGGGATCGGGGCTGCAGGCTCTTCTCCAGCCTTCTTCAGCCGTTTGTATTGCTTCGGGGCCTCTACTTCGGGCGCCCGCTTGCTTTGGCTCTGAGGCAGGGGGGCCTTGACACGTTTCCCCTAAGCTAAAGGATGGGAGGACATCTTCCACTCTAATCGACTCCTGCAGCAACAACCACAAGATGATAAGATCTATGGGAGAGCTATTCCCGATCCTATACATAGCTGGCAGGCTCAATGAGCGGATTTTCGTTGAGATTACCTCTTCTACCTCTGCCATTGACAGATCGGTTTCTGGCTGCTTGAACCACCCGCAGATCGTGAGGATTCCGCGGGGGTAGTTGACATTGATCTAGATGCCCGCAGCCGGGCTTCCTTTCTAGCCTTCGCAGCAACATCCATATCCGCCATATGATCTCCAAACATCGTATCTATAGAACCTGCAAAAGAAAAATGATAAGGATAAGGAGATATGAACTAGGTTAAGTCAAATCTCGTACCCGATCCTTCAGAAGAATCTGAACTAGAGAATATCTTCTTCTCCGGTCCTACGCGCTACCTCTATCTCTATAAGCTTCTTCTCCTGAAGTATGTCAATGCGTTTGAGACGTCTTTCGGGAGAATGAAGCAGCGCCAATGTGTCAGCAATATCCTGGTGGGAATGGTTCAATCGGGATCGGTCTAACCTCCCGATGTCAGGATGCGTTATTAGTGGTGACACCTTGAACAAGTCCTCTCTCGGGACTGTAATCCAAACATAGCAGGACTCCCATTCATGAGGGAGTCCTCATTATCTACTATGACGCACTCCTTGGTGCGGATCGTTATATAGTATAATCTTCGACATCCTAACAACTTTTTTCCCTTTCGGGACCCGACCAAAAACAGGCTAAAGAAATGTTTCAGGGTTGGTTCTATGTCCTGTTTGTAACAATAAAAAATAAACGCTATTATGCACATGTAACTACCCGGAAAAAAAGCATGGGTCGGGCAATGGATCTCTCGAAGCACGGTTGCTACAAAAGGTTGTTGCGGGAATCTTAAGCCGCACTTCAGGGAGGCGTAATTAACGGACAAGGTGCTAGCAGGGACATTCATCTCAGCAGGATGGAAGTAGGGCACGTCTTCCTTCCCCCTCCAGATGGAATAATGGGCTTCGGTGGAGAATTTGACCCAAAGTTCTTCGGTATCAATCTCAGAAACGATTGGATACCTAGCTTTACGAGGTGCCATGAGCGATTACCTTGAAAATTTCTGAAAAGGAAGGGAGTCGCAACGAAGAAGGACGAAATTGCCGGAGAGTGCTAGGTTTGAAAATGTTTCGCAAAATGGCAAAGATGGTTGCACAGTTCCAAAACCCCAACTTTTATATTCTCTTATCGGCCACTCACAGGGCGATACGTATGCTGCCGCAAGCGGCCACAGTCTGACGACCTGTCCCCTCTGTGGAATACAAAAGGGCACATACTATTTTGAATTTAAAAAATGCAGAAAATGCAATGTAGAAGTGAAATATCAATGTTATGATCTTCTTGATAATGGTGAGATTCAAATTCAAATTCAAAAACAACAAAAATACACATATTTTAATAGAAGAATAGTCAAATTAGAATAAAAAATGGACACATTTATTTCACTTTGGATACAAGTGGAAGTGAAAGATCAATATCATGATATTGATAACGATGAGATTCAAATTCAAATTTGAATTTGAATAAAATAATTATTATATTATATTTGAAATTTTATATAAACATCAAAGTTGTTCTCACTCATTACTCAAATTTTCACATCTTCCTATTCATACACTCAAACATGATTGTTTTCTAATTCTCAACCATATGGATTCCACTCCTTCATTCTCTCAAAGATTTAGTAGCCAAGATAGGCTTGATAACATTCATGGAGAAACTACATTTGGAAATTCTGAACGAGGTCGACAATGTTGGATATCATAGAACGAGCTCTTAGTAGTTTCAGGTTGGCTAAATGTGTCTCAAGATGCAATCGTATGAAATGCTCAAACATCATCAGGGTTTTGGGCAAATATTAGGAAGAAGTGAATCGATATAAACAAGCTTGTGTATTTGTTTTTAGGGTTCTATGACGCAGCATTTGCGAGGAGAAGAAGTGATTTTACTGAAAACGATTATGTCCAAGAAACTTATAGCGCTTATGAAAATGTAAACAAAAATGATGAAAGAACACCAAGTACAAAATTTCTATATGAGCATTGATGAAGAGTCTTGAGAAATGAGACAAAGTGGAAACATATAATCGATCGTAGAGCAAATAGCATATATACTAGCGAAGCAAGCAGTGAGGGAACACAACCTTCAAACAATGAGCAACGCCTCATTAGCTACAATGCCGCAAAGCGATGTGAAAGGGAAATGACTTACACCCCGAGTGAGTCATTAGCTCAAGGTGAACGTCAAGTGAGAACCCATATAATCATCAATCAAGTAACTGAATACTACACAACAGTTCGTGGTCTACAACTTAAATTGCGATCTCACAACGAGCAAATGACAATGTTCAATGGGATACAATTAATGATGATCAACTCAGATACACTAAATCATGATCAACGAGCTTTCTACAGTAACACCATGGCCACATTGCTCCAAGGTGCATCGGATCGATCTACACCACCATCGGTCGGCTGAGGTAGTAATGCAAATCTGTCACGTAATGATAACACTCAACAAAATCCAAATTTGACTGATTAATCAAGTATTAAATTTTATATAATATCTTATTTCGTATTAATCCAAATTTCGTTGTTTAATCATATCTTTTTTCAATATTATATGATAATAATATTTATTTATCATTTTATATTTTTTTTTATAATAAGATTTGTATTAATATTAATTAATTAGATTTTTTAAAAATATTTTATTATATAATTAAAATAAAAAAATATTATTATTATATTACAAATAATAATATAATAACCGTGGCCAAGGTCATATACGGCCTAGGCCAACCAACGGTTTGGCCACCACGTTGGCGGCCAAATGTGGGATACGGTCTTGGGCACCGATGTGGAAGGTGTTATTCATTGTTACTATTCACTTGACTAATATCTGATATTGATTATATGTATTGATTTTGACTTTAACTTACCCTACAATCCAAAAGTTGAAGATATACTAGTTCACGAGATGGTTAGGAACGTTGACTATGATTATGAGCGTCGGAATACATTAATCGAGCATGTAAAATGAGTAACTATGCTATTATTTTGTTATATTTATTTTTTTGAAAAATTTTTTTGTTTAAAAATTACGGGCTTACTATTTTTTTTGATTTCGTGTTTTCTATCATTTAACATATGTTGTTTTGCATTTTTGTGGATTACTTATTTTTTTAAAATATATTTTTATTTTACTTTTGAATATTTCGAGTATTATTTATTTTAAGTAAATAATGTTTTAAAATTTGAATACTTTGTAGTTTAATTAGTTGACTTTGGATTTAATATTCTTTTTGTCTATTGGTGGATATCAGATCATGTACACGAATGACAATGAGTCTTACCAAATGACTATTCAACGTTGCAGTACGATGATGATGATGTTCAAATCAACGTTGAAGCAGTACGAGTTGCAAAGCATATGAAGCTATCTCCAACGATGTTCGCCTGAAAACTTCATTCTTTTTCTCCACATTAGCTTAGTCTATGTACACATCATCATTCTTTATTTTTATAAATAATTTTCATCTCATCCGTACAACAATGTCTTGATACTTATAATTTTTAATTTATATTTTTTTAAATCAATATTTTTATATAGATAGTAATTATTTAGCAACGATATTCTCACTCAAGAAATCACTATTTATAAGTTAAATTGATAGTTGTGTTTTACGAGTATGAAATATCACCATTTTGGTTAATTTGTTATTACATTTTCTAAATTTAACGTTTAATCGACTGTTAAAAACCGATAAACCAACAACTAAAATCACTAACTAGATAATGGTGATGTTTGGAAACTCAGTCCACCATCCGGTGCGATGAACGTACCGTAGTTGTATTCTATTTTTTACCAAATATCATTAATAACTGCGTTCGTGTGACAGCAGAAAACATCGGTGAGTTCACAGTTGGGTTAACCCAACGGCCACCAGAACGCACATGCCAAATGTCAATTTTACCATTGATAAATTATAGTTTATTTTAAAAAAATTAATTTTAATCAATAACTTCTTATATTCTATCAATTACGTGTTCAAACTATAAAAATATATATAACAATTTAAAAATGTAGTTTTGAAATAACGAATTTATCATAAAATAAATGAAATATAATTTTTAAGTTAAAAACAATTATTTAAAAATAAGGGCAAAAAAGTCATTTTATGACATCATAATCCCTGCACCGCTGTTTCAAAAACAGTTTTTAAAATCACAATCAGTTCACCTCATAACACAGTACAGTCATCTCACTTCACCGTTATTTGCCAAATGTTGTTCCAAACATATCCAATAGAAAGCGAATAAAATCGATAGCTAGTTTGTCCGGTTTTGGTAAAGTAAAATCAGAATTAAAAATCAATTCTTCAAACCGTTTAAAATCGATAGATCAGTAAATCAACTATTATTACAAAACTAATATAGAATAAACACAATATTATCAATAAAATCATTATTATAATTAATTTTAAATATACATATTTTATAATATTTATCTATAAAATTATTTTTATTTTTATATATATTTTTAAAAAGGATAAGAAAAGAGAGGAGAAACTCTCTCATCATTTACAACCTAGGAAAGAGAATACGAGGGTGAGGTGGAAAAAAAATTTACCACATAGACGCGCAATCAGAGTGACCGCCCAAGGTTGTGGATAGCATGAGTGGTAGTACGCGTGTTGAAGACACTAGTCGCATTGACGTAGGGGCTTTGTCAAGCCATTCATACCATGGTCGTCAAGACGATCTCATATTCCTCATTCGTTGGGTACTTCATTTTTTACAACGGAGGCAGAACCAATATGGGCGGAATCATATGACATACCATCGTTGCTTGTTTATTACGATCCCGAGACTCTTGCCATCACACTTGGATTTTCTTTTAGGAGTAAAGTTGAACTCAAGGATGTTATGACAAAGTACATTGTGAAGATAGTGAAACGAGAGTTTGTTGTTCACTGGAGTAGACGTACAGACTGCGATGTTCGATATTGTTTGACACTAGATGAATGTCCTTGGTGAGTCCATGTTGAGTATCGTTCACGTGATGGTGAATGTGCAATAACTATATTCATGGACCACCATACTTGCATTGATAGAAAGTGGAGATATTTTCTTATATATGTATATTCAAAAACCATGTTTTGATATATTTACATTTTTAATCTTTAATTTGTAATAAATATCATATATTAAATCAAAAAGTTATTTTAACATATAATTTTAAAGAATATTTTGTTAAAAGAATTGTATTTTCAAGAATTTGATAGAATATCAATATTATGATATATTTGATAGAAGATCAATATTATGATAATTGTCACATTGTTTATTTATGGATGTAGTGAAATTCATATTACTTGATATGATATATTAAATAAACATGTGGATATTATTGAGATTAGTTATCAAATGTGAAATTGGATGATATATGCATGGTATTCACCGAGTCAATATATTATCATATAAATCATAGTTGTACATATTATCCTTAGACTTGAGGAGACACGGTTATCTTGTATGTCGTTAGTTAGAATTTGTCAATTATTATATTCGTTCTTAATAGTATGAGTTCCGATATATGATAGTTCTAATTAATTATATATATTCTACCAAGAAAGATTCATTGCGCTATGTGAATAGGAAATTAATTTCTTATTGTCTTGATTATTAACAAAATAAAATTAAGTCTTCTTCAAGACGGAAAATATTATTCTTAAAAAGAGTTTCGAATAAATATTCTAAAGAATTTACAATATTGAAATATTTATTTGAGAATTGATCTAAGACAATTATAAAATTAAAACAAAAGAATTTGACTTCCATGACTCTAGTTTTGATTGGAGTGAAATAATGAAATGATTTAAATGTACATAAGTTATGATTATTGTTCATTGTTTTGATTTAATCATTCACTTCTAATTGGGTAGACATGATATATAATGTTAGACATCATTCTAGTCTTATAAAAATTAATATGATTAATTAGGATTGATCAATTAGTTACGGAAAGAGTCTCCGATAACATTAAATGTTAATGTTATATCTTATTACTAATTAGAAATGAACTTAGCTAGTTACAATCAATAAAATCGAAAAATCAAATTATAATAAAATATATAAATTTGGAAAGACCCTAACATATATAGAATTTTATTTATTTACTAATCATACTAATACATGTTTCATTTTACATTTGATGTAAAATTTATCTTGATTCAATAGTAGAATGAATAAATTTTCTTATTTGTGTTTGTGATGCCCAAAATTATATTTTGACCCAATTTGAGTTGATCCTTTTAATTATTAATTGGATAAAAGAATAAAATAAGAAGAATAGAGAAAATGAGATAAGGTTTGAGAGGGTGGAAGGCTACGGGAAGAACAAAGAAAAAAGAGGATTTTCTCAACTTGTTAATCTTGCCAAATTCACTATAATCTTGGTAAGAATTTTGATCTTCTTTCTAAGTATTTTTATGACTTCTTTAGAAATGGATGATATTACGTAAAAGAGTTTATGTATTTTATTATCTAAAGAGTTTCGGATTTTGTTTTTGAAATAACTCGGAATTAAGCCGATTCAATTGTTGAATGATAAACTACTTAGGAATTCATTTATAATGGGTAATTTTTTACTAAACTTTATTGTAAAGTTTGTGTGATTGAATGTCTCAATTTATATGTTTACATAATTGAGATGAATTAATTAAAGTTTCGATTTGAGCGGACGAACTAGAGCTGTTGTACTTTCGGCAATATAAAATATATTGTTCGAATAATTTTTTATTAAAGACTTGATGTTTTACAAAATATTCGTAAAATTTTCAATTTATTGTTTTAAATATTATAGTATGATCATAGCTCCAATTTGTATTATATTTATATGATAATATAATACAAACATTTGTAATTTGATTACGAGAAAAATAAATATTCCGTTGCACCACTAAATTTCTAATATGTTTGCTACAGAAGCGCTTGTCCCTCTCCTTTGACATTCCCCCAACATTTACATGGTGGCTTTATATACTTATGAGATATAACCGTTGTTATGATATGAACCTTGAGCTGGTTTGTGTTCTAAGCCTCTTAGGTTACTAAAGTCTGAAACCTACATGTCAGGTCGTGCACATGCGATAGAATTGACCCTTTCAATTTGAGGAAACTATGCAAGGTGTGCTTGTTCTTGGTTCTGTTGTCTTACCGTAAATGGTACGTGGAATCCTGCTGTCTGTAGGCATAATAAGGCAAATTAGTGAAATAGTATTCTGGATTTTTTTCATTTGTAAAATAACTTTCTTTTATAAATGATTGATGGAATAATCTCTTTTGCTTTTTATTTTGTCAAATAGTTCGGGTAAGAAAAGAGAAAACCATTTTTTTGTATGAAACCTAGTTATTTTGTCAAATCAACGTTGAATCCTTTCGCATAAATCAAGGGGCTTCATCTCCGGTTGCCCTGCAATGAAACCCATAGTTCTACGGAAGATTCTCCTACGACATTCTTAAAGTGGAAGGTAGAGTTTGGAAGGGAACTTCGGAGTTACGTGGTTCTTGGTACGAATTCGTAGAGGAGATGAGAGGAGAATGTTAGATTTGATATTAGACCAACGAATGTATTGAGTTTTTAATTTGTAATGTAGGCTTAGCCCAATTATGTGCATTTAAATATGTTGTAGGGGGAAAATGTGTAAATTATTGTGTTTGAAATTCAAATTTCGAAACTTGGATTTGCTCTATTATAGCTATGGGATATTTGACATGTGTTATTCGAAAATGTTGAACCTGATTATTAAGCTTTTGTGGAAGTTCCAGGCATTTTGAGTACCAATGTAAGCCTCTGCATTTCCGCGGAGCTTCAAATGTTCAAAATCTCTCTTCATTTACAAGACCCGCAAGACATACAGATTCTTCGAAAAAGCCCTAAGGTTCCAGAAACTCAATTTCTAAGGCAACGGAGTTATCCAGAAAGTCACATTCAAGAATTAAGACATAAAAAAGGAGATAAATTGATGAAGGACAAGAGCAACAGAGAAGATTTAAAAAATTGAAAAGCTTTCTGCAGAAAAGAAAAAATAAGAAGGTGGTTGCCGAAAAAAGTGGATCTTGGAAGAAAAATCGTATCACTCCTCACAAATGGTTAACGTGGTATCATCTGTTAAATCAAAAATAAAAGAAAAAAAACAAAAAAAAAACATAAAACATAAAAAGAAAACCAAGATCAAAACCAAAACCAAAGACCATATTTGTCGGCATGCCCGATATTTCAATCTTAAGTTCGTAGGTTGAAGAAGCTTATGCCAGACTTCAAGTTTTGAAGCTATAGATCTGTTTTCAACCTCTAGTTCGTAGGTTGAAGGCAACAAGATCAAAAAAAATATATTATAACCTCAAATTTGTAGGTTAAAAGAAATTTTTTAAAAAAATCAACTACTAGTTCATAGTTGAAGGAAACATGAAATAAAATTTGCCAATCGATACCAAATTAACGAGGAGGATGATGATTTCAAATTATAGCATCAAGGTGGAGTGTTAGATTTGATGCTAAACCAACGAATATATTGAGCTTTTAATTTGTAATGTGGGCTTAGCCCAATTATGTGTATTTAAATATGTTGTAGAGGGAAAATGTGTAAGTTGTGTTTGAAATTCAAATTTCGAAACTTGGTTTTGCTCCGTTTTCTGCCTTAAACTTTCCCTTCCGATTCGTTTCTAAGGTGATCTTGTAGCTTTATTATAGCTATTGAAATTAAGACGTGATCAAAACCATGCTTACTGGATCTTGGAAATCTACAAAATCAAGATCTCTTAGGCTGAATCTTAAAGCTAAAAGTGTTGCTGAATATCCGCTGCGCAACTATTGATTGAGGAAAGAATTAATGATCATGTTATGTGTGCATGTTTAGGAAACTTTCTAAATTGTTGTTAAGCTTTTCTCATGTGTGTTGAAATACTTTGAAGTTCTGAAAATGTATTCAAGTTGTTGTTCTGTTTTCTCACCAACGGCAGCTTCTTAAAACTAAACGGAATTTGTTCAAGCTTCTTACATTGAATGCTGGCTACAAATTCATAAAAATAAAAACTAAAGATAAAGATAACTAAACGCTGCTTCGTTCATCGTTGCTCGTTACTCTCTGCTTAGAAGCCTTCAAACTCCAACAATAGCTAGGAGACCACCACAAACTTTGGATATATGTTTCGTTCTTATATTCAAGTTTTATTTCGTATCGTTTTGTTGCTCAACATTTTCGGATATGTTTAAATCTAGACTTCTAGTTCGGAAGCTACAAACTTCCTTTCAGAGAAATCAATGGGATTTGATTGAGAGACACGCGGTATGAGCGAGGAAGAGATGAAATTAAGAATCGTGTGGACGATATCGTGCTTGATGGCAGCTTCTGCTAGACATTTTTTGGTGGAAGAAACAACGAAGAATTATAAAAGTATAGAGAAGCTTAGTTTCAGATGATAGCGATCAAGGGAGGCTGTCGTTGAACAAGGAAATGCTGCAAGAAGTGAGAAAATTAGATGAAACCCAAACCAATCGGATTCTGATGTAGTATTAGACTAAAATTAGAAAATTGGACTTAAATTCTAGCATTGAGGCTCAAGATGTGGTATTTGGAGAAGCTTGAGCTACTGGATTCTGGGGGTGTGATGGAATGGCCGACATTGGTGGTCATTTGGCCTACGTGAGATATAGCAGACGAAGAGCTACAGAAGCTAGTGGAGGAGGAAGCAGCAGCAACATTCATAGGAAATAAGCTCCTGAGTGAAGTTGTGAAGATGTTGATGGTGATCAAGAAATGCTACACATTGGAAATGAACTCGTTTTGAGAGAGGAGAGACTCATCTTGGGATGTTTGCATTATGTCATCTGTGGAATCAAGATAACACACTTTGTAAAGCAGCAGAGCAGATAATCTTCTATTTGACAAAACGATGATCTTTGTAAACCCAAATCAAGGAGATGAAGCCCCTTGATTTCTGCGAAATGATTCAACGTTGATTTAACAAAATAACTAGGTTTCATATAAAAAAAAAGTTTTCTCTCTCCTTACACAAGCTATTTGACAAAATAAAAAGCAAAACATGTTATTCCACTAATCATTTAAAAAGTAAATTTTACAAATGAAAAATGTCCAAAATGCTATTTCACTAATTTATCGGGCATAAGACCTGTTGCACTGCATGTACGTGCCTGCAAACTTGTACCTTGTGACGGAGAATCCTAACACTAATTTTCTAGTCAGGCGCATGCCTCGCCTTTGTCTCACCATGCTATTGTTCCTATGATTTGTTCGGCACGACTGCTTGTGTGTTGATTCCAGACATGTTGTACGATGTTCGTGTTTCCGGGATGTTATCTCAAGCCCCATCCTCCTTCTCGATGTGAAGTAATGAACATATCTAAGGGATTAATTTATGCATACCTTAGGGTTTTCACAGGGAACACGTTGGAGTAGTGTCGAGAACCCCAATCTTCACATGGTGGCGGCGTCACCACACAAAGTTTTCTTAGTATTTTTATAGGGTATCTCGGAACTTGATCATGAACTTCACATTCTCGGTGAAGTAATACATGTTGGCATGATTGTCAATTTTTTTGCAACTACAACCGCAAAAAAGTCGAGCAACGAGGGGCAAGATGCTCTTTCCAGCAAAACTTCAAATAACAATGAATGATTGCAATTCCTTGTGAGGCCACAACACTAATGGATAACTTCACGCACCACAACAAATCTATCATAAAATGCAATATAGGAAAACACGTACCACAATGAAAATGTTCCACCGCCACGGTGATCGAGTTAGGCCCTACTCATGGCGATGGAAAGCCAAATATACTTTTCTCCAGTAGTACCTCGGTAATAATGTATTCATATGGAATACTATATTTGATACAAAGATTATAAAAAAAATTGTCATTTACCTGAAAAAATAACAAACTTAATTAATATGTTTGATAAACTATTTAGATGATCAAAATACACTAATACAATTACAAATACCGATTTTTGAAAATAAAATTCGTATGTAAATTATTAAAAATATTATATCGAATACGACAATAAGAAATATCAAATATTTCTAATGGTTTAAAAACTATAAATCTTCCTACAAAAATCACATAGGCAATCAAACAAAAAAGCAATTTTTGAGTTTTTTGAAAATTTAAAGCTTTATTTGTATTAGCATATTCAAAATACTTATATTCGAAAATATAATCCAAAAACTATTTATTTCAAAAATATGCAAATATAAGTATCATTATTTATTTATAAACATACAAATATCACCCTAATAATATTTTGGTATTAATTTTTAATTTTAAGTATCATTTTAAATTTTGTGTTAAAAAAGATTCCAATAGAAATTCAACAAAAATATATATATAAATGAAAAATTCTTTATTTCAAAAATATGCAAATATAAGTATCATTTATTTATACTCATACAAATATTACCCTAATACTATTTTGGTATTAATTTTTAATTTTAAGTATAATTATTAAATAAATTTCAAACAAAATTATACAAAATCAAACGGATAATTCAACTTAATTCTTAATCTGAAAACAATTCTTTCAAAAAATGAATCTACATTCCTAATTGTTTTTTATAAAACCCTATAAACCTTAGCCGAAAAAAGGTCCAACTGTAAACTCTAATTGCTAACCCAAATGATCCCTTAATTTCTATCAAAATTACACGTTAATTGCTACCGAAATTACCCATAGTAAACCCTAAACAAAATCTGGTTTGGATTAACAAAATATACCCAAATAAAAACTAGAATTAAAGAAAATTAACAAAATTAAATCTCGTGAATAGCACAAGAACCATAATCGTAAATTACTTTCGATGTGGCAACTACGATGACAACAAAAGCAAGCAAAGGAGGAGGCAACGAAGACGAAGAAGACCACCGGCAGAAACCAAAGTAGGTCATTTTTTAGTAAATATCATGTCTGCTTCCGTAATAGAGGAAACCGATCTAATTATTTTAATAAAAAATAAAACTAAACGTACCAAACAAACTGGTTTCTGTGATAGAAAAAACTGACTTAGTTTAATAAAAAAATATAGTATGTCAATTTCTGAATTAATAGAAATCGATCTATCACCCACCTATTTATTTTATGATAAGATAATTGTAAAATAAGAAAAGTGAATGCTATTTACGTTTTTTTATTATGACAATCGAGAATCTCTCGGGTGTATTTATCGGGACCAGGGTTTCTAGAAACTGTGATGAACAGAGAGGCGAATTCATGTCTACATACATTCGTCGGATGAGATCACACTGCTAATGATGCTTGGGACTTAGGAGTAGTAGCTGTTATGTCATTGCTTACGAGAGCACAACCCTTATATATTTAACCCTTCTCCTCCACTTGTTTTCAGAAAGTTTCAAGGATTCCCCTTCGTGAAAAGAAATGGCGTCCCTGTAAGTTCTTTTTTTTGCTTTTAGTTTCCATATTCCATTCATTTCGGTTAAATAATTGATGTAGAATTTTGCAGTTACGTACCCGAAGTTCTTCCTCCTGCACTTGATTCCACCTCTCAATCACCCGTGCTCTTCGATGGAACCACCAGGTAATCAAAACCTAAAGAAAGAATCCGATTCTGTTAAGTTGTGAAAGCGTGATTCTATTTTGTACTCTTCATCGGCAACTCTTTTTGCGTAGGCTCTACATCAATTACCAGTGCCCATTTGCTCAGCGTGCTTGGATTACTAGGAATGCTAAGGTGGGTTCCTAGTCTTCTATTTTTACTATGATTTTTTTGTGCTTTGCCGTATGCAGCATCAACTCAGGAGAACTATACTGTACAGTGTACACAGTGTCTGTAAGCTAGAAGTTTCTGTGTCATAGTTTATGAATGAGCCTTTTCATGTTTGTTGGCTGTAATTTACAGGGCTTACAGGACAAGATAAAATTGATACCGATCGACCTTCAAAACAGGCCTGCGTGGTACAAGGAGAAGGTTTATCCTGAAAACAAGGTATTTGTTCTTCAGAATTGATCGGACTCATTCATTTCCTTGTAGAGTCTTCATGCCCTGGAGATGTTTGAAATTTTCGTATTGACTGCTTATAAAGGTACCATCATTGGAGCACAATGGGAAAGTTATTGGAGAAAGCTTGGATTTAATTAAATACATAGATGCCAACTTTGAAGGACCCTCTTTGCTACCTGATGTGAGATGAATTCCCATTTATTATCATACTTTCACGTCCTGTCACTGTTTGATGAAAATAACAATATAAAAAATGCCGTAGGATCCTGCCAAGTTGAAGTTTGCTGACGAAATCATACACTACTTGAATGCATTCTCAAAAAATCTCTATGCATCTTTCAAGGCTGAGGATCCTGTTAAAGCAGCAGGTAGTTGAGGATTCCCCCTTCTCTTGAAGTGTTAGCATATAAGGCTCAAATTTAACATGATTTATATTGCTGCATTGCACTAGCTCCCGAATTTGATTTCCTAGAAACTGCCCTCAGTAAGTATGAAGATGGACCCTTCTTCCTTGGTCAGCTGAGTCAAGTAAGACTTGACAAACTGTGAAAACAGACAAAAACTTTAAAAGAAACACATTCTTGTTATATTGATCCCAGTTTCATCTTCCCTGTCTGCAGGTAGATATTGCTTTTGCTCCATTTATCGAGAGGTTCAATATCTTTTTCAAAGCTCAGTGGGGTTACGATATTACAGAAGGCAGGCCAAATCTAGCTAAATTTGTTCAGGTACATGAAGAACAAATCTTTCTCATCTTATATAATTCAGTGACTGGCCTTGTATATCCGACTCATGCACTTTCACTTCTGCGTGTCTAGGAACTGGATAAGATTGATGCTTACAAGCAAACAAAGGGAGACCCTGAGCATATCATCAATATGTACAGACAACGCTTCCTGGTAATTGTGCCTCTGAAGCTCTAAAGACATGCATATCATCTTTAACAAATGATCCTTTCTGCATTGCAGTGAGTGCTGGAAGAAGTTGATGCTATTGGAGGATTTTCTTTTCATATGCATGTATTTCTAGAGAAGAAATAAGGTCCATTTCATGGTCCATGTATCCTATTGTAATACTAGTGTCGTGTCGACGAATATGTTATATATGTACGACAGAAAAAATTGCATTGAAATTAGCTTGATACCAAAGAAATAAAATCCACCAACCTCTCCAAATAAAATATTAGCTAAAGTGTTGTCAAATAGACGGAAAGTTATGGATTGCCTAATAGAATCTTCAAAAATACTAGCCATGAAGCATGGTTTGAAAAACCGGTGGACCGGAAATACTTGTTCAACAAGGTATTTAACATAATAAAACTTGTTTTTAAAATATACTATTAATCGGTAATGTGACCGATTCCTGGTTGGATCGGTCGGTTCGGACCGGTTTGTAAAACCATGCCATGAAGGGCTGATTCCGATTCTACAGGAAATTCAAAGTTTTTTGTTAGAATGGTTGCAAATAAGAGACAAGAGTGGTCAAATACCGATTAGCTTATGGGTAACCGATCCTCGTGAAACCGTATTTCATGGTTATAAATGTAATGAAAGAATGTAGAACAAACTTTAATGCATATATGTGTTTGAAAGTGCTTAGATTTCAAAAAATATATATATTCTTCCATGTGAGGCAAATGCATGATTCTTGTATAGCAAAGATTTATCCCCTTGAAGTCCTATCAGCATGAGCTTCTAGCAACTACTACACGTATTCATTCATATACATCATGAAAAATTGGTCTTACTTACCTGGAAACTGCTGTTAATCCGATGAAACGGTCTTCCTTTGCAACCATTGATTCAAAGATTCTTTGGTAACCATTAGCCTTTGAAGAAGTACTGGCCTTCTAGAAGGAGATTTTGGTGATTCAGTAATAGCATCTTTCCCCGTTGCAAAAACTTGAAGCCCGAGATCATGCTGCAACAGTAGATTAACTGCTTCCATGACTCCATGATCATCTGCACCATTGAATCCCTGCTGCCCAACTATGATCAAGATGTCATCTTTTATTAAATATCTCTCTTTAATCTTCCTCAGAACCGCAAGGACAACGATTCGAGCTTCCACCTACGGAGTTGAAACGATAATTCCGAGTTTCCAATAGCTACACTAAATTAGTAACATGTACCTTGGTGAGACCTCGGAGGTCAATGCAGAGGCCCTTAGAATTATTATCTTTCAGGTACTCCGCAACCTTCTCAAGCATCACACTTGAATTTGCTTTATTTGAATGAGGTTGGCCAGTCTTGGAACATTCATTTTCTATCACACCTTCACACCACTCTTCGATTAATTGCTTCAGGTAATAGTCATTAGGCTTGTACCTTCTCACAAGATACATGTAACAATTTCCTTATGTTTAGAAGTTGAAAAGGAAAGAGTTTTAGAGGCGTACCCTGCTTTTCTCATATCCTGATACACAGAAAGGCATTGCTGTACCTCATCCAATGAACCGTATCTACTACGAGCTCTAAGTATCGTCCTATAGGTAACCTGAAATACATAATATATGCAATCTGTTAGTGTGGCTGAAATTATGATGGGAGTGTACACGGATATAACAAGACTACACCGTACAAGACTTGAATAAATCATTTACTATAGTACCTCATCCCTCTTATAAACCAATCGAAACCATATTCATTTTCCAATGTGGGACAATACATATTTCAACACACCCCCTCAAGTCCAAGTACAGGCAAATTTGGCCTCGTGAATTGAAATGTACCGGACGTTTCTGGCATTGATAATCAGGATTTTGACTGAACCTAACTCCGATACCATGTTGAAATTATAGAGTCGGGCTGAAATCATGATGGGAGTGTGCACGGATAGAACGTATAAGGGGAGAAGACCACACTGTAAAAGACTTGAAGAAGTCATTTTGTTATGATACCCCTTCTCTCTTATAAACCAATCAAATCACATTTATTTTCCAATGTAAGACAATGTCATATTTCAACCCAATCATTCATCAACTGGGAACATGGGCATAACCAACTCACCAGATTTGGTTTTATTTGATATTTTTTCATCTCTCCAAATAACATAAATGCAAGCGTTGGATTCCTCTGTTTTACGCATATCTGCAGTTGTAAAGAAACAGCCATTTTTTACACTCTGGATTACCACATTTTGTAAACAGCATTCATTCAAACCTTAATGGCTGTCGTGTATGCAATTACATCAGGTTCAACACCACCTTCACGCATGGATCTCAATATCTGCATTGCAAGACCCTTTTCACAGAAGGCCAAATTGAAGCCTGTTAAAATACAAAGAAAAACTTGTACCTGTGTGGCGCCAGTAACATTTCCCAACTCCCCACAAATATTTATTAATATTGACCAGCTTATATGATCAGGAAATAGGCCAATATTCTTCATTTCCTCCATCAGTTCTTTAGCACGTTGATAATCCGTACCACAGGCTTTCATCAAAATATTGTACGTTGAGGTAGTCGGTTTGAACGCAACATTAACCGTTGGGGACGAGACTCTCGTCATGTCCTCTTTCACTTGAAAACCATGATTCTTCCAGCATTTGAATAACCGAAAAGTGCGATCAAATTGCTGAGTTTCAACAAATGCATGGAGAATGACATTGAAGCATCTAGAATTTGGCATCACTCCAGCTTGAAGCATTTCATCAAATAATTGGATAGCCTGTTCAATAAGACCTGCATTTACACATGCACTGATCAATGAAGACCATGTTACGGCATTCGGAACAACACCATGCTTCTCCATGTCTTGTTTGATTTCTAGTGCAAGTTTCCACATTTTGGCATCTGCAAAAACCTGAATGTTCATGTTGGTTGTCCTCTAAATTCAAATTCTTCACAAAACTTGCAGTAAAAAATATTCCTTAATTGATTTGAGCAGCTTTGTTCTATTATTACAATACCTTAATCATTGTGCTGTATGTGTAGACATCCAACTTCAGTGCTCCTACCGATTCCATTTTCCGCATCTTCGCATAAACGCTTTCAGCCAATTCAACTCTTCCAGCAAGGCAGCATGATTTTAATATTATGTTATGAGTTATTATATCAGCAGACACGCCAAGTTCCTGTAAATGAATTCCTTCAAGTAAATACAAACTTTATGTTTCAGCTACCAAAGACTACTCAAAGTCGATTAAACGGAAGAAAATAAGAAAATGAAAGACTAAGATGTGAAGAGCCTTACTTCCATTTTCTTGTACATATCCAAACTGTAACTCAAATCATGAGCATTCACATTTATAAGGCTATTGAAGACATATGTGTTAGGGGTAACATTTATGGCCAAAAGCTCCTACAATCAAAAGTGAAATATTTTCAGTATTTTATCTATGAAAACGTTCAAAAGTTCAGTTCATCTAGTAGCACAATTACCTCAAATATAGCTCTAGTTTTCATGTAATTACCACAACAACCACAAACATCAATTATTGTGCGGTACACAATCATACTCGGGGAACACAGGCTTTGCTTATATGCTTCGAAGGCTCCCATTGCTGACACAAAGTCCCTTCTTTTTCCATATTCAAGAAGAATTGAACATATTAGCATTTCTGAATGCTTTAAGTATTGAACATACCTGCAAATCACCAAAACGTGATCATAGAATATAAATATTAATGATTCCTAAGTTGAGATGGGAAGAGAAGAAACCGTATGGCTGTGTAAGGATCCCTCTCTAGGATGCAAATATTGATGATTTCAGCTGCATCTACCAGTTTGTTTACCGGAATTTGAAATCCTGAACCAGTTAAATATGTAAGCAATGTCACAAGCCTGAAAATGACTCGCACTAAATTACCAGAAAGCGTCTTCAAAAAGCTTAAAATCTGCTCCTTTTCACCATCTTCCAACAACCGACGAAATTCCGATTTTAGCGATTCCATAGCAACGCCGGTAATCAGTTTAGCGGGCGCAACTCCAAGTATTTTGGCGCCATTTAACAGCTTCTCAACAGCGGGTATGAGATTTCCTTCATCCGAAACTTGAGTAATCCATGTAGCGACCCTATCAGAATTCATAAACTCAAGAAACTCCAAAGGCTTCATGCTTGTGGAAATTGCAGTGATCAGAAAGTCCTCGAATTTCTCGTTTCCTATAACCTTCGAAGCCATCTGGGTGTGGTACGTCATGGTATTCTGGCTTTCCCATCGATGATGAAAAGTGGGCAACTGAAAAGACTTGGTAAGATTGGGCCTTGGGTTGCTGCAATATGCAGCACCAGTAGAAGATTCGCGACGAATGCGGCGCGGAGGGGCTTCTGAGGGATGAATGACGGCGGAAGGTGTCAGGATCGACAGTGCGTCCCTCATTTTCAGGCCAACCATTTCCTAGTGAAATCATCGCTTCACCAACAGAACTTTGTTTTTGCTTCCTAATCTTACCCAGTCCATTCAATTGTCTGGATCTCTATAACCAAGATAACATGATAGGGTTTTTTTCCCAAATAGCACACATACTAAAACCTCTTCACAAACTAAACTTAAATGTGGTATACATATTTTTAGTTTCCATTCTATTCTAGTTTTGGCAAATTTAATCCATATAGCTTGCTGATTTGACAATTGAGATCCTCAAATATTTAGATGGTTTGACAAAATTAATCCTCAAATATTCATGTGTATAGCATAATTGGTCTCATACTTACTTAATTGTGATAATTGAGGTCCTCAAAATTTAAATAGTCAATTTCAATCCCTTAATTTTGGTATATTTGTCAAATTCAGTCACAAACTTTAGATTGACAAATTAAGTCTTCGGAGCTTGCAATTAGTACATGTAATCACACCGTTTGATATAATAATTAGTATACGTCGTCGCCACTGTGTGGTATACAAAACGTGTCGTTATATCGATCCGTTTCTGAACGAAAATTTCGGATTGTCATGAAAATCAGATAAGGTTTCTTCATGTTTTGATTCGAATAGGTAAACATGTCAAAACCGGCCGGATTTTCAATTTTTAACCCTAATAGTGTTAAAATTGGCCGGGGACTAATTTTGCCAAAATTTACGAACTTTGAGGCTGATTTTGCCAGTATGTGTAAATTGTGAGAATCGATATTGTTCTTCTCAAACTTTGAAGACCTATTTTACAACTTTGGGGATTAAATTAGCCACATTTTGGAAATTTTGAGAATCAAATTTGACAACAGATATAAAATATGATGATTAAATCTCTCATTTCAAAATATGAGGATCAAATTTGCAAAATCAGTAAACTATGGGGGCTAAAGTAGTCATTTTCTCAAACCTAAATATTATTTTGTTCTCTAAACTAACTCATATAACTTGAGCAAGAAGAATTGAATCTAGTCATGAGTAATGCTTTTATGAGATAATTTCATAAAGTAGTATTATTAGAATTGAAGTTTTCAAAACTAAATACATTTCTTAAACCATTACAAAACTAAAGATATTCTAGTATTTATCAATATCTTTTTTATTATATATATATTCTTTATTTTTCTTCAAATTATTCATTATAAACTTTAAAAACCAAAAATTGAAAACTAAAAATATAAAATATTTAATTAAAACTGAACTGAAGTATAAAATAATCTTCAAATTTTATATATGAGTTGGATTCCTGTAAGGTGTTAGTTGAATAATCAAACTGAACTGAAGTAGTTTTTATATCAGTTGGTACATTAAATATTGTGTAATACTCTTATTTTGTTGGTTTTAAGGTCGAATCTTGATTTTTTGGATAACGCTCTGAAAAATAATAAAATATTCTTTTTAATTTTTTAAAAATTATAATATTTTGTGCCGTCATACCGATACGGATTTGAACGGAATTCCATATTAGTGTGAAAACATTGTTCACCGATCATTTAAACAATTTCCAACTTGTTTTTTAAATCGGATCCATCTCATGTCAAGTTTGAATTCATAATGAAACGAAAATCAAACATTTTAACGTAATCGAGGTTATTTGCTAGAAAAGATTCGTTTGGATTTGCTCAAATGAACGCATCTGATAAGGGAAGTGTTAGCCACCTATACCTGATGCTTTATTTATTAAAAAATTAAAAATAAAATAATTCAAATGTTTGATGCTTTATTTATTAAAAAATAAAAAATAAAATTATTTTTAATTAATATGTGTGAAATTTATGTAATCTAAAACAAGTGTTCAAATGGCTTAAAATATTGTCGAATAATATTTAAAAATAAAAATATATTTATATATCTTTAATCAACGAATTATGTACATACTTTAATCGAATTCCTAAAAAAATAACAATCACATCCTCCCCAAATCTCCTACCTACACTAACATCAAATACACATTTTGATCTAACGAGTTAATCAGCTGCATGGAACTGCAAGCTCAAATAGCTTGAGAGAATAAATGTAGATAACCTTTTTGTAACTTTGAAATGAAAATAAAGTAGATTAGTTTAGACAAAATAATAATAAGTATCTTAGCTTCGTAAAATATATTTGTAATTAGTTTATTCATAGAAAAAATCCATGATAGGAGTGGTTCCTATCTTTAATAATATCTTGCTAGCTACTAGGTGGTTTCTTGGGATTTCAAATATTCAGCCAATCACAGCATGCCACAAGCTAAAAATTATTTTCATGTATTTTTTATTTATCTAAATGATTTGCTCCAATTTGTGTTATTTATAACTTAGCCAACAAGGAGTGATGGATTGTTTGCGGATGGAGTGTGCCATACAGTTATATGCTTCTAAAATAACAAACCTAATAATACCATCATCCACTAATTATGATATCATTTCTTGTGGTACCTCACAATGTACATGTATATTGTTAAGGTTACAGATTCGCGATGGATTAACCCTAAATGTTCTCTCTCGATTATGTGTGCAGGTTAGGCTGAAGATGACAAAATTGGGTTGGGATGGACCCAAAGCACTGGCCCATACCCGAAATATTAACAAAAGTGCTAAAGGAAGTTACAAAAACGCTCTCACATTCCAAGTAACATATATAAGTAGACGCACCAGAGAGCAGTTAAGCCATATAGTAACTGACCTCAATTCTGCTTGATCATAGACGAATCGAAGACATCACCGTGTGATACAGAGATCTGATCATCCGGGAGAACGACAACCAGAAGCAGAGTAAGACTGAAACGCTTGGCATCGAGTGATTAAGAGATCTGTTTTAGACTCTTGGAACTTACCCTGCTTGATGTAATTTCTGTTTGTATTGCATCTTCTGTAAAAACAGACGAATTAGTAAATTGGATCGAAGATCAATCCCGAAGTTTTTCTCTAGGTTTACTCTGGTTTCCTCGTAAAGATTGGTGTGTATGTGATCTAACTACAAGTTAAAATTCTGAAGAACTTATCTGCTGTATCAGTCCGGGAAGTCATTCTTTTGGAAACTGATAAGGAGGCTTATCTCCAACAAGTGGTGGCCCATGCAGGTCCAAACACCTGCGGAAATCAAGCAAGAAAGCAAGGAGACTAATGATCAAGATAATCAAGAAATCGTATCAAGATCTGACTATACACTTGCCTGGAATACTGCCCAGAAAAGCATGGCTGGAGAGTCGTATTCGATGATAAAATTAACGTCCAAAAACTATCCTGAATGGAAGAATAGGATGCAAGATTTGTTGTTTTGCAGATTCTTGTACGAACCAGTTAAATTTGAAGATCAAAAGCCAAAAATGTACAAGCAAGAGGACTGGGATATGAAGCACGTTCAGAACTTAGGCTTCGTGCGCCAATGGATCGATAGCGCAAATTACCATCATGTTGCAAAAGAAACTGATGCAAAGGTTATGTGGGGAAAACTTGAATGCATATTTGAACCCAAATCCACACAATCTCAGGACTTCTTGTTCAAACGATTGATGATGCTGAGATATAAGGAAGGTTCCCCTATGACAGACCACCTTGGGTCATTCCAAGAAATTGTAAACAAATTGGTTGAAACCGATTGTATCTTGGAAGACAAGGTGCTTGCTCACATGCTGGTAGGAAATCTCCCAGAGTCTTGGGAGTTCGCTTTGATAACAATAAACACATCTATACCAAGAGGGGGCCTAAAACTTGAAGTAGTAAAGAAGTGCCTAATAAATGAAGACTTGAGAAGGGAAGAAGTGACTGTCTCAGTAGTTAAGGAGACCCTAGCAGTTGTCAACTCCGAGAATCAGCCCAGAACTCAAAAGCTACACAAGAAAAGACGACAACAAGGTAAAATAGAATCTAAAGGAAGACAAAAGCAAGGCTGAACAAGGCCAAAAGGAGATTAGAAGTTGCAACTGGTGTGAGAAGGTCAGTCATTTGAAGAAGGATTGTTGGTTTTGGAAGAAGGTAAAAGGAACGGAACCAGTGACAACCACAAGCGAGGAAGAAATCTTAGTCCTTGCATCAACATCCAAAAGAGTAAAGGAGTCTGAAAATCAGGAAATAATGTAGATAATAGATTCTAGAGCTTCTTACCATGCCACTCCTATAAGGGACTGTTTTATCTCGTACTTCGAAAAGGATTTTGGCATGGTAAAGATGGGAAATCTCAGCTGTGCCTAAGTAAAGGGAATTGGGACAATAGAACTAGTAACAAAAGATGGACACAAGCTGATTCTGAAGGATGTGAGGCACATTCCTAATTTAAGGCTGAACCTGTTATCAACATCAGTTTTGGACAAAGAGGAATATACAAGTATAGCATTCAATATCTGATGGAATCTAATAAAGGAGGAATGTATCGTAACTGAAGGGAAACTATTAGACACTCTATACAAAATTGTCTTGAAACTAGTTGGTGGACAAATTAATTCTCTGAGCAAAAATTACTTATATCAGCTATGACACAAAAGATTGTGACATATCTCAGAGGCTGGGCTTAACAAGCTCAGCAAGGATGGTATTGTTGGTATCGAGGGAGGAAAACTGGAGACAATCTGTGAAGAATGCATATTGGGAAAACAATCAAAACTGTCATTCAAAACTGAAATGAAGAAGGAGAGGACACTTGATCTAATATTTTCAGACGTGTGTTCAGTGGATGTGGTATCTAGAGGAGGAAATAAATATTTTGTTTCCTTCATTGATGACGCAAGCAGAAAAGTCTGGACCTACCCCATCCAAACGAAGGATATGGTGTTCCAAAAATTCCAGGAATGGCTAGCAGCTATAGAAAGAGAAAAAATGCGAAAACTAAAGACACTAAGGACGGATAATGGTGGGGAATACACTTCTAATTATTTCAATTTATTTTGCAAGACTACAGAGATAAGGCATGAAAGAACAACCCCGGAACACCCCAATATAATGGAACTGTGGAAAGATTTAACAGAACACTTTTACATAAAGTGACATGCATGTTCAAAACATCAAATTTGCCAAAGGAATTTGGGCAGAAGCATTGGGGGCACTAGTAAATCGATCTCCAGCTACCAGAATAGGGCTGGAAACACCTGAAGGAAGATGGACAGGTAAAATCCACCCTCAAACATTTTTGGTTTTTGGTTGTAGGGCCTTAGTACATATTCCGAAGGAGAACAGAAAAAAACTAGATCAGCATGCAGAAGAATTTGTTTTCTTAGGATTTGGAGACCATAATTTTGGCTACAAATTTTGGGACCCAAAGACTGAAAGGATAATCAGATCTAGGGATGCTACATTTTTGGAAAATCAAATCATTCTAGACATAAGCAAGGAACCACTAGAATATGAAAAGCATTCTAAAGAAAGAGTTCAAGGGGAAGCTTACTTACCTGAACTTCAGTTACCTTTTGAAGGAAATGTCGACTCAGAATTAAGTAAATCCTTCAATCCAAGAGAAGAGTTGCTGATGAAGCTAGTGAACCCAATGTGGAGACACCTGGAAAGGAAACAATCAAATCATTAGAGTCTACTACAAATAAAGAAACAAAAAAATCAGAACTCTTAGGAGCAAGGATTAGGAAGCCATCATCTAAATACCCACCATATGATTATGTCCTAGTAACCGAGGAAAGGGGAACCAGAATCATTTTATGAGGCTATGAGATCAGGGGACAAGGAGAAGTGGTTGAAAGCAATGGAAGAAGAACTTAGATCACTAAAAAGAAATCAAACATATGAGTTAGTACATTTGTCTGCTGGTAGGAAAGTCTTGGAGAATAAATGAGTATTCAAGATGAAGCAAGAATCAGATAATACGTTAAGATACAAGGCAAGACTTGTAGTGAATGTATTTAGACAAAAGGAGGGAGTGGATTTTGATGAAATATTCTCCCTGGTTGTAAAATTCACAACAATAAGGATACTTCTTGCTACTGTGGTTCATATGGATCTAGAATTAGAGCAAATGGATGTAAAGACAACATTCTTAAATGGAAACCTTGAGGAAGAAATTTACATGAAGCAACATATAGGTTTTGAGGAAGATAAATATGCTCGAAAGGTATGCAAACTAAACCGAAGCCAATATGGGTTGAAGCAAGCTCCAAGAATGTGGAATAAGAGATTTGATGCCTTTATGAAAGAAGAAAAATTCATAAGGACTGAAAATGACTATTGTGCCTACTTTAAGGAGGAGAAACACGGTAACTTTCTTATACTTTTTTTGTATGTAGATGACCTTTTAATTGTAGGTACTACAAAAGAGTCAATAAGGAGACTAACAGACAATCTGACAGCAACCTTTGAGATGAAGGATTTAGGGGCTGTAAAACGGATTCTGTGAATGAACATAAGCAGAAAAAGAAACATGAGGTTGCTTACTATGTCCCAAAGCACATACATTGATAGAATCTTAAAGAGATTCAACATGGAAGGAGTAAAGAGTGTCACAACTCCCATGTCAAATCAGATGATACTTAACAAAGATCAAGCACCCTCTACAGAAGAAGAACAATTCGAGATGGAGAAAGTACCATACTCATCGGTTGTTGGTTCCATTATGTACCTTATGGTGCTTACAAGGCCAGATATAGCTTATCCTATCACAGTGCTAAGTAGGTTTATAAATAATCCAGGAAGACAACATTGGGAGGGAGTTAAATGGCTACTAAGATATCTAGCTGGCACGAATGACACGATCTTTAGTTACGATGGTAGTGAACTACACCAGGAAATAAAAGCCTACTCTGACTCGGACTTAGTTGGAGACAGTGACACTCAAAGATCCACAACTGGATATATAGTACTCATGTCAAAGAAAGACGTATCCTGGCAATCTCGACTACAAAAGACAGTAGCACTATCATCCACGGAGGCTGAGTATATGGCACCATGGTAGTCATACCGGTGGTATACTGCCCGGTATACCAGTCATACCGGTAAATATCGGTTATGACCGGTACACCGATATTCCTATATATCACCGGTATACCACCGATATATTCTTAGAACAGTACCGGCTGGTTTAACTTCCTTGTATGACACTAACAGAGACGGCAAAAGAACTGATCTGGATCACTAGAATAACAAAGGAACTAGGAATTAAGTGTTCTGAATCGAGGTTACTATGTGATAGCCAGAGTGCTATTGAACTTAGTAAAAATGCTACTTTCCACAGCAGGACGAAGCACATAGATTTAAGAACGCATTAGATCATAGAGGCTCTAAGCAACAAGGAATTCAAAATGGAAAAAATTCACACTTCTATGAACACAGGAGACATGCTAACAAAAATAATACCTGGTAATAAGCAGAGACTCTGTTCAGAGGAAGCTGGGCTACTTCGTTCAGACCTTGAGAAAGCTTAGGACCACCACGCCATCAACAACCCATCCTGAGGGGAAGAATGTTAAGGTTAGGGATTCGCGATGGATTAACCCTAAATGTTCTCTCTCGATTATGTGTGCAGGTTGGGCTGAAGATGGCAAAATTGGGCTAGGATGGACCCAAAGCACTGGCTCATACCCGAAGTATTAACAAAAGTGCTAAAGGAAGTTATAAAGACGTTCGCACATTCCAAGTAACATATATAAGTAGACGCACCATAGAGCAGTTAAGTCATATAGTAATTGACCTCAATTCTGCTTGATCATAGACGAATTGAAGGCATTACCGTGTGATACAAAGATATGATCATCCGGGAGAACGACAACCAGAAGCAGAGCAAGACTGAAACGATTGGCATCGAGTGATTAAGAGATCTGTTTTAGACTCTTGGAACTTACCCTTGCTTGATGTAATTTCCATTTGTATTGCATCTCCTATAAAAACAGACGAATTAGTAAATTGGATCAAAGATCGATCCCGAGGTTTTTCTCCGGGTTTACTCCAGTTTCCTCTTAAAGATTGGTGTGTATGTGATCTAACTACAAGTTAAAATTCTGAAGAACTTATCTGATGTATCAGTCCGAGAAGTCATTCTTTTGGAGACTGATAAGGAGGCTTATCTCCAACATATATCGTGTTGTTTTCTTAAAATGATTATAAAATTAGAATTCAGAAGAGTTCAAACATGGGTTGTAACTATTCTTTAAATGGTAGTATCTTTAAATTAGAATTCACTATAATTTTTACTACAAATAGTATCTCTATGCATTTAGAGTGAGATCATTATTTAGAGGTTAAAGTTTAACCTATATCTAGAACTTTGATATATTAATTTGGTGGAAGACGGAATGTATTATCTTTCTACTGTTGAAAAAAATGGATAGGGATCTTTTAGTTGTTCATGTGTCAACAATTACTTTTGAGTCTTCATTTAACATAACTCGTCGAATTCCCAATCCTCATTGTGATAGACTATACTCATAGAATATATAAGCATTGATGTGTGATAAAAGATGGTTATGGTGTTCTATCAAAAGAAAGTTAAATATTTTTTCCTATTTATTGATTATTTTTTTTAAAAAAATTGTTAATATGATCATGATATCTTCTATTTGCTTTTAGGTATTTACAAAAACATAGAGTGTTGTTCCACCATAGATTATGGAGAAACTAATAATGTTGATATGTGATGATGAAACTATCAAGTAGCATTCTAAGAAAATACATTCGATCAAAACTAATATTGATATGTGAGAACTATTTTTTATATGGTGTTTTAGATTGTTTTGTTTAAGATGGTAGTAATTGTGAGTTATTATAAGGATTTTTCTCTTGTTTTCGAATTGTTCATGTTTAAATTTTAAAATGGCAATCAAACTTATAATGTATAATTAATTGCTAACCCAACAATTAACTCATTATGGGGATAGGCTGGGAAGCAGGCCAACATGAAAGTGATC
This sequence comes from Utricularia reniformis, assembly GCA_009725065.1. Lineage (NCBI taxonomy): Eukaryota > Viridiplantae > Streptophyta > Magnoliopsida > Lamiales > Lentibulariaceae > Utricularia > Utricularia reniformis. Next base: position 20,877 of record RWGZ01000332.1, on the reverse strand, counting down.
AAGATGGGATGGGTAACCGGGAGATGGTTAGCTAGGTAGAATGAATAGTGGTTAATGGTCTCGCATGATAACTGCTCATTTGACATTTCTAATTTCATGTGGTATAAAATTAAGGTCTAACAAATTAAATTTCAAAATTGTACTAAATTAAAGTTTGAGATTGAATTTATCAAAATTTTGAAATTTTGAAATCTTGAATACCAAATATGCCTAACAACCATCTAATGACATTATAATTAAATGATAACTAATTTTGCCAATATTGACCGA
>RWGZ01000332.1:9255-19659 GCA_009725065.1 Utricularia reniformis | reverse complement strand
TTCCCCACTCATTTTGAGTTTCGTCCCGAAACTCGTGCGTACCAATCTTCTATCAATTCTGGCGCTCTCTGTCTAATTTCTCGTTCCGTTTCCCAAGTAACTTCCCTTTCTCATTGGTTGGACCATTGTACTTTCACCATGGGAATTTGTTTGTTCCTGAGTCTTCTTTCCTCCCTGCCTAGGATCTTTACTGGGACTTCCTCGTACGTTAGTTCCGGGGTTATCTCTATGGGTTCCCCCACACATTCTTGAATTCCTTCCGTCACCCTCCTCCTCAGTTGGGACATGTGGAACACGTTGTGTATTCCCCCCATTTCCTCAGGAAGCTTCAGCTGATATGCTAGGTTTCCGATTCTACGTTCCACCTCGTATGGTCCGATATATCGGGGACTCAGCTTCCCTGTCCTTGTGGTCCTTAGCACCCCCTTCATCGGTGATACCTTTAGATAGACACGATCCCCAACCTTTAACTCTAAGGGTATCCTTTTGGCCTCTGCCCAACTTTTGTATCGGTCCTGTGCCGCCTTAATGTTCTTTCGTACCACGGCCACCTTTTCAATAGTGACTTCCACCAATTCCGTCCCCATGGCTGTTCTTTCTCCCACCTCATCCCAGCATAGCGGTGTGCGACACTTCCTCGCGTACAATGCCTCGTATGGGGCCATGCCAATGCTGCTCTGAAAGCTATTATTGTACGCAAATTCCACTAGCGGTAGGAAATCCTCCCAACCTCCCTTAAACTCCAATACACATGCCTGTAACATATCCTCCATAATATGGTTGGCTCTCTCGGTCTGACCATCCGTCTGTGGGTGATAGGCTGTGCTCATGCATAACTGGGTTCCGAGCGATTTCTGTAAACTTTGCCAAAATCTAGACGTGAATCTCGGGTCTCTGTCTGAAACGATGTTTACTGGAACCCCATGTAATTTGACTATGTTATACACATATATTTTGGCTAGCCTGTCCACTCCGTACGTTGTCTTGACTGCTAAGAAGTGAGCCGCCTTCGTAAGACGGTCCACCACCACCCATATCGCGTCGTTCTTCCGTGGGCTCTTGGGTAGTCCTACCACAAAGTCCATGCCGATGCTATCCCATTTCCACTCTGGGATTTCTAAGGGTTGTAGTTCGCCTCCCGAACGTTGGTGTTCGGCCTTAACTCGTTGGCAGTTTTCGCATTTGGGCACTAGTTAAAAACGGTTATGAAATATAAGCATAAATTCCATGTTTTTAATGCATTTTTTTCCATAAACGCCCTCGTCGCACGATTTTAATCATTTATAGAGGTGATATATATATGTATATAGTATGTGTGTATAAATACCCGAAAAAAAAATTTCGGAAAATACCTCACACGAGTCGTTAAAAATGATTTTGAAATATATGCATAAATTCCATGTGTTTAATGCATTTTTTTCCTGAAAAGCCCTTGTCGCACGATTTTAATCATTTTTCGAGGATATATATATACGTATATAGTATGTGCGTATAAATACGTGAAAAAAAAATTTCGGAAAAAAACTTGCACTAGTAATTAAAAACGATTTTGAAATATAGACATAAATTCCATATGTTTAATGCAGTTTTTTCCAAAAACGCCATCCTCACATGATTTTAATAATTTTTCGAGGTGAAATATATATGTATATAGTATGTGTGTATAATAATGTGAAAAAAAAATTTCGGAAAAACCTCGCACGAGTAGTTAAAAACGATTTTGAAATATAAGCACAAATTCCATTTGTTTAATTCGTATTTTTTCCAGAAACGGCCTAGTTGCACGATTTTAATGATTTTTTGAGATGATATATATTCGTATAAATTCTATGTGTTTAATGCAGATTTTTCCAGAAACGCCCTCGTCGCACGATTTATATCAGATTTTGAGGTGATATATATATGTATATAGTATTTGTGTATAAATAAGTGAAAAAAAAATTTTGATAAAAATCTCGCACGAGAATTAAAAACGATTTTAAAAATATAGTCATAAATTCCATGTGTTTAATGCATTTATTTCCATAAACGCCCTTGTCGCACGATTTTAATCATTTTTCGAGGTGATATATATACGTATATAGTATGTGTGTATAAATACGAGAAAAAAAAATTTCGGAAAAAATCTCGCACGAGTAATTAAAAACGATTTTGAAATATAAGCATATATTCCATGTGTTTAATGCAGTTTTTTCAAGAAACGCCCTCGTCGCATGATTTTAAACATTTTTCGAGGTGATATATATATGTATATAGTATGTGTGTATAATAATGTGAAAAAATTTTTTTGGAAAAAACCTCGCACGAGTAGTTAAAAACGATTTTGAAATATAAGCACAAATTCCATTTGTTTAATTCGTTTCTTTTAGAGAAACTCCCTTGTCGCACGATTTAAAAGATTTTTTGAGATGATATATATACTTATATTGTATGTGTGTATAAATACGTTATAAAAAAATTTTAGAAAAAACATCGCACGAGTAATTAAAAACGATTTTGAAATATAAGCATAAATTCCATGTGTTTAATGCATTTTTTTTTCAGAAAAGCCCTCGTCGCACGATATTAATCATTTCTCGAGGTGATGTATATACAGATATAGTATGTGTGTATTAATATGTGAAAAAAAAATTTCGGAAAAAACCTCGCAAGAGTAATCAAAAACGATTTTTGAAATATAAGAATAAATTCCATGTGTATAATGTATTTTTTCAAGAAACGCCCTCGTCGCACGATTTGAGGCATTTTTTGAGGTTATATATATATGTATATAGTATGTGTGTATAAATACGTGAAAAAAAAATTTCGTAAAAAACCTCACACGAGTTGTTAACAAACGATTGTTAATTATAAGCATTAATTCCATGTTTTCAATGCATTCTTTTTCCAGAAACGCCCTCGTCGCACGATTTTAATCAGTTTACGAGGTGATATATATATGTATATAGTATGTATGTATAAATCCGTGAAAAAAAAATTTCGTAAAAAACCTCGCACGATTGAATAAAAACGATTTTGAAATATAGGCATAAATTCCATGTGTTTAATGCAGTTTTCTCCAGAAACGCCCTCGTCGGATGATTTTAATAATTTTTCTAGGTGATATATAAATGTATATAGTATGTGTGTATAATAATGTGAAAGAAAAATTTCCGAAAACCTCGCACGAGTAGTTAAAAACGATTTTGAAATATAAGCACAAATTCCATTTGTTTAATTCGTTTTCTTTCCAAAAACGCCCTCGTCGCAAGATTTAAAAGATTTTTTGAGATGATATATATACGTATATAGAATGTGTGTATAAATACGTTATAAAAAAATTTAAGAAAAAACCTCGCACGTGTAATTAAAAACGATTTTGAAATATAAGCATAAATTCCATGTGTTTAATGCATTTTTTTTCCAGAAAAGCCCTCCTCGCACGATTTAAATGATTTTTTGAGGTGATATATATACATATATAGTATGTGTGTATAAATACGTTATAAAAAAATTTCTGAAAAAACCTCGCACGAGTAATTAAAAACGATTTTGAAATATAATCATAAATTCCATGTGTTTAATGCATTTTTTTTCAAGAGACCCCCTCGTCGCACGATTTTAATCATTTTTCGAGGTGATATATATACGTATATAGTTTGTGTGTATAAATATGAGAAAAAGAAAAAACATCGCACGAGTAATTAAAAACGATTTTGAAATATATGTATAAATTCTATGTGTCTAATGTATTTTTTTTAGAAACGCCCACGTCGTGCGATTTTAGCCATTTTTCGAGGTGATATATATATATATATAGTATGTGTGTATAAATACGTGAAAAAAAAACTTCGTAAAAATCTCGCACGAGTAGTTAAAAACGATTTTGAAATATAAGCATTAATTGCATGTTTTTAATGCATTTTATTTCCAGAAACGCCCTCGTCGCACGATTTTAATCATTTTTCGAGGTGATATATATATGTATATAGTATATGTGTATAAATTCGTGAAAAAAGAATTTCTAAAAAACCTCGCACGAGTGGTTAAAAACGATTTTGAAATATAAGCATAAAATCCATGTGTTTAATGCATTTTTTTCAAGAAACGCCCTCGTCCCAGGTTTTTAATCAATTTTCGAGGTGATATATATACGTATATAGTATGTGTGTATAAATATGTTAAAAAAAAATTTCGGAAAAAACCTCGCACGAGTGGTTAAAAACGATTTTGAAATCTAAGCATAAATTCCATATGTTTAATGCATTTTTTTACTGAAACGCCCTGCTCGCACGATTTTAATTACTTTTCGAGGTGATATATATACGTATATAGTATGTGTGTATAAATATGTGAAAAAAAAGTTTTGGAAAAGACTTCGCACGAGTAGTTAAAAACGGTTTAGAAATATAAGCATAAATTCGATGTTTTTAATGCATTTTTTTTCCTTAAACGCCCTCGTCGCACGATTTTAATCATTTTTCGAGGTGATACATATATGTATATAGTATGTGTGTATAAATATGTGAAAAAAAAATTTCGTAAAAAAGCTCGCACGAGTCGTTAAAAACGATTTTGAAATATAAGCATAAATTTCATGTGTTTAATGCATATTTTTCATTTAACGCCCTTGTCGCACGACTTTAATCATTTTTCGAGGTTATATATATACGTATATAGTATGTGTGTATAAATGCGTGAATAAAAAATTTCGGAAAAAACCTCGCACGAGTAATTTATAAACGATTTTGAAATATAAGCATAAATTCCATTTGTTTAACGCAGTTTTTTCTAGAAACGCCCTCGTCGCATGATTTTATTCATTTTTGAAGGTGATAAATATATGTATATAGTATGTGTGTATAATAATGTGAGAAAAAAATTTCGGAAAAAACCTCGCACGAGTAGTTAAAAACGATTTTGAAATATAAGTACAAATTCCATTTGTTTAATTCGTTTTTTTTCCACAACCGCTCTCGTCGCACGATTTAAAAGATTTTTTGAGGTGATATATATACGTATATAGTATGTGTGTATAAATTCGTTATAAAAAAGTTTCAGAAAAACCGTCGCACGAGTAATTAAAAACGATTTTGAAATATAAGCATAAATTCCATGTATTTAATGCATTTTTTTTCCAGAAACTCACTCGTCGCATGATTTTAATCATTTATCGAGGTGATATATATACATATATAGTATGTGTGTACAAATACGTTAAAAAAAAATTTCGGAAAAAACCTCGCACGAGTGGTTAAAAACGATTTTGAAATCTAAGCATAAATTCCATATGTTTAAAGCATTTTTTTTACTAAAACGCCCTGCTCGAACGATTTTAATTACTTTTCGAGGTTATATATATACGTATATAGTATGTGTGTATAAATACGTGAAAGAAAAATTTCGGAAAAAACTTCGCACGAGTAGTTAAAAACGGTTTAGAAATATAAGCATAAATTCGATGTTTTTAATGCATTTTTTTTACTTAAACGCCCTCGTCGCACGATTTTAATCATTTTTCGAGGTGATACATATATGTATATAGTATGTGTGTATAAATACGTGAAAAAAACATTTCGGAAAAAAGCTCGCACGAGTCGTTAAAAACGATTTTGAAATATTAGCACAGATTGCATGTGTTTAATGCATATTTTTCCTTAAACGCCCTTGTCGCACGACTTTAATCATCTTTCGAGGTTATATATATACGTATATAGTATCTGAGTATAAATGCGTGAATAAAAAATTTTGGAAAAAAAACCTCGCACGAGTAATTTATAAACGATTTTGAAATATAAGTATAAATTTCATGTGTTTAATGCAGTTTTTTCCATAAACGCCCTCGTCGCATGATTTTATTCATTTTTCAAGGTGATATATATATGTATATAGTATGTGTGTATAATAATGTGAGAAAAAAATTTCGGAAAAAACCTCGCATGAGTAGTTAAAAACGATTTTGAAATATAAGCACAAATTCCATTTGTTTAATTCGTTTTTTTTCCACAAACGCCCTCGTCGCACGATTTAAAAGATTTTTTGAGGTAATATATATACGTATATAGTATGTGTGTATAAATTCGTTATAAAAAAGTTTCAGAAAAACCGTCGCACGAGTAATTAAAACGATTTTGAAATATAATTATAAATTCCTTGTGTTTAATGCATTTTTTTTCCAGAAACCCCCTCGTCGCACGATTTTAATCATTTATCGAGGTGATATATATACGTATATAGTATGTGTGTATAAATACGTGAAAAAAATATTTCGGAAAAAATCTCGCACTAGTAATTAAAAACGATTTTGAAATATAAGCATATATCCCATGTGTTTAATGCTGTTTTTTCAAGAAACGCCCTCGTTGCATGATTTTAGCCATTTTTCGAGGTGATATATATATGTATGTAGTATGTGTGTATAGTAATGTGAAAAATTTTTTTTGGAATACCTCGCACGAGTAGTTAAAAACGATTTTGAAATATAAGCACAAATTCCATTTGTTTAAATCGTTTCTTTTCCAGAAACTCCCTTGTCGCACGATTTAAAAGATTTTTGGAGATAATATATATACTTATATAGTATGTGTGTATAAATACGTTATAAAAAAATATTAGAAAAAACATCGCACGAGTAATTAAAAACGATTTTGAAATATAAGCATAAATTCCATGTGTTTAATGCATTTTTTTTTCAGAAAAGCCCTCGTCGAACGATATTAATCATTTTTTGAGGTGATATATATACAGATATAGTATGTGTGTATTTATATGTGAAAAAAAAATTTCGGAAAAAACCTCGCACGAGTAATCAAAAACGATTTATGAAATATAAGAATAAATTCCATGTATCTAATGTATTTTTTCAAGAAACGCCCTCGTCGCACGATTTGAGGCATTTTTTGAGGTTATATATATATGTATATAGTATGTGTGTATAAATACGTGAAAAAAAATTTCGTAAAAAACCTCGCACGAGTTGTTAAAAAACGATTATTAATTATAAGCATTAATTCCATGTTTTCAATGCATTCTTTTTCCAGAAACGCCCTCGTCGCACGATTTTAATCAGTTTACGAGGTGATATATATATGTATATAGTATGTATGTATAAATCCGTGAAAAAAAAAACCTCGCACGAGTGATTAAAAACGATTTTGAAATATAGGCATAAATTCCATATGTTTAATGCAGTTTTTTCCAGAAACGCCCTCGTCGCATGATTCTAATCATTTTTCTAGGTGATATATAAATGTATACAGTATGTGTGTATAATAATGTGAAAAAAAAATTTCCGAAAAACCTCGCACGAGTAGTTAAAAACGATTTTGAAATATAAGCACAAATTCCATTTGTTTAATTCGTTTTCTTTCCAAAAACGCCCTCGTCGCACGATTTAATAGACTTTTTGAGATGATATATAAACGTATATAGTATGTGTGTATAAATACGTTATAAAAAAATTTAAGAAAAAACCTCGCACGAGTAATTAAAAACGATTTTGAAATATAAGCATAAATTCCATGTGTTTAATGCATTTTTTTCCAGAAAAGCCCTCGTCGCACGATTTTAATCATTTTTTGAGGTGATATATATACATATATAGTATGTGTGTATATATACGTTATAAAAAAATTTCTGAAAAAACATCGCACGAGTAATTAAAAGCGATTTTGAAATATAATCATAAATTCCATGTGTTTAATGCATTTTATTTCCAGAGACCACCTCGTCGCACGATTTTAATCATTTTTCGAGGTGATATATATACGTATATAGTATGTGTGTATAAATATGAGAAAAAGAAAAAACATCGCACGAGTAATTAAAAACGATTTTGAAATATATGTATAAATTCTATGTCTAATGTATTTTTTCATGAAACGCCCACGTCGTACGATTTTAGATATTTTTCGAGGTGATATATATATATATATAGTATGTGTGTATAAATACGTGAAAAAAAAATTTTGTAAAAACCTCGCACAAGTAGTTAAAAACGATTTTGAAATATAAGCATTAATTGCATGTTTTTAATGCATTTTATTTCCAGAAACGCCCTCGTCGCACGATTTTAATCATTTTTCGAGGTGATATATATATGTATATAGTATATGTGTATAAGTTTGTGAAAAAAATATTTCGAAAAAACCTCGCACGAGTGGTTTAAAACGATTTTGAAATATAAGCATTAAATCCATGTGTTTAATGCATTTTTTTCAAGAAACGCCCTCGTCTCAAGTTTTTAATCATTTTTCGAGGTTATATATATAGGAATATAGTATGTGTGTATAAGTACGTGAGAAAAAGATTTCGGAAGAACCTCGCACGAGTGGTTAAAAGCGATTTTGAAATATAAGAATAAATTCTTTGTGTTTAGTGCATTTTTTTCAAAAAACACCCTCGTCTCATTTTTTTAATCATTTTTCGAGGTTATAAATAAACGTATATAGTATGTGTGTATATATACGTGAAAAAAAAATTTCGGAAAAAAAATCGCACGAGTGGTTAAAAATGATTTTGAAATATAAGCATAAATTCCATGTGTTCAATGAATTTTTTTCAAGAAACGCCCTCGACGCAGGTTTTTAATCATTTTTCGAGGTTATATATATACGTATATAGTATGTGTGTATAAATACGTGAAAAAAAAATTTCGGAAAAACCTCGCACGAGTGGTTAAAATCGATTTTGAAATATAAGCATAAATTCCATGTGTTTAATGCATATTTTTACAGGAACGCCCTCGTCTCAGGTTTTTAATAATTTGTCGAGGTTATATATAAACGTATATAGTATGTGTGTATAAATACGTGAAAAAAAAATTTCGGAAAAACCTCGTACGAGTGGTTTAAAACGATTATGAAATATAAGCATAAATTCCATGTGTTTAATGCATTTTTTTCAAGTAACGCCCTCGTCGCAAGTTTTTAATCATTTTTCGAGGTGATAAATATACGTATATAGTATGTGTTTATAAATACGTGAAAAAAAAAACTCGGAAAAAACCTCGCACGAGTGGTTAAAAACGATTTTGAAATATAAGCATAAATTCCATGTGTTTAATGCATTATTTTCCAGAAACGCCATCGGTTCAATTTTTTAATCATTTTTCGCGGTGATATATATACGTATATAGTATGTGTGTATAAATACGCGAAAAAAAAATATCGGAAAAAACCACGCACGAGTGGTTGAAAACGATCTTGAAATATAAGCATAAATTCCATGTGTTTAATGCATTGTTTTCAAGAAATGCCCTCGTAGCAGGTTTTTAATCATTTTTAGACATGATATATATACGTAAATAGTATGTGTGAAAAAAAAATTCCGGAAAAAAACACGCACGAGTGGTTAAAAACGATTTTGAAATATAAGCATAAATTCCATGTGTTTAATGCATATTTTTACAGGAACGCCCTCGTCTCAGGTTTTTAATAATTTTTCGAGGTTATATATAAACGTATATAGTATGTGTGTATAAATACGTGAAAAAAATTTCGGTAAAAACCTCGCATGAGTGGTTAAAAACGATTTTGAAATATAAGCATAAATTCCATGTGTTTAATGCATTTTTTTCAAGAAACTCCCTCGTCGCAGGTTTTTAATCGTTTTTCGAGGTGATATATATACGTATATAGTATGTGTGTATAAATACGCGAAAATAAAGTTTCGGAAAAAACCTCGTACGAGTGGTTAAAAACGATTATGAAATATAAGCATAAAATCCATGTGTTTAATGCATTTATTTCAAGAAAACGCCCTCGTCGCAAGTTTTTATTCATTTTTCGAGGTGAAATATATACGTATATAGTATGTGTTTATAAATACGCGAAAAAAAAAATTCAGAAAAAACCTTCCACGAGTGGTTAGAAACGATTTTGAAATATAAGCCTAAATTCCATGTGTTTAATGCATTATTTTCCAGAAACGCCATCGTTGCATGTTTTTAATCATTTTTCGAAGTTATATATATACGTATATAGTATGTGTGTATAAATACGCGAAAAAACAATATCGGAAAAAACCACGCACGAGTGGTTATAAACGATTTTGAAATATAAGCATAAATTCCTTGTGTTTATTGCATTTTTTTCAAGAAACTCCCTCGTCGCAGGCTTTTAATCGTTTTTCGATGTGATATATATACGTATATAGTATGTGTGTATAAATACGCGAAAATAAAGTTTCGGAAAAAACCTCGTACGAGTGGTTAAAAACGATTATGAAATATAAGCATAAATTGCATGTGTTTAATGCATTTATTTCAAGAAACGCCCTCGTCGCAAGTTTTTATTCATTTTTCGATGTGAAATATATACGTATATAGTATGTGTGTATAAATACGCGAAAAAACAATATCGGAAAAAACCACGCACGAGTGGTTATAAACGATTTTGAAATATAAGCATAAATTCCTTGTGTTTA